>SJYX01021004.1:134684-358688 GCA_006410675.1 Oreotragus oreotragus | reverse complement strand
TCTAGTCAAGGATATGGTTTTTCTAGTGGTCATATATGGATGTGAGAGTTGGACTGTGAAGAAAGCTGAGCGCCAAAGAATTGATGCTTTTGAACTGTGGTATTGGAGAAGACTCTTGAGAGTCCCTTGGACTGCAAGGAGATCCAACCAGTCCATTCTAAAGGAGATCAGCCCTGGATGTTCTTTGGAAGGACTGATGCTAAAGCTGAAACTCCAGTACTTTGGCCACCTCATGAGAAAAGTTGACTCATTGGAAAAGACTCTGATGCTGGGAGGGATTGGGGGCAGGAGGAGAAGGGGACGAGAGAGGATGAGATCACCGACTCGATGGACGTGAGTTTGAGTGAACTCTGGGAGTTCTGAGCGACTGAACTGAACTGAACTGATTCCCCGCCGAACACCTTTTTTTTAGAGAAGAAAAACTGAGGCTAAGAGTAGTTGAGTAATTTATTCAAATTTGCATAATTAGTAGTAAGTGGCAGAGCCTGGACTCCAACCGAGGTCTGTCTGACTCTAAATCTCACAATTTAAAGACACCACCCTGCCATTACTACTTTGTTGTATTCAGTTTGTTCAACAATGTATTTCCCATTTTGTTACACAATGCCCAGAGAGCTGTAACAAGAGGAAAATAAACTGGCCCTTTCAAAAATACTAAGAATAGGCTAAATGAATTACAAGATAAATGTTATGTCAAGTTAGAGGCATACACTTTATTGCATGAGATTAAAAGTGAGTAAATGTTTGGTTCATTGATATGGAACTAGATATTTCAGTAGTTGTGAGTTTTAATTTTACTTCATAACTAAGGACTCCCTTAGCCACTTGAATCTAGAAATATCCTAGGATAAACTTTGGGAGTTCGTTGCTGCCTGACACGTCAGACCCAGATGGTTCCTATCATCAGGTAGCTTGCCATTGAATTTCACAGATAAAAAATTACCTGCATTATAGTTTTATTTAGAGTTCTGACATGATGCATCTTTAGCCTAAGTTGACTGCAAAGTGTTTTACTGTATTGCTTGCTAAGTCACTTCAGTCGTGTCCGACTCTGTGTGACCCCATAGACGGCAGCCCACCAGGCTCCCCCATCCCTGGGATTCTTCAGGCAAGAATACTGGAGTGGGTTGCCATTTCCTTCTCCAATGCATGAAAGAGAAAAGTGAAAGTGAAGTCGCTCAGTCTGTCTGACTGTTAGCGACCTCATGGACTGCAGCCCACCAGGCTACTTTGTCCATTGGATTCTCCAGGAAAGAGTACTGGGGTGGGGTGCCATTGCCTTCCCCGGTTTTACTGTATTAGATAAATTAAAATTTTACTTTAAAATAATTTTAATAGAAGGAACAGGAAATCCTTAAAGTGGCCTTAATATAATAAACATTTTGTGTTTCTACTATATTAAAAAGAATTGAAATTAGTGTTCAATTTAACTACTAATTTTGGGGACAGTTTTTTATGCAACAAGAGTCAACAGAAAACTGATACAGATACGAGAGTTCTGAAGTTTGGTCTGTTCAAGTATAAAGATCAAGTCATATTTTTGAAATCTCCAAACTACAAAATTAGCTGCATTTTTTAAAGCCAGTTGTAAAATTCAGAATATATTGCCGCATAGAAATAGATGCATTTTCTTATTAAGTAGTTTGGACATATGGAATCTTTATGTGGTCCTTCAGGATTTTTCCATTGTCTACATTCATTGTGTGTCTCTGAGGTTAAGAAACAAAAGGTGTTCACAGCTGAGTTGGCTGTTTATTGACCTTGTGCCAGGTCACTGATTTTTTTTTTTTTTTACAAATATTTTAAGACAATAACCTAGCAGCTTAAAACTATACTGTTTATTTGGCTCATGAATCTGCTGGGAAATTGTCGTCTGGGACGGCCTTAGCTGATCTCCAATGGGCTCTTTCATGTGTCAGGGATCAGGTCGTGGCTTGACTAAGGGTGGCTGGTCCCAGACAATCTCACTCATTTTTTCTGATGGTTAGGGGTGATGGGTTTGACTTAGCCATACGTCTCTCATCCTGCAGGCTAGTTTAGGTACGTTCATAAGCAGCAAGATTCCAAGAGAAGCAAGGAACTAAGCCTTGAAGTGCATGCATGCATGCTAAGTTGCTTCAGTCATGTCCAACTCTTTTCGACCCTATGGACCGTAGCCATCCAAGCTCCTTTGTCCATGGGATTCTCCAGGCAATAACGCTGGAGTGGGTTATGAGTGTTACTGGAGTGCTCTGCTCCAGGGGATCTTTGAGACCCAGGAACGTGCAAGCTCATGTCAAATATTGCTTGCATCACATGTGCTAATGTTTCATTTGCCAAAATAAGTCGATGACTAACCTAGATTGAAGGAGTGAGTAAATGGATTCTACTACTTTATGGGAAGAGAGGAGAATCATGGGCTTTTTTTTTTTTTTTTTTACAATTAACTACAATGTCAACTTAAATTGAGATAGAAAATATCACAGAAGGCTAAAGAAAAAAAAAAAAGCATCAGCAGCAGCAGCAACTTAAATTGAGATAGAAAATATCACAGAAGGCTAAAGAAAAAAAAAAATCAGTGTAAGTTAGAGGGAGTTGGCCTTTTGGCCCCATTCTCTATTGGAAAATGAGGGGAGATGTTAAATGGACCTGAGATTGCTGGATAGACGAGGAGTGCAAAGGGCGTTATAACATATATAGAGGACCCAGCCTCTATCTATTAAATCTTGAAGATAGACATCACATGAGCTTGCCAGAGGGATAGATACACTCTGCTCTTAGACAACCTCCTACCTCTTTTTTTCTATTTATTTATTTTTAATTGAAGGATGTTGTGTTGGTTTTTGCCATACAACAGCATGAATCAGCCATAAGTATACACATGTCCCCTCCCTTTTGAACTTCCCTCCCAGACCCCACCCCATTCCCCCCGTCTAGGGTATCACGGAGCACTGAGCTGAGCTCCCTGTGTTATACAGCAACTTCCCACTGGCTATCTAGTTTACATGTGGTTTATATATGTTTCAATGTTCCTCTCTCAATTCATCTCCTCCTTCTCCCACTGTGTCCATGGGCCTGTTCTCTATGTCTGCATCTCTGTTCCCGCCCCTCCTATCTCCTTAACTGCTCTATCTGGCCTCTGTTGTGTGTGGGCTTCCCCTTACCTGAAAAGCACATAAATGTCGGTGTTACTCAGGGGTTTGTCCTTGATCCTCATTTATCCTTATTTTACACAGTTGCCCAAGGCAATTTCATCTGATATCATGATATCAGCTCTCACCTATTCAAGCTCCCACCTGTTCGCTGATGATGTCCAGATCTATGTGTGTAGCCCTGACCTGTGGCCTCCAGAACCATATTTTTCAATGAAGTCTTAGACATCTGTGTCTCTACAGCCTCAAATCACTTCAGCCTCAACATGTTCAAAACCAAACTTATTTTCATGCCCTGATCTTTCTCGTGCTTTCCTGTTTTTAGTTAATGGCTTCACCTTCATCCATTTACCTAACCTGGAAATCTAACCTCATTATCATACTCGATTACCTCTTTTTTATTCACTACCATTCCTGTTGATTCCATCTCCTACATGATTTTGTATTCATCTCCTCCTGTCTGTGTCCACCCCATTGCCTTGGTGGGAGATCCTGTCACCTCTCCCCTGACCTCTTGCTGTGTCCTCTTAACTGGTCTTCCTTAACTAGTTGCCCCTTTCTAGCTTCTCCCTACTCTTTTCCATTCAGGGAACACTTCATGAGGCCCCAAGTTTGCTCATGTCACTCCTCTACTTAAAACTGTAAGCTGAGTCCCTATCACCTACAAAGCCAAGTCCCCATTCCTTAAAAGCATGGCTTACCAAGTGCTTAGCAATCTGGCCCCACCTGATCTTAATAACATCATTGCCTGCCATCCTGCCACACCCCATCCCCTTTTATCCAGCCTCACTGAACTTCTCACTACTTCCCACCAACACATGCCCTTTCACAACACTGGGCCTTGGCCCATGTTGCTTACTCTTTCTGGATTGCCAGCCTTCTTTTCTCCTTCTGATAAATTCTTATTCATCAGCACAGCTCATCAACCTGTCACCTCCCTGCTGATGACTTCCCTAAGCCATCTAGAATTAGTCACTTTTTTGTGTTCCCATAGCCTTTTGCCCTCTGCTTTGGCAGTGACCATCTTTCATGCTTTTGGTTGCCTAGATTTTTCTGAGTACCTGCGTTATCTTTGGCAATTTTTTAGCCACATGAATTTCATGTCTCTGAAGTTGTTGTTGTTCAGTTGCGCAGTTATGTCTGACTCTTTGTGACCCCACGGACTGCAGCTAGGCTTCCCTGTCCTTCACTATCTCCCACAGTTTGTTCAGACTCATGTAAATTGAGTTGATGATGCCATCCAACCATCTCATCCTCTGTTCTCCTTCTGCCCTCAATCTTTCCCAGCCAGAAAACTCAAATTTCCCTTGCAGCTAGGCAGGCATTAAATGATCTGAGCTCTCTGATCAGATGTACCTGCATGGGACTTTTTTTTTTTTAAGGAAGTTAGCATTAGTGTGTAAGAGGGTGAATCGAGGGCTGGTCTTCAGTCAAGAGTGATCAGAACAGGTCTTTGATTCTTGGCATGGCAGTAGCAGAGCTACCTGTGTGTAGCTCCTACTGCTGAGAGGTGATAAGAGTGGTGTTTGTGAGACCAGCTATCAGGGGTGGCTGAGCATGTTTGGACTTCAGAGTCTGGCTCACTGGCTTGTGGAATATTCTATGAGCTGTAGAACATGCCGTGATAAGCTAATTTATTGCTTAAACAAGCCTAAGTGGATCTGTTTCTGCAATGACCAGAAAACAGTGAAACACTTTGGTTGGAACACATGAAATTTTATTGTATTTTATCAAGTTGTATTTAAGTGTCTATTTCTAGACTTCCATGTGTGGTTCTAATTTCTTACATCATTCATATAATAAATATATATTGGGTTCCAACTCTGTGCCATGCACTGTGCTAGTCATTGGGGATATCATAGTAAATAAGACCCACATGACCTTTGCTCTTGCAAAGTATACAGTCTACGAGAGCTGTGCCTGAAACATTCTAGGTGTCTAATTAGGTTGATATACCAGTTCATGTCATTAATTGTTTCAATGAATAGATATTTATATTTTGAAAATGTAAAAGTAAATGAGCAATGTTCTTAAGTTGCTTTAGGGCTAATAGGAGACACGTATGTAAACAAATAATGCCCATGTACTATGAACAGAAGCTTCCCTAGTGACTCAGATAGTAAAGAATCTGCCTGCAAGGTGGGAGACATAGATTCGATGCCTAGGTCAGGAAGATCCCCTGGAGAAGGGAATGGCTGCCCACTCCAGTATTCTTGTCTGGAAAATCCAATGGACACAGGAGCCTGGTGGGCCCCAATTCACGGGGTTGCAAAGAGTTGGACACAACTGAGCAACCAACACACACACTCTCTATGAACAGAACTGAAGTATGTTCCAGATTCCCTGGTGGTACAAAGAACAGGTAGTGTGAAGAATTCTGTTTGGAAGAGTAACAAATGAAAGAATGAGTTCCTGAGCTTGTAAACATATGAGTGAATGTGCATGAGGTGTCCTCTTTTTTTCTCATTTGGCTCTCTGTGCCCTCTTCCCCTCTTCCCTTTTCCTTGCTGATCCCTTTGCCTTTTAAGATTCAACTCAAGGGCTACTGTTATAATAAACCTTTACTGACTGCCCCTCTTCCTCCCTCCCAAACTTGCAAGCTGGGTTAGTAATGTTTCCAAACTCCTTTAATGCCTGGCACATAGCTCTGCTAACTCTCTTGCCCTTTGATGTATACCGTTTATGTGTCTGTCAGTCACCCTTCCTCTCCCTGCATGCAGGTCAAGGCCCCGCACATAACTAGTACTCAGTGAATTCAGTAAATGTTTCTTGAGGAAATATAAATTAAAACTGCAATGAGATAACACTACCCCTCCATCCAAATGGCTACAATGAAAAAAACTTGATAATATCAAGTGTTGATGAAAATATAGAAAAACTGGAAGCTTTAAACATTGCTGAAAGGAGAATAAATGGATACAACCATTTTGGAAAATATTTTGGCAAATCAGTTGAAGTTGAACAGCTGTCCACTGTATAACCCAGTGGGTGAACTCTTGGGTACATACCCAAAAGAAATGAATGCTTATATAGAAATAGGTTCATACCAGCTTTATTCGTAATAGCCCCAAACTGGAAACACCTAAATGTCCATCCACAGTGGAAAAGACAAATGAATTGTGGTATATTTATATCATAAGTATAAACAGTTTATACCCCAACTACATAAATAAGTAAAAATTTTAGTTGCATACTTAATGGTTTGTGCTTTTTTTTTTTTTTTTTTACTATATGTAGAATTTGTGTTGTTTTTTAGTTGCTAAGTTTTTGTCCGACTTTTTGTGACCCCATGGACTATAGACTGCCAGGCTCCTCTGACATGGCATTTCCCAAGCAAGAACACTGGAATGATTTACCACTTCCTTCTCCAGGGGATCTTACCAGCCCAGAAATCAAACCTGTGTCTTTCTGCATTGCAGGCAGATTCTTTACCTCTGAGCCACTACGGAAACCTTATATGTAGGAGTACATCAATAAAAATGTAAACTTAAAATTAATTCAATAAAAATTAATGCTCCTTGAGTGATTGAGTAAATGAATGAATGAATTAGCTGGATCTTCAACTTGTGGCTCAGTTGGTAAAGAATCCACCTTCTTTATTAATACAAGATCCCTGGGTTGGGAAGATCCCACTCCAGTATTCTGGCCTGTACAGTCCATGGGGTCGCAAAGAGTCGGACACGACTCAGCGACTTTCACTCACTCAAAGAGAAAAAGAAGAAGAAAGTATTACTGTGTAAGAGGAACTTATACTGCACTGAGTTTTAAAGTAGTATTTGGTTCTTGAAATCTTTATAGTCTAACAATGCCTCAAATGAAATGTTCATGGACGGTTTTTGCTTAAATATTAGTTCCCTTTGCTATTTAACCACAATTGTAAGGTTAAAAAAGGAAGTCATTAACAGTAAAACAGATGTCAGAGAGGCCTGTGGGACTGGCGTTTAGTTTACAATGAGGGATCTTTGAAGCCCTAGGGAACTGGGGAATATGGCTCATTCCCTTCTGTTTTCTATCTTTTTGTGTTTTATGAGGTGCAAGTACAGATTAATTATGCAAGCACTTGAAGGGAGAGGACAGCAGTTGACACTTGTGATTACAAACAGGAACAGAAGTCACCCAGCAGATGACATTGCCCAAGACACCTGAAGGCCAGAGTAGAATCGTCCTAATTGCCCGGCAGCCTGGCCAGGGGATGCGCCTCTCCCATCCTTCTTCAGGCGGGGTTCGTGGCTAAGCCATTCTTCGTGCTAGCCTTGGACAGGCCAAGAACGACCAGTAACTCCGCAGACGACCTATGGCACATGCACCGGAGGAGACGTCAAAACCCGACCCAGCTCTGGCTCCCACAACAGAACAGAGGATGCCGAGACAGGAGACGCGGGCGGTTCCCAAGCTCTCCAGTAGGTGTCGCTATCCCGCGGCCGCCGCACTCCCCGAGGTCCGGGACGAGGGGGCGGGTCCTCCCTACCTGCGGCTCGGGGCGAGCGCCTCACCTGGGCTCCCGCCGCGTGCCTCCTGCGCCGGGGGGAGGCGCTCTGCCGCAGACCCGCGACCAGGGGCGGGGTCGGCCGGCGCGCGGGCACAGGCGGGCCAGCGGGCGGCCAGGTGAGTTCTTTTATTAATACAAGAACCGGGCGACCGAGAGGGCAGCGTCCGAGCAGCCAGAGGAGGAGGAGGCAGTCGAGAAGATGCCACTGTCGCTGCCACCTCAGGGTGACCTCGGCGAGTCCAGTCCGGCCAGGCCCCCCAAAAAGCACACCTCTTTCCATATCTGGCGCTCCAAGAAGAAGCAGCGGTCTGACTGTGGGGTGTTCACTCCACACCCGCCCCTGGCGCCCCTCAGAGAGGCCAGGTAAGCCCCTGGGCGAGCGCGCCTCTCCCCGGCTCACTTCCCCCGCCCTCTCCACTCCGGCCACCCTGACCCTCGAGTCCTCTCTCCCCGCGGCCTCGACCGACCCCTCTCCGAGTAGGGGAAAGGCCCGGGGTCGGTTTCGCGCGGCAGGAACGTAGCGGGGTCCAAGGAGGGGACTGGTGGTCGCCGCGAACGAACGGGTTCCTCGCTGCTTCTGGTTCAGTCCAAGCACCAGTGAGAGGAACTTGTGCCCACCCATGGAGACTTGACTTCGACTACAAAATACGTGTAGCAAAGACAACCCCAGAGTCAACCTGCTGACGAGAGCAGGTGGGTTGCGAAGGGTTATTACCACAACGAGGTCGGAACTCCACCTGGGGGTTCCTTCAGACTTCTGACCGTGGTGCCCTAGTTGCGAAGCTGTCCACTCGTGGTGGTGTAGCTCCACTGTCCTCACGGGATCCGAGTGGAGGAGGAAGTGGCAGGGATAGTTATCCCAATTTAATGGGTGGAGAACTTGAGACCAAAGGGTGCATGACTTGTCCCCATTGGAATCAGTGGTAGAAAAAGGCAGCACCTAGTTATTCCCAGTGTCACTGCCTTAGTGCTTTTCAATGTTTTGCCGTGGTTTTGTGACGATTTTATCTTTCACGCGTAAGTATTCAGTTATACTATCTGAATTGGTGCGTTCATTGAGCAATAATCAATTTGACATAATGGTATATTTAAGAGGTTCAGGTGTGTGAAAAATCTTTATCTCTTTATTGAAGGACAGTTGGCAATTTCCAGTATGTCCTTTTATATGTGTGTGTGTGTATGTTTTAAACAAAACATTTATTTAGTTCTTTGGCTGTGCTGGGTCTTCCCTGCAGCATGCAGGATCTTTTATTTAGGGCATGTGGACTCTAAATGTGGGACCCAGTTCCCTGACCAGGAATCAAATCTCAGCCCCATGCATTGGGAGCGTGGAGTCTTGGCCACTGAACCACCAGGGAAGACCCCTTCTGTATTTGCTTTTAAATATACACCTTTATGTGTGTTTAACACCCACCTTTGTGAACAGTGAGAATAATATTGTACAAGATTTGCATGTTAGAAATGTTTTTCCTTTTATTTCTAAGAGAGTCTTTGCAACGTAATTTCAATCATTTGGCAAATATTAACTAAGTGCTAGGGTATCAAAAACAATGAGATTGGCCTCTGTCATCAAAGAATTCTTTGTGTCTTGAGAACACCAAAAAGTAAACAGTGGGATAAGTGCTGCAGTAGATGTTAGAATAGAGGAAGGGATCTACGGAGGCTTCCTGGAAGAGGATGACTGAGGCAGTTTAGTCAGAAAAGGGAAGGAGCAATGCGTTCCAGGCAGAGGTTGCATTATGAGCATCCTCAATACTTGGAAGAACGTGGTACTTCCTGAACAAGTGGTTCCGGGAAGTCTGAGCATGTGTGAGAAAAAAGATTGGAGTGCTAATAGAAAATGCATTTTATTTTTTCTCGTATTTATCATTCACAGTAGTAATTGCTTATAATAGGACATATTTTTTTTTACCACCTAAAGACTTAATGTGCTTAACTATGAATTAATTTCTAACAAAATGTTACTTGATAATGATATATCCAACATAAAAGTATTTTTCCTATTACATCAGCAAATAATTTATACACTTTCATAGTAATGGTCTTATCTAACCTGGTCCCATCACATTCTACCTATCAAATGACATGATACACAGCTATAAACAATTTTGTTATTCAGTTGCTAATTTGTGTCTGAGTCTTTGCAACCCCATGGAGTGCAGCATACCAGGCTTCCCTGTCCTTCACTATCTCCCTGAGTTTGCTCACACTCATGTCCGTCGAGTCGGTGATGCCATCCAATCATCTCATCCTCTGTTGTTCCCCCTCTCCTCCTGCCTTCTATTTTTTCCAGCATCTTTCCCTTTGCATCAGGTGGCCAAAGTATTGGAGCTTCAGCTTCAGCATCAGTCCTTCCAATGAATATTCAGGGTTGATTTCCTTTAGGATTGACTTGTTTGCTCTCCTTGCAGTCCAAGGGACTCTCAAGAGTTCTTCAACACCACAGTGCATAAATTCTTTGGTGCTAGCCTTCTTTATGGTCCAACTCTCACATCCTTACATGACTACTGGAAAAACCATAGCTTTGAGTGTATGGACCTTTGTCGGCAAAGTGTTGTTAAATAAACAACTTATTCAAATCCAAATGTGTTTTAGACTAAAACTTAGGAGTTTTTATTTCTTTCCTTGAGCTTCTTGTATTTTAGTTTGGTCTTAAGGCACTCCATTCATTCTTTTAGAATTATGACGAACTTTGTACTAACAAGTGTCCTGAGAACTAAACTTACTGGTCTGTCTCTGGTATGTTTTTCTAGTTATATCATGCTTATACATATTTTGTTTACTCCTGAGAGTAAAGAGAGCAGCTAAAGCATACTTAGATTTCTGGCCCATCTTTGGTCAGCTTCACTCTCTTGAGCAATCTGCCCTGTTTGTTCATTTCTGTCCAGGATTTGGAGGTGTGGGCCTCAGCTGGAATGTGCAGCACTCACTGGGACCTTCATTTCTAAATAAGGATGGGACAGTCAGGTGGCCACACTTATCTGCTGGGTATTCACCATTAATTTTGTGGGCTTTTAGAGCAAATGAAAATGAATTTATGTCCTGGATATATGACCTTGGACAAGTTACCTCACCTTTCTGAGTCTCCATTTCTTCAGATGGAAAATGGAGAACATAGTAATACTAATTCTGTAGGACTGTAGTGAATATCACATGCTAGTTTATGTTATTAAACGTAAAACTTATCACACCTCTGGATGCAAAGTAGAAACTCAGTAAATGTAAAACCATCACCACCACCATCACCATCATCATTATTATAAATGCTAAGCTCTAATGGGAGGAATGGAAAAAAATAGGGTTGGAGGAGAAAAAATGCCTCCCCTCTTAAGAACTTAACAGTCCAATGATGGTTTAAAGTTTACTGATGTCTCTATTCTGCAAATATTTGCAACCTTTAGTGCAGATGTTCTAAAACTCAGTGACCATTGCTTGTTTCCTTTACATAAAATAATTTGAACATGGCCGTCTCTTTCCCTAAAATACACCCATAGAGTTTTTTTTTTTTTTAAGCTTGGTTTTGGTAAGCATATTAATGTTATTTTCCATAGAAACAGAGCTGTCACCCCCCTGAGTCAGCCTCATCTGCCGTCTTGTCCATTCTCTTGCCATCTGAGGGACCACCCTGGTGTGTGTAGAGAGGGCATGGCGAGTTTGGCTAGATTCTCCCTAGCAGCCTTCAGTGGCACCGTCATTTATCAGCTTTTAAATTATACTTCATTTGTAAACATTTTATTCAGAGTGTGAATTCTCTGTGTTGTGCTTAGTCGCTCAGTCGTGTCTGACCCTTCCCTTTGTAGCCCCCTACAGCCACTTTGTAGACAGCCAGTCTCCTCTATCCATGGGATTCTCCAGGCCAGAATACTGGAGTGGGTAGTCTTTCTCTTCTCCAGGGGATCCTCCCAACCCAGGGATCGAACCCAGACCTCTCACATTGCAGGCTGATTCTTTACTGTCCAAGCCACTAGGGAAGCCCATGAATACTGGAACGAGTAGCTTATCCCTTCTCCAGGAGATCTTCCTGACACAGGAATCGAACCGGGGGAATTCTATATCTGGGTTTAAATCCCTATTCTACTTACTGTGACACTTAGCTGTGTCATCCTGGGCAAGTTATTATCCTTTTTGTGCTTCAGTCTTCTCATCCATAAAAGAGGCATAATGAGTTATTATAAAAATAAGTTAGTGGCTGTCAAGCACTCAGAACAGTGACTGGCACATTGTGAGCGCTCAGTAAATGGGAGCTATTTCTCCTTTTTCTTATTAATATCTTGCCTATAATTCTGAGTGGTTATTTTATGATTTATTTTCTGCTATATGATGAAAATAGGGTTTCATTTTTATTTTCCTTAACCAGTGTTGTTTTAATTAGAAATGGGTTCTGAGCTAAAGGTCAATAGAGTGAATTAAAAATGATTACTCTCCATCTGAACTCCAAATGTAGAAGCAAACATTAATGCTCTCCGCAGGAAGCCAGACTCAGGTGGTGGCCGTAATCCTCTGAAAATCAGCAGACTTGATTTCATTTGGAGGAAAAATGCAGCCAACACCTTAGAGCAGAGCATCCTCATTTCAGGATGCATAGGTTCAAGTTTTGAGATTGCCAAACGTTGCCTAGTTTTTCTGTCTTTGCATGGACATTTTCCTTCTATAACAGGAAAACAACTCACTCCTTAGACTCTCTAAATCACTAGAGGGTTGTGAGGATAAACTTGTTTTTATTTCACGAGAAAAAGAATCGTCATTGGAAACATTCTGAAATTGTTGAGTGTTCGTCTTCATGACTTGATTGATTCCATTTTTCCATCTTTTGTGACTGGTTTAGTGTTTAGAACTCTAAACAGGTTTAATTATTTTCAGACGAAAAGGACATAGCTAGATAAGCCTGCTGCTGCTGTTAAGTCGCTTCAGTTGTGTCCGACTCTGTGTGACTCCATAGATGGCAGCCCACCAGGCTCCTCCGTCCCTGGGATTCTCCAGGCAAGAACACTGAAGTGGGTTGCCATTTCCTTCTCCAATGCGTGAAAGTGAAGTCACTCAGTCGTGTCTGACTCTTAGCGACCCCATGGACTGCAGCCCACCAGGCTCCTCTGTCCATGGGATTTTCCAGACAAGAGTACTGGAGTGGGGTGCCATAACCTTCTCCGAGATAAGCCTAGGTTTGTTTTATCTAATAGTGCATCTAAACTGGTTAATAGGTACCGGGTTGCTTCCCTTATTTAGTTTATGCCAAAGGCAAGACTTTGAAATTTTTGGTTTATATTCTTTCACCATTGATAAAGCAGGTATTTAAATTTTAGCCCTGTCACTTACTAGCTGTGAGCTCCTGGAGGAGTTTCTTTCCTGCTCTAGCTTCAATTTCATGAGCTGCTACCTACCTCTTAGCATTGTTTTGGAGACTTCTAAATATATATTTAAAATTACTAGCACGGTGCCTAGAAGATAACAGAGGCTTAGAAATACCTCTGAGAGCAAGTTGCAGTGACAAAGCCCTAGGTTGTGGTATTGGAGAGACTCAGCTTCAAATTTGCCTCTGCTGTTGGGATAAGTTTTGTAAGCCTCAGTCTTTAAGCCTTAGCTTTCTCACCTGTAAAATGGAGAAAACAACATCCCTTCTGGGGCTTTCTGTGGGTTAAATACTATCTATATAGAACACCTGGGCCAGGGCCCAGTGCAAAGCAGGTGCTGGACAGATGAAAGGTAGAGCGGGAGCGATTATGGCGGTGGTGTTGTAATTGTCTGCATAGTGATGGTGGTAGCGTTCATAAAGCCACTTGACCTTGCAAGTGGAGTTAAACAACTTCAGAAGTCCAGGAGAAGTTTATAACCAGGTATGTCAAGACCTGAAGTACCTTTGGGTGTCTGGAAATACCTTTGTAGTTGTAAAAGGGTGGCCTTTGTGCATTCAAGACTTAACAGCCTTAATATATCTGACTTATGAAGTCAAAGGTAAAATTTATATTTGAAGTTGATGGTATTTCTCCTGAAGCAGTTTTGGAGTCTGAGTTTAGTATAGGATAATTCTTTGTCACTTTATTGCTTTATCTATTCTATTTCTACACTTTTAGCCTTAATCATCTTAGTCCACATCCAAGTGACGTGAACACTTTTGGCATTAGTACTTCTGTGCTTGGGTTTATTTCCTTTTTCTTTAGTGTTCACTTATAAATCTTATTTATAAATATGAGGCAGTGAATCACTGCTTTACTATTCATCCATGATTAAAGCAATGTAGTAAAGATATTGATATTGAAACTTACTGTCTAGCTCCTAATATGCATTCAAACATTAAAAACACTTAACCTGTCTTAACTTTTCTCTCACCTAGGTGGTCAGTTGTACTTTAGGAATGTCCTTGCAGAAAAAAATGATTTAGTTCTTTGAAAAAAATTGTCTGAGATTATTTGAATCTTGAACTGTATGCATTTCTGTTTACCTTGAAAAAATTTATCAAATAATTGTTTAATCTCCCTTTCATGTTTTACCTATTGTAAGAAGACTTAGAGAACCTGTTCATGAAAAGCAATGCAATCTGACTACAGTATCATTTTTCTAGGATTAATGCTAATTACGCTTTGGTAAAACATTCCTTTCTGTATCCTATTGAAATGATTATCAATCAGAATTTAAAGAGAAGTTTAAGTCCAACAAACACTTACTGAGCTCTTACTCTGTATCAGGCATCTGGAAAAAGAGCAGTGAAATTAGAGATGATCTCTGCTCCAAAAAAACCTGTAGTCTAGTGAAGGAGGGGTGTATGAATGAATAAAGTAGCATATCATGCATTAAGTGTAGAAACAGAAGATTTAGTCCAATGCATTGAGGTCAGGAGAAGGATTATCTTCAAGGAGCAGAAATTTTTTTATTTCGTTAAGACGTTTTACTCATACTGAATAATTAATGAGAATTTTTATTCTCTCATATAGAGATCATCAAAGGTTCTAAATCTTCTTAAATTTTGATTGTCTTAAACTATATCCAATACTGGACCAAAAGGAAAATCACAGAAACTTATTTTCGTAGTGACATTTAAAACAAAAGAGAATTGTGTACTCAGGATTATGCATAAATAATTTTCTATTTAAATGTTAAATATTTAAAATATCTAGAACTTGAGATTATCTCAGCTCTTCTGTCATATTTTGGCACCTAGGAATAAAGATTGGGCTTCATAAAAAATTTAAAAAAGACTGGCTTCAATTATGACATTGATTTGAAAACCTTCACTGAAATGATATGTAAACATGATGTTGATACTGTAAAATTACAGACTGAAAATGAATGGTTCTTGACATTTTTAGACAGATTTACAGATCCCGCAAGAATTGTTATTTAGGGTGAACAGCTAACTTGGTGTCTACACAAGCTCTGTCAGGATGATTCTGGAGCCTCTTTAAGAAGAATCTAGCATTGCTTGTGTTCTATAAGCAAAGTGTTCTTCCTTAAAACAATCTTTCTTTATTTTCATCCCAAATTGCCTGGCATATCCAGCTAATGTCTTTTCATATATTCACCATTCAAAATGAATTCTGGACTTTTACCCAAGAGAGGGTTGAAATGTGAATTCAGTATCTTGTCCCAAAGTGAGTTTTAAAGATAAAGTATATATTAATAGCTGACACTTCTGTGGATGTTGGCAAGAAAGGCCAGTCAATTGTTTACAAGTCTCATTAGTTCATTTATTGCTTCCTTAAAGCACAGCTGCATTGGGCCAACCCAAATGCCTCATCAGAATACCTCTACAGCTTCAGCTTCATAAGATGCCTTCATTCTAGAGAATGCACACTTGCTTAGTGCTGTCTTTACAGAACCGTGAGCTTTCTGGATTGGCCTATGCAATGGGAGTGAAGCAATGCCAGATACCCTTCACAACAAGGGATCATTTTGATAAAGTACCAGGAGACCCTGAAACACACAAGTGAGGCAGAAAACTCTAAATTCATTTGTGGTATCCCCGGTTTCTCTCATCTACAAGTTATAGACAAGACAGAGACAGATTGAACCTGTTGCTGACACAGAAAAATGAAACACAGAATTAACAAGTGCCTTTTGTTTTTTAAGCTTCCCATGTATGGAAGTGAAATGAGTAAAAATAAGTTACTGGTAAGCTTGGCAAAATATTCTGTGGTGAAGAAGTTGGCTGCTGACTGTATTTCTTAATGTTCTACACCATTTCAAGTCAGCCCCCCTGACTGAGTGTCATCTGTTAGAAGCCAGGGTTATGGCAATCTGAAGATAATAGTTCAAATAAGAGATTTGGCCAACAGTTGCATAAAGATACTATGCTTAATACATATCTTAACTTTTCCATATCTTAATAAGCAATAGCATAAATTCCTGATAGTCCTTTGGATTCTCTAGGTGGATAGTTCTTTATCTTAAAATTGGGTTCAAGAGGCAAAATAATATGTGCTATGAATAAAGCAAGAAAATACAGGAGGCATTCGATTTATAATAACTTTAGATCATGTCTATGAAAACAGTTTTCCATCAAGATTTTATTGAAAGATGCAGTTTATTTAACATACACTGTGTCAGACACTGTTCTAAACACTTTACAAATATTAACTCACCACAGTTAATTCATAACATCCTGGGGAGGCAGGTACTATTATTATTCCTATTTTGAGAAAGAATGAGGCACAGAAGGGCAGAGTAATTTGACCATCACAGAGCTCATAAGGATTGGGGCTGTGGTCCTCCAGCTGATGGTCATGAGTCCTGCAGTTAATCACTACAAATTAAAAGCACTGGCTAGTGCTACCTGGAGAAGGCAATGGCACCCCACTCCAGTACTCTTGCCTGGAAAATCCCATGGACGGAGGAGCCTGGTGGGCTGCAGTCCATGGGGTCGCTAAGAGTCGGTCACGACTGAATGACTTCCCTTTCACTTTTCACTTTCATGCATTGGAGAAGGAAATGGCAACCCACTTCAGTGTTCTTGCCTGGAGAATCCCAGGGACGGGGACCCTGGTGGGCTGCCGTCTATGGGGTCGCACAGAGTCGGACACGACTGAAGTGACTTGGCAGCGGCAGCAGTAGTAGTAGTGCTACCTTCTTGGTATTTCCACAGTAAGTATAGTTAAGCTCTAAATTTGGCAAGCAGAAATTATAATGTACATAGGAAAACAAGTTAGTAGTGAAGAGAAAAATATATATAAATACATTAAAATATAAGTGCATTAAAATCTTGGAAGAAAAAGCAATTTTAAAGCAGAAATTCTAAAGTGTATATTATATACAAAAGGAACATGTCTAAAGATCTTGAGTCTGGAGCTTCTGCCCAAGCTTTCTCAAGAAACAGCATGACCTGGACGGGGGCGTGGTTGGTACACCCTCTTCCCTCCTAGTACAGTCTAGGCCAGGACAGTAGTTTGCACGCACAGTCAAAGATAAGCAACTAGCCAGGTGGCCTGTAAAATTTGCAGTTGCTGCTTAGGCTAAGTGGGGTGTCAGAATTTCTCAAGGAAAACTGCTAGGGGTAACCTTATTAGGTCTCTAAAGGTCTTGCTGCTTGAATCTTTCGTTTTAGTTTCTGATTTATCACTGAGTATTCCCTGCTAACAAATACAAGTTTCACCTTATGTTGATCTTACACATCAAGGATTATAAACTATGGCTGGTATTTTATTCTACTTGAGGCTTGAATAGTTCTGTGCAATAGCCCAGACCCTCATTTATAGACGAGGAAATTGAGGTTCAAAGAATGCAATGCAGGTGGAGGAAGCAGGAATAAAATCAGGTTTTCTGGCTTCTATTCAGCTGTTGTTCTGGGTCCTCTTGGGTTATAGACTATACTCCTCTATTCCTGGCCTCTACCCACCTTTGATAGGAGTTCAGCTGATTCATTTGACTTCCTGATGACTCTTCTCCTGGAAATCCTTCCCTGGATTCATAAACCAACAACTATGAGACTGTCTGATCCCCGGATTGAGTTGTTGCTATAGTCTGCTGCTGCTGCTAAGTCACTTCAGTCGTGTCCGACTCTGTGTGACCCCATAGACGGCAGCCCACCAGGCTCCCCCGTCCCTGGGATTCTCCAGGCAAGAACACTGGAGTGGGTTGCCATTTCCTTCTCCAATGCATGAAAGAGAAAAGTGAAAGTGAAGTCGCTCAGTCTGTCCGACTGGTAGCGACCCCATGGACTGCAGCCCACCAGGCTACTCCGTCCATTGGATTTTCCAGGCAAGAGTACTGGGGTGGGGTGCCATTGCCTTCCCCGGTTACTATAGTCTAGTTACTGGCATATTGAATACTTAGAGTTCCAGAATTCAGACATAATTAGTATGTCACCTACCATCTAAAAAAAATACCCCAGAACCGGAACACACACACAATAACTTGATTCATGTTTTCAAAAAAAATGTATAAAGTTTGTATAAACCATATTTTATAATAGTAAAATATTCTTTATAGAGTCTATCCATATTGTACCCATTCAAGAATGCCCTTTTGGAGCTTGACAAATTGACGGTGCTCTGACAGGTAATATATTTTATTTGTGATCTTATTTAAATGTTTTGATAATACTGATGAATTTAATAAATATCCTATAAAATCTCAACTTGATTATTTTTCCATCTGCTATTTGAAACAGTTAAGATATTTGAATCAAACTGATGAAATTTAGGTTGAAATTCAGTCTCTCCTTTTTCACACCTGCCATATGCAAACCTAGAACCGGCGCTTTTCAAGCCTGTGCACCAGAGGCACCCCCAGGCCTTGCAGACATTCTTGGCTCTGGTCCCTTGCAAGGGGTGGCTCCCATCCCTACTGTTTTCCTTCTGAGAACTAAGTGATTGTCATTTATCTGCAAGAAATATTACCTTGCTGTTATTATCGGCAAAACAAGCAAATGTAGTTGCTCCAGGGTGGGGTTACAAGACTATTCTGTTTTAGTATTGACTCCCCAAAGCAAATTTGACTGGAATAGACTCAATTATCGATCAAGAATCCTCCCTGGAGCCTACTTTCGACAGAAACAAGAACATTTGTATTCCCATGTGTGTCAGTAAACATGCTTAAACAAGTTAGTCTAAGCCTAGAATTTGAATTTTTTTTTCAGGATAAAAGCAAAGTATGACTGAGTATCTGGCACTGGTTCAAGTTTTGACTTTTACCAGTTTGCATGTTGTGATTGTTCTAATCTCACCCCGTGAGAGGTTTCAAGTACTTTGACCTAGAAGTCATAGTAGCTGGTGCATTGTTAGTGCTTGATTGTACCCTTCCTTGTTATTTCACTTTTATTAAAGCTCTTTTTTATGCCCATAAGGGAACAACTGGTCCTAGATCTAGGTGATAACTGTTGATGCATTGAGGCTGTGTTTGCTTCATCTTGTAGTCTCCCCGCAGAGGTACTTCTCAGGAATTTATGCATCAACTTCCTTATTCTCTTCAGAACTCATGGTTGCTTTTCGGTGTGTATAATCATACTCTGGTTAGAAGTCCACAAATTTACAAAGCCAGCAGATATTAAACAAAGGAGAGCAGCAGTGTCTATCTTCATGCCACCCAATAACTGATCAACAAAAAGCGAAAGACAGCCAATTGTGTTTGGGTATGTTTTCAGAGAAAAATGGGCTTGGTGAGGGGTATGAAGGAGGACAATTCTCAGATAATCATTCCCAGCCTCTCCTATAAATTAAGTAAATATAAGAACTTCTGCCAAGAATACATAGGTGAAAGGGCTTGAATTATTGATTACCTGTCAGGTGGCAGTTGCTTTTATATTTGGTGTGTCTCATTTAGTCTTCATAATAGCTCATCTAAGTAGGTGATTTTACCCCCATCTTTCCAATTGAGAACACAGAACCTGAAAGAGGGGAAGTAGCTTGCCCAAACTGATTAGTATGGTAAATGACAAAGTAGTATTTGAACCCAGGTCTTTCAAATTCTAAAGTTCATAATATTTTCACTACACCATGAGAGGACCAAAGCTAACTGAACAAATGATTGGTTGAGGGGGAGAGAGAGAGAGAATAGGAGAGGTGGTTAGCTAAAGAACAGCATCCAACAGAAATGTAGGTATGCATTTACACTCAGAAATGTCACTTTTTCAAAGACCGGAAGAGAAGAATTTCTCCTTATTAATTATCTGCACTCTACCATGTCCCATTTAGAGAAGGGGAATATCCAAGAATGAAGAATTCATGTTGGGAAGTCTACAGGGCATCATGGGTTCCCTGGGAACTTTTGAGATAATTCTTCTGAGAATCAGTGACTCAGTCCTTGAAGTGTTGACTAAACTTGTTGCACCTGATTTCAAATCTACTCTCAAAACCACCAAGTCTTATTGCCTGTTGCTGGGATGATTCACAGAGTATGCAGAGGAGTCTAAAGTGGCAAATGTTGAGGATTTTTCACTTTGCACAAAGATTAACCATAGCCCTAAAAGAGGAAAGAGATGCTGATGACCAAAACTCCAAATTTATAGGAAACACTGTTGGCTTGAAAATTGTAAAGCTAGAGAGCTTGGAAATTTGGAAAACAAAACTGGAAAACTCAGCAGTGGCCACAGGACTGGAAAAGGTCAGTTTTCATTCCAACTCCAAAGAAAGGCAAACACTCTTTTAGGAACACAGTTGAACAGGGGATCCCTGTCAGGCCAGTGGTTAGGACTGCCATGGCCTGGGTTCAGTCCCTGGTCCAGGAACTAAAATCCTACAGGCCGCGATGTGAAGCCAAAAAACAGCAAAAACGAACAAAAACAGGACGTAGTTGGACAGCTGTGACGGAGACCATTTAGTCCTCACGGCCTGAAATGCGCACCAGCTGAGCCTGTAGAGCACGCGACCCTCTGCTGCGCGTGACCCTCTGCTGCGTGTTCCTGCTGCCCGGCTGGGCCTAACTCTTTGCCACCCCTTGGATGGTAACCCACCAGGCTCTGTCCGTGGAATTTTCCAGGCAAGAATACTGGAGCTGGTTGCCATTTCCTCCTCCAGAGGCTCTTCCTGACCCAGGGATCAAACCCGAGTCTTGAGCATCTCCTGCACTGGCAGGCAGATTCTTTACCAGCTGTGCGCTGGAGTGGAGATGGCAACAGCGCCCACTCCAGTGTTCTTGCCTGGAGAATCCCAGGGACGGGGGAGCCTGGTGGGCTGCAGTCCATGGGGTCGCTACTAGTCGGACACGACTGAGCGACTTCACTTTCACTTTTCACTTTCATGCATTGGAGAAGGAAATGGCACCCCACTCCAGTGTTCTTGCCTGGAGAATCCCAGGGACAGGGGAGCCTGGTGCGCCGCCGTCGATGGGGTCACACAGAGTCGGACACGACTGAAGCGACTTAGCAGCAGCAGCAGCAGCAGCAGCAGCACAGTGGAAACCCGCCGACCCTCTGCCATAGACACTCATAATATTTTTGTTCTTTCAGGCAGATCGAAAGGACTTTCTGGACTTAAAAAATAAATTAGCATAGACTATTTATTTGTATAAATCTTCAAAAATAAGCTACAACACCATCCATCTTAAATTCCTTAAGGAAAGAATTCCCTAGAGAACTTCTGCCCTCTATCAATATAGTGTGAGCCACTTCAGTGATTTAAAATTTTCTGGTAATCACATGAAAAAGGTAAAAGGAAACAGGTGAAATTAGTTTTAGGAATAGATCTTGTTTAACCCAATATATCCGATATATTATCATTTCTGTATGTAATCAATACACAGAATTAGTAACGGTATAGTTCCCATTCTCCTTTGTTCTAAGTCTTCATAATTCAGTACAGATTTTATACTTACAGCACACCTAGATGCAGATTAGCCACATTTCAAGTGCTTGCTATGTGGAGCCACGTGGAGACAGTGGCTACTGCCTATGGGCAGTGCCAGCCTTGAAGCAAGAGAAGCAGATGCCTTTTTACACTCTTTTATGCTTTTCTCATTTGTTCATTCAACTTTCATTCAAGTTTTAAAATTACTTACATCTTACAAAGGTAAGAAAGACTTTTGAAAGACTTTAAATTCTTGCTTAAATACTTATATATTGATTCCTGCCCCCCCCCCCCTTTTCTGAGCATGAAAAGTACAGTGATGGAAAGCCTAGTAGCAGGGAGTCCACTTACCGAAGCATAGCAAAGTCATGAACAGGGCTACTAAAAAGGAAGACAGGAGGAAACTTCAATCTTGAGATGCCTTGTATATTTNCTTGCTTAAATACTTATATATTGATTCCTGCCCCCCCCCCCCCTTTCTGAGCATGAAAAGTACAGTGATGGAAAGCCTAGTAGCAGGGAGTCCACTTACCGAAGCATAGCAAAGTCATGAACAGGGCTACTAAAAAGGAAGACAGGAGGAAACTTCAATCTTGAGATGCCTTGTATATTTGCTTTTCTTTTCAATCAGAGTCAGCACCCACTAGCAGGTATCCCATCTGCAGCCCAGGAATGCTACGGCCAAGCTAATGAAGCCCAGAAGCTCCCTGAGAGCAGGAGCCCAGCATTCTGTGGATGAATTGAATTCCTTCCCTCCCTTTTTTTTTTTTCTCCCTCTTTTGATTTCTTCTCAAGAGCTGGCCCCCTCCCATTTTCCCATCAAACGTGCTTTCAAGTATATGGAATTACATGGATAATTTGTTGCTATGCCATAAACTGTCATTTAATCAATATTGTCAGTCTTTCCTATTTTTAATGATCTGGTTGAAACCTTGCTCTCTTTAAAAATTCAGAAGAGAGAGATCCAGAAATCATCCTAGGTTAAGAAATGGAAAAAGCCTTCATTGTGACATAGAGATTGTTCTTTCTCTCTCTCTGTTGGTCATATTTAAAGTATATTTGTGTTAAATACTCTTCAGTCATCTTAAAATATGTCCATAATTTATATAACCCACCTACCAAATGGCCTACCAAATGGCCAAGAAACAAATCCGTGTACACTTCTTCTGCACCTACAGAAGCAAGACACTTGCATATTCCACAAGCAGGTGTTGGGTGTAGGTAGCTGATCTTTCTAATTAGCAGAAAGTCCGGTGCTAAAGAGAGAAGCCAGTCTTGAAGCAGGCCTCTCCTGGTTCACTGTCAGCAGGATATAGGAGTGGGATGGCGCTTTGAAGACATGCATGTTTCCATCACCTTTGTCTTGCCCATAGTAGGCATCACTAATCAGCCACTACATCTCTCCCTGCTGAGCATAAATGTAAGCTCAGACACTTTCTAACTGTAACCTCTAGGAAGGCACTATCACACGAGTGGACTTAGCTTCCAGATAAGACCTATGTGAGCGTCTCTGGTAAACAAAGTAGAGTTTAAAGTCCCAGACAGTGCTTAAAAGATAAGAAGAGCTTACAGTCTGCAAGGAAATATCCTTTATTGCCACCTGCGGGGCTTCCCAGGGGGCTGTAGTGGTAAAGAACCTGCCTGTCGACGTGGGAGACACAAGCGACGTGAGGTAGGTCTGTGGGTCCGGAAGATCCCCTGGAGGCGGGCGTGGCAACACTCCAGAATTCTTGCCTGGAGAAGCCCATGGACAGAGGAGCCTGGAGGGCTACAGCCCATGGGGTCGCACAGAGTCGGACGTGACTGAAGCGACTCGGCACACACACGGCCACCCGAGGGTGGTCTTAAGGGGAGGTGGGGGTAAAGGAGATGACTGTAGTCGTCATGAGGCAGGTGAAGAATGAACAGCACTGAAACCAGACAAACGCCACTAAATCTTTATTGAACAGTTACCGAGGGTGTAAATATCTGAGCTTTTAGGAATCTCCTTCCCTTGGGGATTCTAAACATTTTTACTGGGGTTTGCCGTTTTAAACGCCCTTACTATACTTCGAGCTACAGGATTTAAAAATAGGGGAATCTACTCTGAATAAAGGAATCATCCTCTCCATTAATGAGCTACGGATGTCTCAAGAATAAGTGTTACAAATCTATTTATACACCAACCTGCTGCTCTGCATATGTAACCCTCCTAGGCACCGTGCCTGCGCTGCGGCTCCGTTTTCTCTGGGCGTTGTGCTTTAATGACAGAGGACATCTGAATGAATATTGGCCCTGCTGCTCTGAAGTTCATCTGCTGCCTACTGGCTTTCCAGTCTTATGAGCGAAACATTTGTTTTCCTCTCAGCCTGGCTCTGCGTGTAATGTGACAGTCTTCTTTCCTAGAGGGTGTCACTCCACCTTTTGCTGTTGTTGTTGGGTCTTTTGGTTGCTTTAAAAAAAAAGAGAGAGAGAATCCATTCTACAAAGAAAATGGAATATAGTATTAGCTGCCATTCTTATTCATTTTAAAGGAAACAATGCCTTTTTGTAGCAATAACTCACCTACCCAGAGGTCATTTTTCCAATAATGTCAGTCACTGAGAACACAGCTCGAAGAAAAGGGCCTCTGAGAAGTTAAAATAAACGCCCTAGATCTCATTCACTCAGCTCATGCATTTTATTTCCATCTTTTCACTCTGCCATTCAGCCACTGTCTTTTCTCATTTCAGACATGATCCTGATAAACCTGGTTACCTGGTTTCTCAGCCCATAGAAAATTAGGGACAAATAATCTGAAAAAGATTAAGAGGCTTCTAAAAAGCCACATGATGGCTGGTGAGAAGAAGACAGGAAAAGAACCAGACTCAGTGACTCAAAAATCCCAGCAATGAGGAGGCAGCTTGTGTCTGGCCAAGCAGATCCGCGTTCTGCAGTGACCTCCATTCCCCTGGGAATGACGTTCCTCGCTACATCTTTAAGTCATCAAGCTCTTCGTCAGTGTTTTCCATGGAAGATGCGGCAGGTAGACAACAGGGCTTCCCCGGTGGCCTAGTGGTGAAGAGTCTCCTGTCAGTGCCAGAGACGCAGGTTCGATCCCTGGGTCAGGAAGATCCCCTGGAGAAGGAAATGGCAACCCACTCCGGGATTCTTGCCTGGGAAGTCCTACGAACAGAGGAGCCTGGGGGGCTATGGTCTACAGGGTCACAAAAGAGTTGGACATGACCAAGCAGAGACATTGCTTTGCCGACAAAGATCAGAGGTATGTTTTCTGCAGTAGTCACGTATGGAGGTGAGAGCTGGACCATAAAGAAGGCTGAGTGCTGCAATGCTCTGGCCTCCTGATGCAAAGAGCTGACTCACTGGAAAAGACCTTGATGCTGGGAGGGATTGAGGGCAGGAGGAGGAGGGGATGACAGGGGATGAGATGGCTGGATGGCATCACCAACTCCGTGGACGTGAGTTTGGGCAAACTCCGGGAGTTGGTGATGGACAGGGAGGCCTGGCGTGCTGCAGTCCATGGGGTCGCAAGGAGCTGTCTCTTATACACATCTGGATATAGGAGTACTCTGATGCTGGGAGGGATTGGGGGCAGGAGGAGAAGGGGACGACCGAGGATGAGTTGGCTGGGTGGCATCGTGGACTCGATGGACTTGAGTCTGAGTGAACTCCAGGAGTTGGTGATGGACAGGGAGGCGTGGTGTGCTGCGATTCATGGGGTCACAAAGAGTCGGACACGACTGAGCAACTGAACTGAAGAGAGTTTGATGTTAAAGGATTATGAAAACCCTTTAAATAATCTTTGTCTTTATGGAAGCTAGTGAGTTTGTCTCTAGTGCGCATTTCTTTGAAAACTGAATTTTGACATTTTGTATTGGAGGTACTTTTAAAATTTAAGACTGTTCATTAATTTTTATGAGTATTATCACATGCACAAAACTAACTTAGAGTGAATTTCTTTTTCCAGTTGTTGTTGTTTAGTCACTAAGTCATGGCCAACTCTTTTGCAACCCCGGACTGTAGCCTGTCAGGCTCCTCTGTCGATGGAATTCTCCAGGGAAGAATAATGGAGTGGGTAGCCATTTCTTTCTCCAGAGGATCTTTCCAACCCCGGGGATTGTCTCAACCCAGGGATCAAACCCAGGTCTCTTACATTGTAGTCAGATTCTTTACTGCTGAGCCACCAGGGAAGCCCCCTTTTCCAGTATACTAGGGTAAAACATCTGCTCTGGTATTTAGATTTATTGTAGTTATTTTAAAGCATAAATTACTGTAGTTATTAGTACTGCCTAATTTCCAGAGTAAAACCGGAAATTTGCTGCTTGATCTTTAACCACGCTCTCTGTTCAGTTCTGCTTATTGTAAAACCTTCTCCAACTTTAAAAACAGTTATCCAGTGATAATGGTAATTGAAGCATTGAGTTTGCTTGTTTCATGTGACTCAAGTAATTAAGCAGATGTATGTTACCTCTATCAAAAGCTGTCTTAATGTATGGTCTTCAGTGTCTGTGTCTGTGACACTCAGGAGGGCAAGTGACAGTGAAAATGCATTTGTGTAATTCATTTATTAAACAAACATATATGGACACCTGCTAGGTGTGAGGCTCTGTAGAATGGGCTGGCAAACTAGTTCAAGCTTTATTGTTGGGAAACTCAGTCTCATTCTTTTTTCTGAAGACTGTAATATTCACCATTAAAATAGTGAAAAGTTTGTCATTAAAATAAAGGAGGAGAGTAAATGTTCAAGACTGAAAGAGAGAAGAATTAAGACTCTTGGAGATGGAGGAATTATAATTTTCGAGCACTCTCAACACTGATACGGCTAAAGGGATTCTAAAGACTACTTGATAATGTTCTATCTATTCTATGGGTATATATTCATGGATATATATACACATTTATAAATACTTTCTTCTGTGGATATATATGTGTAAGTATTTAGTGCTGGAATGTACGTGTGTGTATATACACAGACTCAGTGTATCTGTTTACACACATAAATATATGTATATTTACTTAGTGTGTATGCATACATGTATTGTAAGTATGTATGGGTGTTGGTTGGTTGGTTGTATCTGACTCTTTGTGACCCCATGGACTGTAGCCCACGAGGCTCCTCTGTCCATGGAATTCTCCAGGGAAGAATAATGGAGTGGGTAGCCATTCCTTTCTCCAGAGGGTCTTCCCAACCCCGGGATTGAACCCAGGCCTCCTACATTGCAGGCAGGTTCTTTACCATCTGAACCACTGGAGACGCCTATGTATTGTATATACACCCAAATATGTGCTCATATCTATACTCAGTGCTAGATTACTTACTTGGTAAACTGTGCATGTGCTTAGAACGTCAACAATGCAGGGAGGGATGAAAGAGAGAGAAAAAAATCCAGAATATGCTTACAAATTTTATGTTATTACAAGATACCAAAATTTCATTTTAGGGTTTAGAAAGGTTTTCATTTTGAATGACTTGGTGAGGGAGGCATACTCTCTTTAGTGGTTAAAGTGGTCATTATACAGACCTCTCTTTATACCTTGTTTAAAGAGCTGGTAGGGGGAGGAGGAAAGTGTGATACAATCTATGGAAAGTAAGAGAAATGTGCCTAGGTCATTCTCTTGTTCTTCACATGAATTGGATTCCAGGTCCCCGAAGTACCATTTTACCTTCCTTGAAAAGGCTTGATTGGTTGATGCCCATTTTTAAAATGTTCTGTCCAGTTCTATGGAAGCAGTGAGACTAGTGAACCTTCAAAGGGACTGTTCTTTTGTGACTGAGACACTAATTTGATTTGTTGATGTAGACCACATCTGCCTTAGCTGTTTTGGCGTCTTTAATAACCATATGAATAACACTTTCTTTTCTTTTTCTGTACATATTTTCATATAATGTAGAACTAAAAATGAAATTACAAAGGCAGCAATTTAGATGTTTTTTATATCCTGTTTTGTTTTTCACTTAGATAAAAGCACATTTTCACGTAGCTAAAATCTGTAAAACAATTTTCTTATTTATTCCCCTGTTGCTGGGCATTTAGGTTCTTTCTGACTTTTCATTGTAATTAGCAATGCAGCAGTGGACATCTCGGTGAAACCTCAGTCTCACTGGCTGGTCACTGTGTGCCCTTCCGGCTCCACTCTCCACCCTCCTCTGTGCTCCTGAGGGTTTATTTATAGACTGTGTGGATTCAGCTCTCCTGCTCTCTTGTTTCTAGTTAGGTTCAGCCAGTGGGAGGCTTTGGAGGAGAGGGCAGGAGCAGGAGCTGGTACTGGAGCGTGGTGGTGGCTTTGCTACTCTGCTGAAGGCTACAGCCTCTTCTATAGTTCAGATCTGCCTGATCCAGAACTCATGCCCTCCCCTTGCCTATCTGTCTAGAAGTAGTAATGATTTCCTGCTGTTGGGAGCCCTGGGCTGCTCCACTGTTTCGTACTGATTTTCCTTCACTGGCCCACATCTTGTAAATAGTTCTTTAAACACTTTTCTATCATCTGCGTGTGCCATCTGTTCCCTGCTGGAATCCTGTCTGACATCATCTAAATCTGAGTGATATGTTCTTTTTACTATATTTTTAATTTTTTTAACTGGAGTATAATCACTTTACGATATTAATTTTTTCCATATAACACACGAATCAGCTGTAAGTATACATATATCGCCTCCCCACCCCACCCCCAGGTCGTCCTAGATCACCGAGCTGAGCTCCCTGGGTCACACAGCAGCTTCCACCAGCTATGTTTCCCACATGGTAGTGTATGTATATCAGTGCTACTCTCTCAGTTCATCTGCCTTCTTCTTTCACCTGTCGTGTCCACAAGTCTGTTCTCCACGTCTGCATCTTTATTCTTGTAAATATTAATAGGTTCGTTAGCACCATTTCTAGATTTCATATGAATGTATTAATATATGATATTTGTTTTTCTCTATGTACCCCAGTGTTCATTGCAGCACTGTTTACAATAGGCAGGACATGAAAGCAGCCTAAATGTTCATGGTCAGGGGAATGGATAAAGAAGATGTGCTACCTATATGCAATGATATAAACAGTCATAAAAAGGAATGAAGTTGATTCATTTGTAGTGATGTGGATAAACCGAGTCTGGTTTTTTTTTTATTTTTTTTATTTAGAGTTTTGCACTGAAGAAGGGTAAAAGACCATTCAGAATTGGATAGGGCAGTTTAGTCAGGTCAGGACTAAGCTGGTGCTAGATTGAATTAAATTACTGTCATAAAGATATAAGCAAATTGCTTTTGGAAAAGAGAGGGGGGCAATAAAGTCTTCCGTGCACTGTGTTAAACACCTGTACTTAAAAGATAAGGAGGATGCTTTAGCTGCCAAATGTTTCCAGTTCTTTTCTTGCATTTGAATATTTTTGGTTCGATAGTTTCATTTCTATTTTCATTCTGGGATTTTGTGGTTCACCCCTTATATATTTCCTCCTGTTCTTGGCAGTTTGAATATTCGTATGTATATGGCCATCTATATCCACTTATATATTCCTTCTCCATTTACATGTTTCTTATGATCTCTTCCTTATAGAAATATTCTCAGAATTTTGTGAGCTGAGTAGATGTCATGCTTTTGGAATTCCTCCTGTATGAGTGATAATTTCTTAGTCTTTAAATAAAAAGCAAAACACGTAGCAAAGTTAACTTCATTTGTTTTTGCTTCATTTCAAACTCTCAGTGTGTTATTTTCCTGAACAAATGCCAAAATGTTCAGCAAACTTACCGTGGACGGTTATTCACAAATCTTTTCAGTTGAATGACAATGTCATCCATGGCTAATGGATCATCACTGACCAGATCCCTGACTGACAGTGTATTGAGGCTTATCCAAGGACTCACGGAGTTGCTCAAAAGTTTAGTACCTTTCTAAAAAATAAATTTTATATATATTAGGAAATGTCTCTGTTGATTTGATATTCAGTCTGTATTTCATGCTCTTAGAAATGTGAGTTGCTGTGAATAATTCTACCACAGGTATAGAATAAGGAAAATTCACATAAAATTAAATGTATAAAATTCTCACCATTTAGTAATGACCAGTGATGGCTGCTGCTGCTGCTGCTAAGTCGCTTCAGTCGTGTCCGACTCTGTGCCACACCATAGACGGAAGCCCACCAGGCTCCCCTGTCCCTGGGATTCTCCAGGCAAGAACACTGGAGTGGGTTGCCATTTCCTTCTCCAATGCATGAAAGTGCAAAGTGAAAGGGAAGTCGCTCAGTCATGTCCGACTCTTAGTGACCCCATGGACTGCAGCCTACCAGGCTCCTCCATCCATGGGATTCTCCAGGCAAGAACACTGGAGTAGGTTGCCATTTCCTTCTCCAACCAGTGATGGCAGAAAAGAAAAAAAAAAAACCCTAGCAGTAGAGAATTGAGAGGGCTTTGGTCTTAATCCTATATTTCTCAGTTACAAGTTAGAAAACTTTAGGCAAGCTATCTAAACTCTTTGAACTTCCAGCTACTAACCAATAAAATGGGAATGATACCAACCTGCCTAAGTACCCACAACCAGGCTGTTGAGAGACTCCTTGGAAACAGCGTGGGAAAGTGTGGTGAGAACTGTGAGACTTTCAGTAAACTCTATCATCCCTTGACTCATCTCTTGGTTCTCACCACATCTTTTCTGGAAGCCTTGTAAATTATTTTTCCTTTTCCTTTGGTCTTTTCAAAAGTGAGTGGACACATGGCAGTCTTCACTGTATCCTCTTTTTCTCCATCCCAGTCTCCTCTGTGTTCATTCCTCCCCATCTCTGGGGTTCAGGTTTGAAGCTGGTACAGGGAGGCACTCCCATCTATATCCATCCAGTTCCCTGCGCAAAGGGATGAGGTGCAAGGGGGGACTCTGTGGATCATGGTGCCACTGTGCAGGGCCCCCTCCTCCTTGGCTTTCTTCCCTTTTCCCTTCACACTGTACCACTTCAGTGCCTGTGGGAATTGTGGTAGCCAGATGGACACACCCATATTTCCTCCTCAGCCACTGCCAACCTTTATCTTACAGACACAGCATATTTCACAGAGGAAACTCATTTGGGGATTCCCAGATAATTCTGAGAAGTAGTTAGGTCTGGTTGTCTCCATTTAGCAGATTAAGCAATTGAGGCATGAAGTTGTTTAGTGAAAGTCAGCACTGTATCCCAGAACTCCAGAACTGTAGTCAGTACTCTTTCCACTGTAGCTCCACAAATATCCCAGAACATTAGATAAGGGAAAAAATGTTTGTAGCTTTATTGGTTTATTGTGATGTGCTTTCTTTTTCTTCCCTTTTTAAATTTAACATGCTCGAGCTAATGGAATAAAATGGTGTATTAGCAGAGGAAATTGAAAAATACTTACTTGATTAGTAGAATACGACATTGATCTTTACATTCTAGTTAAACATTACACTATTATAAATATTAAATTTCTAACATAACCTTCCAAAAAGAATTATGTATATAGAAAATAATGGACTTTATGTTAGTACCAAATGGATGGCTGTTGAATTGTCGTTTAACTCTTACCTACCTTATGCTCTTCTGAAAGAATGTTGTCTCTAGGACATTGCAGTGTTTGGAGTCTGATAACCAAAAATGCTGTCCTGACTTGTCCAACTTCAGTGAAGCAAAATCTCAGTTGTTACTCCACCAGACACCTTTCCCAGCAGAGCTACTTGTATTCAAGTCTCAACACACACCTTCAGTTGCATTTTTTTCTCCAAGTAGAAATTTAAGTCTCATTGAACACTATATATTTAGGATATTCAAATATTTAGCAGTTAAAAAAATCTCCATGGTAACTTCTTTGGAAGTTGTTATTTGAAAAAGTCTGATTGAATTCTCTAGAGGTTCTGGAGCCCCAGTGCTAAGGATTGGGCATGAACAGGAGCCCAGGGAAGCTACAGTCAACTTCCCTGAACATTAAAACCTGGTGAAGGATCACAGGGCTGATGGGCCAGCCACCTGCATGAGTCTGATGGTTTATTAGTGCAGAGAGGAGAGTGTGATAAGACAGTGTAGCTATTTCTGTCACAACCTTTGTATTTTTGTACCAATCGTGTAAGTGAATTTAAAAAAAAAAAGATTAATAATGAGTTGGGAAAAGAACCAAAGCAGAAATCTGAAGACTTGGGTCTCTACTTATTGGTCATGTTGGTTCAGTAAAATCATTTGTCTTTTCCTGGGGCTTAGATTCCTCATTTATATTAGGAGGGATGAATTTGGTCTTTTATAAGGTTTGTTCTTATCTAAGTCCTCAAACTATATATTTGAGTTTATCATTTTCCTGGAAAGTTGGTCAATTTAAGTATAATAAATAGCAGCGTCTAGTGCATACAGAAGCGGAATTGGTTCTAATGATAAGTAGTTATTTCTACCCTTTTCAGTGAGCATGTTCCTTGATGAAAAGTAGAGAGCCATCAAAGTCAAGAGGTAGGTTGTCAAGGTTATGATTTCTACACCTCTTCTGAGAAGGAACCTTGTACATCTTGAATATTTGCAAAAGGGAAAAGAAGGAAACTTTAAGAAGAATTATGTATTTACCTTAGACATATAACATGAAGGGTAAATCATATGAATACTGTTTTGAGGAAGATCTTAAGATATATACATCTGTGTATTTATGTTTGATCATCATTTCACTAATGCAGCACCGGATCATAAAATTCAAAATGAAGAATGTACAAACACTCTGATTTGCAGCCTAGAAGCTCTGTATGTGCTTAGTCGCTCACTCATGTCCTACTCTTTGCAACCTCTTGGACTATAGCCCACCAGGTTCCTCTGTCCGAGGGATTGTCCAGGCAAGAATACTGGAGAGGGTGCTGTTTCCTTCCAGGGATCTTCCTGACCCAGAGATCGAACCCAAGTCTCCTGCATTGCAGATGAGCCATTGGGGAAGTCTCCCAAAGCCCTTACTAACAACAAAAACTTGGGGGAAAATGTAGAAAATTTATGTCTGACTTCTACATAGGCATAACATCTCTTTTGACTTCATAAAATAGCATACTACTTTATTTACAGAGATGAAGTATTTTCAGCCCTAAGGTTGTGGCCAAAATGTTTAAATTCTGCTCCTGATTCAGCTATTTGCTGATGTGTTACCTTCATGCAAATCATTTCACCTTTTTTGAGCTCAGTTCCCTCAAATATGAAAAATGAACCAGTGGGACAGTTAAGGGATTTTAATTAACTCCTTCCCTATTCTATTTGTCTAGAGCTTTCCAGCTTGCTACTGGGGAGATTGAAGGACATAAACACATATGTTATCTCCAACATTTACACACCAGTCAATCCCAAATGTTAAAAAAAACCACATGCAGGGGACACTAGATTGACTGTGGGACAGTTCCTAGAAGATGGTTTTCTCAGAAGCAGACTCTGTGACAAGGATTCAAGCACAGATAGGATTTGGGAGTGAAGAATGAGTAGGAAAGAGAAGCCAGCCAGTAAACAGGGAGCGATCACTCTCGTGGATGGAGGTTAGTCCCCTTGGGAAATCCTGAATGTCGCGGTAGCAGTCGGAGCCGCACCATCCCTGGGCCAGGGGAACTGGAGTACTAGAAGAGCAGGCTCTGCCAGTCACTGATTGAGAGCTGCTCCTACAGGGCACTTTCCGCCTCAGGCAGTGTGGGCTCCTGGGGCCAGAAAGCCCCCTGGTGGTGGAAGTCCAGGGTCCCCGGCCTCCACGTCTTGAGGGGGTTACAGTGCCTGCCATTGTCTGGTTACAGTGGTACAACCAGAGCAATACAGCCAAACTACTGCCCTCTGGTGCCCCAACTGAAGGTAGATGGGCATTCACTTTAAGAAAAAATTAATTTATTTTAATTGGAAGCTAATTACTTTACAGTATTGTGGTGGTTTCTAGCATCCACTTTTGGAAGGATGCACCACTCAGGGAGGCTGAAGCGATTTACCAGGAAGTGATCAGCAGCCCTCCTCAGCTGCAGAGACTTCCTGTCTACCTCTAAACACAGTGGCATGTAGCAGCCAGGGAGGGGCGGGCTCCTGAGTGCCTATTAACCTTAACCATGAATCTGGGAGGCAAGCCACAGACATTGCAAAAAGACATGTTGACAGCACACATGCCAGCAGCATAGTCAAAACTGTAGAGCCTAATTGCTGGCTGGCAACACCTGGGACACTTTAAAGGGCGTAGCATCCCTGAGAACTTTGTGATGCAAAGGGTGAAACTTCACAAGGAATGTGTTTTTATTTTGTAGAAGCTATCTTTTTGATAGAGAAAACACATTCTCTGAGGTGTTATTAAAGCACACTAGGAGATAACAGAATTTTTTCCTGTCAGGTTCTCTGGAGAGTCAAGCCAGCTGTCAGCAGTATCCCTGACTGATCTTGAAACTTCTGGAATTTAAAATAGAATGTTTGGCATAAGCATTAAATTCTTGTTCTTTCAGCATCACTCAATTTTATGAAAACTCTATTACATTCTAGGTGAAGTTGGCTTTTAAAAATCAATCTTTCTACATAAACGCTATTTGTTTGTTGTTGTTCAGTTGCTCAGTTCAGTGCAGTCACTCAACTGTGTCCGACTCTTTGTGACCCCATGAATCGCAGCATGCCAGGCCTCGCTGTCCATCACCAACTCCCGGAGTTTACCCAAACTCATGTTATTGAGTCGGTGATGCCATCCAATCATCTCATCCTCTGTCATCCACTTGTCCTCCTGCCCTCAATCTTTCCCAGCATCAGGGTCTTTTCAAATGAGTCAGCTCTTCGTATCAGGTGGCCAAAGTATTAGAGTTTCAGTTTCAACATTGGTCCTTCCGATGAACACCCAAGACTGATCTCCTTTAGAAAGGACTGGTTGGATCTTGCAGTCTAAGGGACTGGAGAGTCTTCTCCAACACCACAGTTCAAAAGCATCAGTTCTTCGGCATTTAGCTTTCTTTATAGTCCAACTCTCACATCCATACATGACCACTGAAAAAACCATAGCCTTGACAAGAGGGACCTTTGTTGGGAAAGTAATATCTCTGTTTTTTAATATGCTGTCTAGGTTGGTCATAACTTTCCTTCTAAGGAGTAAGTGTCTTTTAATTTCATGGCTGCAGTCACTATCTGCAGTGATTTTGGAGCCCCCCAAAATAAAGTCAGCCATTTTTCCACTGTTTCCCCATCTATTTGCCGTGAAGTGATGGGACCAGATACCATGATCTTAGTTTTCTGAATGTTGAGCTTTAAGCCAACTTTTTTACTCTCCTCTTTCACTTTCATCAAGAGGATTTTTAGTTCCTCTCCACTTTCTGCCATAAGGTTGGTGTCATCTGCATATCTGAGGTTATTGATATTTCTCCCAGCAATCTTCATTCTAGGTTGTGCTTCTTCCATCCCAGTGTTTCTCATGATGTACTCTGCATATAAGTTAAATAAGCAGGGTGACAATATACAGCCTTGACGTACTCCTTTTCCTATTTGGAACCAGTCTGTTGTTCATGTCCAGTTCTAACTGTTGCTTTCTGACTTGCATACTGGTTTCTCAAGAAGATGTGTATAAGAGACAGGTAGGAAAGAGAAGCCAGCCAGTAAACAGGGAGCGATCACTCTCGTGGATGGAGGTTAGTCCCCTTGGGAAATCCTGAATGTCGCGGTAGCAGTCGGAGCCGCACCATCCCTGGGCCAGGGGAACTGGAGTATTAGAAGAGCAGGCTCTGCCAGTCACTGATTGAGAGCTGCTCCTACAGGGCACTTTCCGCCTCAGGCAGTGTGGGCTCCTGGGGCCAGAAAGCCCCCTGGTGGTGGAAGTCCAGGGTCCCCGGCCTCCACGTCCTGAGGGGGTTACAGTGCCTGCCATTGTCTGGTTACAGTGGTACAACCAGAGCAATACAGCCAAACTACTGCCCTCTGGTGCCCCAACTGAAGGTAGATGGGCATTCACTTTAAGAAAAAATTAATTTATTTTAATTGGAAGCTAATTACTTTACAGTATTGTGGTGGTTTCTAGCATCCACTTTTGGAAGGATGCACCACTCAGGGAGGCTGAAGCGATTTACCAGGAAGTGATCAGCAGCCCTCCTCAGCTGCAGAGACTTCCTGTCTACCTCTAAACACAGTGGCATGTAGCAGCCAGGGAGGGGCGGGCTCCTGAGTGCCTATTAACCTTAACCATGAATCTGGGAGGCAAGCCACAGACATTGCAAAAAGACATGTTGACAGCACACATGCCAGCAGCATAGTCAAAACTGTAGAGCCTAATTGCTGGCTGGCAACACCTGGGACACTTTAAAGGGCGTAGCATCCCTGAGAACTTTGTGATGCAAAGGGTGAAACTTCACAAGGAATGTGTTTTTATTTTGTAGAAGCTATCTTTTTGATAGAGAAAACACATTCTCTGAGGTGTTATTAAAGCACACTAGGAGATAACAGAATTTTTTCCTGTCAGGTTCTCTGGAGAGTCAAGCCAGCTGTCAGCAGTATCCCTGACTGATCTTGAAACTTCTGGAATTTAAAATAGAATGTTTGGCATAAGCATTAAATTCTTGTTCTTTCAGCATCACTCAATTTTATGAAAACTCTATTACATTCTAGGTGAAGTTGGCTTTTAAAAATCAATCTTTCTACATAAACGCTATTTGTTTGTTGTTGTTCAGTTGCTCAGTTCAGTGCAGTCACTCAACTGTGTCCGACTCTTTGTGACCCCATGAATCGCAGCATGCCAGGCCTCGCTGTCCATCACCAACTCCCGGAGTTTACCCAAACTCATGTTATTGAGTCGGTGATGCCATCCAATCATCTCATCCTCTGTCATCCACTTGTCCTCCTGCCCTCAATCTTTCCCAGCATCAGGGTCTTTTCAAATGAGTCAGCTCTTCGTATCAGGTGGCCAAAGTATTAGAGTTTCAGTTTCAACATTGGTCCTTCCGATGAACACCCAAGACTGATCTCCTTTAGAAAGGACTGGTTGGATCTTGCAGTCTAAGGGACTGGAGAGTCTTCTCCAACACCACAGTTCAAAAGCATCAGTTCTTCGGCATTTAGCTTTCTTTATAGTCCAACTCTCACATCCATACATGACCACTGAAAAAACCATAGCCTTGACAAGAGGGACCTTTGTTGGGAAAGTAATATCTCTGTTTTTTAATATGCTGTCTAGGTTGGTCATAACTTTCCTTCTAAGGAGTAAGTGTCTTTTAATTTCATGGCTGCAGTCACTATCTGCAGTGATTTTGGAGCCCCCCAAAATAAAGTCAGCCATTTTTCCACTGTTTCCCCATCTATTTGCCGTGAAGTGATGGGACCAGATACCATGATCTTAGTTTTCTGAATGTTGAGCTTTAAGCCAACTTTTTTACTCTCCTCTTTCACTTTCATCAAGAGGATTTTTAGTTCCTCTCCACTTTCTGCCATAAGGTTGGTGTCATCTGCATATCTGAGGTTATTGATATTTCTCCCAGCAATCTTCATTCTAGGTTGTGCTTCTTCCATCCCAGTGTTTCTCATGATGTACTCTGCATATAAGTTAAATAAGCAGGGTGACAATATACAGCCTTGACGTACTCCTTTTCCTATTTGGAACCAGTCTGTTGTTCATGTCCAGTTCTAACTGTTGCTTTCTGACTTGCATACTGGTTTCTCAAGAAGATGTGTATAAGAGACAGGTAGGAAAGAGAAGCCAGCCAGTAAACAGGGAGCGATCACTCTCGTGGATGGAGGTTAGTCCCCTTGGGAAATCCTGAATGTCGCGGTAGCAGTCGGAGCCGCACCATCCCTGGGCCAGGGGAACTGGAGTACTAGAAGAGCAGGCTCTGCCAGTCACTGATTGAGAGCTGCTCCTACAGGGCACTTTCCGCCTCAGGCAGTGTGGGCTCCTGGGGCCAGAAAGCCCCCTGGTGGTGGAAGTCCAGGGTCCCCGGCCTCCACGTCTTGAGGGGGTTACAGTGCCTGCCATTGTCTGGTTACAGTGGTACAACCAGAGCAATACAGCCAAACTACTGCCCTCTGGTGCCCCAACTGAAGGTAGATGGGCATTCACTTTAAGAAAAAATTAATTTATTTTAATTGGAAGCTAATTACTTTACAGTATTGTGGTGGTTTCTAGCATCCACTTTTGGAAGGATGCACCACTCAGGGAGGCTGAAGCGATTTACCAGGAAGTGATCAGCAGCCCTCCTCAGCTGCAGAGACTTCCTGTCTACCTCTAAACACAGTGGCATGTAGCAGCCAGGGAGGGGCGGGCTCCTGAGTGCCTATTAACCTTAACCATGAATCTGGGAGGCAAGCCACAGACATTGCAAAAAGACATGTTGACAGCACACATGCCAGCAGCATAGTCAAAACTGTAGAGCCTAATTGCTGGCTGGCAACACCTGGGACACTTTAAAGGGCGTAGCATCCCTGAGAACTTTGTGATGCAAAGGGTGAAACTTCACAAGGAATGTGTTTTTATTTTGTAGAAGCTATCTTTTTGATAGAGAAAACACATTCTCTGAGGTGTTATTAAAGCACACTAGGAGATAACAGAATTTTTTCCTGTCAGGTTCTCTGGAGAGTCAAGCCAGCTGTCAGCAGTATCCCTGACTGATCTTGAAACTTCTGGAATTTAAAATAGAATGTTTGGCATAAGCATTAAATTCTTGTTCTTTCAGCATCACTCAATTTTATGAAAACTCTATTACATTCTAGGTGAAGTTGGCTTTTAAAAATCAATCTTTCTACATAAACGCTATTTGTTTGTTGTTGTTCAGTTGCTCAGTTCAGTGCAGTCACTCAACTGTGTCCGACTCTTTGTGACCCCATGAATCGCAGCATGCCAGGCCTCGCTGTCCATCACCAACTCCCGGAGTTTACCCAAACTCATGTTATTGAGTCGGTGATGCCATCCAATCATCTCATCCTCTGTCATCCACTTGTCCTCCTGCCCTCAATCTTTCCCAGCATCAGGGTCTTTTCAAATGAGTCAGCTCTTCGTATCAGGTGGCCAAAGTATTAGAGTTTCAGTTTCAACATTGGTCCTTCCGATGAACACCCAAGACTGATCTCCTTTAGAAAGGACTGGTTGGATCTTGCAGTCTAAGGGACTGGAGAGTCTTCTCCAACACCACAGTTCAAAAGCATCAGTTCTTCGGCATTTAGCTTTCTTTATAGTCCAACTCTCACATCCATACATGACCACTGAAAAAACCATAGCCTTGACAAGAGGGACCTTTGTTGGGAAAGTAATATCTCTGTTTTTTAATATGCTGTCTAGGTTGGTCATAACTTTCCTTCTAAGGAGTAAGTGTCTTTTAATTTCATGGCTGCAGTCACTATCTGCAGTGATTTTGGAGCCCCCCAAAATAAAGTCAGCCATTTTTCCACTGTTTCCCCATCTATTTGCCGTGAAGTGATGGGACCAGATACCATGATCTTAGTTTTCTGAATGTTGAGCTTTAAGCCAACTTTTTTACTCTCCTCTTTCACTTTCATCAAGAGGATTTTTAGTTCCTCTCCACTTTCTGCCATAAGGTTGGTGTCATCTGCATATCTGAGGTTATTGATATTTCTCCCAGCAATCTTACTTTTCTGTATGGATGTAGGTTTTCGACTCCTTTGGATAAGTACCAAGGAGCACAATTGTTGGATTATGTAAGAGCCGAATTGTCTTTCAAAGTGGTTGTACCCGTTTGCGTGCCCACCAGCAGCGAATGAGAGTTTCTTCTGTTCCACAGCCTCATCCGCACTTGGTGGTGTCGGTGTTGCAGATTTTTGCCATTTTGCTAGGTGTCCAGTGGCCCCTCGCTGTTGTGACTTGCATATCCTAAGCATATATGATGCAGAGCCAGTTTGGGAAACTTTTACGCGAACTGCCGATGTGGTCCTGCTCTCCACCTTCGTATCACATAAAGTTCTTCCCCAGATATAAGGGTGTTCATTCATTCACTCATTCACCCAGCTTTCAGCAAGTACGTTGTGCCTAATATGTACCAGGCACTGCACTAATTGCTGGGAATACAGCAGTAAAAGTAACTGTTGTTAAAAAAGAAGACTATCAGGACTGCTCTACTCTCACCAAAATCCTGGAATTTCTGCAACCTCACCACTGTGAAACTTGGCGCGTGTCAAAGTTGGGTTGACATTGAACTGGGTCAGCATTCAGTGATGACAGAGGGAATCAGGGTCATTTTTTAGTTTAATTTCTCCCAAATGTAGAGAATTAGTGGAAGTAAGAAAGACATGAGGAGAGAGGCCTTGAACTTGAGTGGACAGTCAATAAGCAGAAAAGGCCTCTTGCACCCTGCAGCTGGTCACTGGTGTGGCATCAGCCCCGCAAAGACTTCACAGATGGGGTCAACGAGAGCGTCCTCCTCACTCAAGGGGACACCCCTAGTTTTGACAGGTGACATCTTGTTTGCTGACCTAACATTACAGCACATCTTCACGTTAGGCTAGTCTCCTGCCATATCTTCACGCGTTGAGAATAATCCATCATTAAGTAATCCATCATGATCTCATCTGAGATCATGTTTGAAAGCTGGATTTATATATTGTAGTTACCAGAGGCGTTACCATGACTTTGTTTATAAAATGGTGTTTGCTACTTTGAAAGATTCGATAAAATACCAAAGTAAAGCTATTTTCGTTGAGAGGCAAAAAGAAAGGGGGGTCAAAGTTAGATGACTTTCCAAGTAGCCAATCACAGCTGTGCTTGAATATAGAGAAAAAGTTAGTCTCACATGAACTTAGAATTTATTATTTTTTTCTTTTTTATTGCTTTTGGCCTTGGCGAGTGTTGGAAATATGATTTCAAAGCCCCTGGGTGTTCCCAAGCAATCAGCTGCTTCACTTTACTGACCAGGAAATTGAAGCTCAAAGAGGTGAATGACGCTTATGGCTGTCTCTTGTGTTGGCAGGAAGTTTGTCGGTTGTGGGGACAAGGGAAAGGCACAGCTGTTGCCTTCTTCTCAGGAAAGTCTCTCAGGCAGACCGACATCTGGAACATTCTGTTTGGAATGTCTTCTCTAGTTATCAATAGTTTCATGAGCCGGTTGGAGTTACCTGCATACAAAGGATTATTGCTCATTTATGGCCATGCCGTGTTATCTGCTGTGCCTAGATTAGCTTTTTGCTGCTAAATGGGAAAGCTGCTGACATCATCTCTTTCACTTTATTCTAGGTGTGCCAACACAAAATGGCCACGGGTGCTCTTTTGAATCTCACGGCTTCCTTCTGCGCCCCTTGCCGTAGCGGTGGAGCGCACACTTGCTGTTTGTCTAATGAAGCTGTGACTGCGGACCTGTGTGTGTGAATGTGTGTCAAATTCAGTGGTCTAAGGAATTTTACTACCCGGTTTAACAACTCAGGTAATGGGATTTTACTTGCAAGTTTTTTTTTTTCCTTCTACATGATGAAGAAACGATTGGCCTTTTAATTTAAAGTCTTTCTTAAAAAGGTTGCACCAGCTACAATCAATTCTGGATAAAAATGTTCCTGCTAATTCATTTTTCACTGAGCCAACCAGTCTGCCAACCAAGCTGCTTCTTTATTTGAATTCAGATTGATAGTGAAATATTTTAAAGCAAACTATTTGTGGTTTATTTTCTTTTTAACCTTTTTTTTTAATCATTTAAAATCCAATATTGCACAGAGTGTAATTATCTCTTTCCACAAATATTTGCCATAACTTTGGAGTTAAGATGCACTATTTTAGAAGCAGAAGGTAAATAAAAAAGCACTGAAGCAAGTAAGGAGAGCCTAGATTCTGGTGGACTGTACAGCTATGAAAAAAGCACTTAACCTCACAGGGCCTCGTTTTTCCTGCTTATAGAAGAAAAGCTCTGGACTGTTGTTTTGATGTTTAGTTGCCCGGTCGTGTAGGCCTCTTTGTGACCCCATGGACTATAGCCCTCCAGGCTCCCCTGTCCATGGGATTTGCCAGGACAGGGGAATACATGAAGAATGTACATGAATATACATGAAGAATGCTGGAGTGGGGTGCCCTTTCCTCCTCCAGGGCACCTTCCCAGGGCAGGGGCGGACCCTGCGTCTCCTGCGTTGGCAGCGGCTCCTTTACCCTCACGGCCAGGCTCTTAATGTCTCTTCCAGTCCAAGCTGCCGTGTCTCTATATACTTGACTGAGATACTCTCATCTAGACCCAAGTCCGATTCAAATGACGTTTACACGTGAGTGACTTCCCACTCTCTATCTCTAGCTGAACCTCTCTCTGGAAAGCATGTACCAAAGTCTTAATTTGCTGTGTCCGTTTGGATGGTGAGTGGGCATGTCTGATTTAATGAGGCCAAAGCAGAGTCCCCAGTCCACCCCCTGACCTCCAGATGAGCTTTCCCAAATTCATGAGATGAGTTTACTGCCCACCGAGTTGCTTATGGCAGAAATCTAGGATTTATCTCTAGTTAGCTCTCCCTCCCCACTCACACCCAGCTGCTGGCAAGTTCTGTTGACTCTACCTTCAAAAGAAGTCCTGGTCTTTCCATTGTTGCTCATCTCCTCACCCACTACTCCCATCCATGCCCTCACCACGCCCTTCTGGACCACGGCAATCACAGCCCAGCTTGTTTCTCCACTTCCAATCTTGCCTCTCTGCAAATTGCTTCTTTCCACACAAAAGCTAAAGTGAGCTTTTAAAAATATAAATCAGACCCTGTTCCTCTCCTCCTGAAAGCTTTTCAGTAGCTTCTTATCAAGCTTAAGATAAATCTGCACTCCTTACTCCGACTTCTAAAATGCCAAGCGATCTGGTGAGTCTGTCCACTACCTCGTGTCTTTCACTTTCAACTTCCCCCATCTCAATTGGGTCACGCCGCCCTTTCATTTTCTTGAACCATTAGTCAGGGTTCTCCAGAAAGAATCAGCAGCATCTTCATATTTATATACATGAAGAGGTTTGTTGTAAGGAACTGGCTCACATGATTATAGAGGCTGAGAAGTCCCCTGTTCTATCATCTGCCACTGGAAACCCAGGAAACCCACTGGTATGGGCGGTAGCCTGAGTCTGAACTCCCAAGCACCAAGAAAGCTGACAATACGAGTTTGGGGTGTCCCTCAAGTGTGAAGGCCTAATAGCCAGGAACAATGATGATAAATCCCAGTCCTAGGAAAAAAGCCAGCTCATTGGAGGAGACCCTGATGCTGGGAGAGATGGAGGGGGAAGGAGGCGAGAAAGGCAGAGGACGAGATGATTCGGTAGCATCGTCGACTCAAGGGACATGAATCTGAGCAAACTCGGGGAGACCCTGGAGGACAGGGGAGCCTGGCGTGCTGTGGTCCACGGGGCCACAGAGAGCTGGACACGACTTAGCGACTGGACAACAGCAAGGGACAGGAAGACCACCGGCCCAGATCAAGCGAGTGATTCTCCCCTCCTCCACCGTTCTGTTCTGGCCAGGCCCTCGGCGGATTGGGTGACGCCCGGTCCACTGGCGGGGTCCAGGCCCTCGGCAGATTGGGTGACGCCCGGTCCACTGGCGNATTATTCCTTCCCATGAATATTCAGGGATGATTTCCTTTAGAATTGAGTGGTTTGATCTCCTTGTAGTCTAAGGGATTCTCAAGAGTCTTCTCCAGCACTACGGTTCGAAGGCATCAGTTCTTTGGCACTCAGCCTTCTTTATTGTCCAGCTCTCACATCCACACATGACTACTGGAAAAACCAAAGCTTTGACTATATGGAACTTTGTTGGCAAAGTGATATCTGCTTTTTAATACAATGTCTATGTTTATCATAACTTTTCTTCCAAGAACCAAGTGTCTTTTAATTTCATGGCTGCAGTCACCATCTGCAGTGATTTTTGGATCCCAAGAAAATAAAGTCTGCCACTGTTTCCATTGTTTCCCCATCTATTTGCCATGAAGTGATGGGACCAGATGCCGTAATTTTAGTTTTCTGAATGTTGAGTTTTAAGCCAAGTTTTTCGCTCAAGAGGCTCTTTAGTTCCATCTTCGCTTTCTGCCATTAGGGTGGTGTCATCTGCATATCTGAGGTTATTGATATTTCTTCTGGCAATGTTGATTCCAGCTTGAGCTTCATCTAGCTTGACATTTCACATAAAGTACTCTGCATGTAAGTTAAGTAAGCAGAGTGACAATATACAGCCTTGACATACTCCTTTCCCAATTTTGAACCAGTCCTTTGTTCCATGTCCAGTTCTAACTGTTGCTTCTTGACCTGCATACAGATTTCTCAGGAGACAGGTAATATGGTCTGGTATTCCTGTCTCTAAGAATTTTCCAGTTTGTTGTGACCTACATAGTCAAAGGCTTTAGACAATGAAACAGAAGTAGATGTTTTTCTGGCATTCTTTTGCTTTTCCTATGATCCAACAGATGTTGGCAATTTGATCTCTGGTTCCTTGCCTTTTCAATAAATCCAAGTTTTACATCTGGAAGTTCTCGGCTCACATACTACAAAGCCTAGCTTGAAGGATTTTGAGCATTACTTTGCTAGCATGTGAAATGAGTGCAATTATACGGTAGCTTAAACACTGTTCAGTATTGCCCTTCTTTGGAATTGGAATGAAAACTGACCTTTTACAGTCCTGTGGCCACTGCTTAGTTGGAAAACATGTGTTAGAAATATGCTATATTTCTGTTAGGAATGTAACTATGTTTCATATTTTATGATCATTAAAAATAAATATTTAGCCCAGAATTAAAAGCTAAGTGTTTAAAAATGGTTTCTGTACTACTGGTGTACAGAAGCTAGCAGAAGGCCTTTGATAATCTGTTTACTTATTTTTTAAAAAGGTGTTATTAACAGTAACATGCCCTAGTGAATAATTGTCCTTGATTTAGTCACATTGGGAAAGAAAATGATAATGAAGCCGTCATGAGTATATTGCTATTAGGTAATCTGCTCACTGCAAGGTTATTCTTATATTTAAATTCGTTTTTGGCTGCGCTGGGTTTTTGTTGCTGCATGCAAGCCTTCTCTGGTTCTGAGTTGGGGCTCCTCTCTGGTTGCAGGGTGTGGGGCTACTTCTCGTTGTGGTGGCTTCTCTCGCTGCACAGCAAGGGCACTAGACACATGGCTTAGTTTCCCCACAGCACGAGAAATCTTTCCAGATGGGGCTTGAAGCTGTATCCCCAGCATTGGCAGGGGGATTCTTAACCACTAGACTACCAGGGTGGGGAAGGCAATGGCACCCCACCCCAGTACTCTTGCCTGGAAAATCCAATGGACGGAGTAGCCTGGTGGGCTGCAGTCCATGGGGTCGCTATCAGTCGGACAGACTGAGCGACTTCACTTTCACTTTTCTCTTTCATGCACTGGAGAAGGAAATGGCAACCCACTCCAGTATTCTTGCCTGGAGAATCCCAGGGATGGGGGAGCCTGGTGGGCTGCCGTCTATGGGGTCGCACAGAGTCGGACACGACTGAAGTGACTTAGCAGCAGCAGCAGACTACCAGGGAAGTCTGTTACAAGATTACTGATACCCAGGTAGGACTAATGGGAAATTCTTGTGATCATTTTCTTATGTCTTCAAGTCCATAAAAGGCAGACAAAAAAATCAAGAGGGCAGATGGACTCTTGAGGTAGGATCTTTGGGAAAAGGATGCTGAAAAGTCAACTTGAACTAATTATGAACCAGAATATTACAGATTTTTGAAAAGTATGTGAGGAGGTCTTCTTCTCTAGAGTTTCTGAAAATGTGTTGCTTAGATATCCAAATCAGAATCACCTGGAGAGAAAAGCCGATTCCTGTCTCCAACTTCAAGAATTAAAATGTGATAGCTTTTGAGTCGGGCCTAGGAATCTGCTTCCCTAGTGGCTCAGTTGGTAAAGAATCTGCCTGCAGTGCAGGAAACCTGGGTTCGATCCCTGGATTGGGAAGATCTCCTGGAGAAGGGAATGGCAACCCACTCCAGTATTCTTGCCTGGAGAATTCCATGGACAGAGGAGCATGGCAGGCTACAGTCTACGCAGTCACAAAGAGTCGGATACAACTGAGCGACGAAACCTAGCGACTAAACTGAGTGACTCTACCTACCTAGGAATCTGCATTGTAACCCACCTGTTATTAATATTTAAGAACCACAGATCTATGCCAGGGAGAACTAGGATATAAAAATCTCAAAAGGTTCTTCCCAAGGGTACCCAGCTGCCTGGGGCCAAACCCAGGTCTCTTGAATTTAAAGTTCATTACTTTATGCTTCCAATTTTTATAAATATTTGAGTGCTTCTCAGGGGATGCAGTGGTAAAGAATTAGCCTGCCTAAGCAAGAGACTCAGGAGACCCAGATTCAATCTCCAGGTCGGGAGCATCCCCTGGAGAAGGAAGTCACAACCCACTTCAGTATTCTTGCTTGGAAAATCCGTGGACTGAGGAGTCTGGTGGGCTACAATCCATGGGGTCACAAGAGCTGGACATGACTTAGCGACTAAACAACAACAAAAACCATTGACTGCAGAGCCAAATATAGCAGATGTGTAAAGTCTTGATCCTTTTACGTATATAAGTGTTAGTCGCTCAGTCGTGCCCGACTCTTTGCGACATCATGGACTGCAGTCCACCAGGCTTCTCTGTCGATGAGATTTTCCAGGCAAGGATACTAGGGTGGGTTGCTATTTCCTTCCCCAGGGGATCTTCCCAACCCAGGGATCAAACCCAGGTTTCCTGCACTGCAGGCAGATTCTTTACCAACTGAGCTACAAGGGAAGCCCATTTACATATATGTATACATATGTAAATGAAATTAGGCAAACAACAATAGTAGGAACAGTTTTGGAAGGCTGGACTTTACGTCCTAAAAAAATGCAAAGCACAACAGATGAAAAATTCTGGTATGAATGGATTTCTAACAAGACTCTGATATGTGTCATATGGTTTGTCACACATATTTTTCCTCTGATCAGTTCTTCATTTCCACATCTATTGTTCATATCTGTCAGGTTTGCCACAGGTAACTTCCTCCTGCAGTTTTTCATAGTCAATCTTCTACGTGTTCCAGTGCATAAAGTGCTCTGAGCCAGGTGGTTGATGATTGTCTGGACTGGCAAGCTTGAGAGATTAGTACTTGGAGTTAGGGAAGCTGTCATTGTGGTTCTCGTCCCTTGTGTGACCTAAGCTTTGCTCTAAAAAAAAAAAATGCTTCCTTGCTCATAAATTGCATTTGTCACAAGGCAAGTATTCTTGTGTGGGAAATCCCATGGACAGAGGAGCCTGGTGGGCTACAGTCCATGGAGTCACAACTAACACGGGGTCAGACACGACTTAACAGCTAAACTACAGCAACAACAAAGTTTTTCTGAAGATGTGCAATGTTGGTCATGCAGCACCAGGTCAGAGCAAGTGTGCAGCTCAGCTCGGCACATCATTTCTGGGAGAAGGCAACTTGCAGGGCACTGCCTCCTGATGGTGGGTGGTTAGTGTCCCCTTTGTTTAGGATGGGAAATAACATGAGTTTAAACAAGGCCACAGAGAATCTTTTATGACCCTATGGCCCCATAGGAACTTCTCAGGCACCTGGGCCCTGTTCTTCAGAGGGGACAGAACTGAGACAGGTTGATTTGGAACCAGATTTGATTCTGACATTGATTAAAAGCAAACGTAGCATTTGGAGACAATTGCTCTGTCTCCTCTGTTCCCATTCCTTCTTGTTCTTGTAACTGAATCTTAATCCAAGAAGGATTTCAAGGACTTAAAGAGGCATGAAATATTACAAAGTAACATGATTTACAAATACAGTAAAACAACAAGGAAAAAACAAAGGTGGGACCCAGGTTAGTAAGAAATAAGACTAAATTTGCTGATCATAATGACCCACCTACTTGTAGGACTGGGCTTCAGATTTGGCACTGAGTTTTCTAATACTCTCAGTAAAACAAGAAATGGTCTAAGTTACACACTTCAGTCCTTAATTTAGATACAGACCCATAGGGAGAATTATAACACTTCTTTTTACTCCGAGCAGATTCTCTCTGGGGCATTCTTATAAAGAGAATTCTATAAGGAACAATGTTATTGAAAATTTCTTAAAATAGATTGTCTCTTAAAGTCCCTAATTTGATTTGGAATATAGTTAAGGTAGTTTTGCATGAGGCCAATACAAAGGCTAGAAAACTGGCAAATCAATAAAATGGCAGTAAGAAGTTGTAGGGATTTTAAAAATGTGTTGAATTATCAGAATTTCCACACACAGTGAGATTAATTATAACTGGAGTTGCAACATGCTTTGAATTCTGAATGGAAAGAAGTATCTTGATATAAGAGGTGAGGAAAGAAGAAAAGGCCAAGGAAGATAAGCTGGTAACCTGCCTTTCATATGCAGGAGAGATGGCAGTCTCCAAGTTTCCACTTCCCTCACTGGGCATGGAGCATGATGCCACTGTCCCTTCCTCTAAGCTCATAGCCAACCCTCTCTTTTCTGCCCTGCCCAGTAGTTTTATTATCAGCACTCTCTTGTACTCTGAAAAGTTCCTTGTTTGGATGATAAGTTATAATGTCACCCCACCAAATCTGAGGCCCATCTGTTGCCTAGACTGCTTTTTTCTAAGTTCAAACTTAAGCTTCGGGAGACTGGTGAATTACATGTACTTCTTTTCTATATGTGTTGAAAAACTTCCCTGAAAGTCTGAAAATCACTTTATGGATAATTTTGCTACCTAGATCTTTGCACTTTCAAATATTTTGGGGGCCCTGAACTATCTTGGGGCTAACACAAGAGCTAATGCGCTTAAATGCAAAGAAGGGAGGGGAGCTTTGATCCCCTTTTCCATCCTGTCCCTTCCCTCTGTCCAAGTTGGCCAAATATTCTTCGTAAATTGTTGGCCAATGTTTCTTCATTCTAGCTCCATTATTAGTGATTTCAGAGCAAATTGTCTTTATGGTTTAAAAATATCTTGAGTATATAATTTTATCTGTATTAAGACATTTCATTTTCAGCAGGAGACTCATAAAAGCAGAATACACTTCATTTCTAGAGTAGAGTAGTATTTTCTGGTATCAACCATCAGTGTGCAGAGAAAAATGCCATCTGATATATGGCCATGTGAATTATGCTTTTCACTTTATAGGTTCGGATTGGCAAGTTTATTTCTCAAGTTGTTTATTTCTATGTACTCTCCTAATAATCAGAGTAAGATGCCACTATATAAGAAACAGTATTTGGGTTATAGCCATCTTATTAAAAACCCTAGCTTTATACCATAGATGTGGCTATCTAAGAGAAAAATCAGGGTCTTTTATACAGTTTTATCCATTTTAAAATAAAAATAGAATTCTTTACTGTGACAGCCAGGAATGTTTAGTACTTATAAACTTAAAAAAAAAAAGTGATACCTAAGCATAAAAATAAGCACTGGCATGCTGTTGGTACCAGTTTTACCAAGTTCTAAATCGCCCAGTGTGTACTTTATATTTTTGCTCATCTGTTTACCCTTTGTTCAGTACGGAAGTTGCACCTCAAATTAAAATTCCTTTCCCCAAATCTCCCTTCATAGTTTTATCTGTCACTTTCATAATTTAAAAAATATCTTTCATATTATAGATTAAAAACTGCTTTTTCTTGATGTATGATTTGTATTTATTTGATTACTAGGGAAGTAGAAATCACTTTATGTGTTTTTTTGGCTATTTATTTGTATTTCTTCTTTTGTGGAATATCCTTTGCCAATTTTAATACTGGTGTGTCTGTATTTTCTAGTTTAGGAGTGAAATTAGAGTGGGCAGAGGGCTTTTATTGGCAATATGCTTTTTTCTTTACATGGTGACTGGAACCACTTTTCTTTTACAAAATTCAAGTCTATGTGTCCAATTAAAAATTTTTTATGAACCTTAGTAGTGTATCAAATTTTGCCAAAATTAATTTCCTCTAAAATATGCTATGAAATAAATGAACCAATTGCTTCAAAATTTAACGCATTCTGGTAAGACAGAGATCACCTATCTTTTTTAGTTTGTCTTAAATTGTATTTTAGAAAAATAGTAATTATTTACCTCTTATATGCTTTAAGTGTGTTTTCTTTCTTGAGCAGGAATTTGAAGTAATTTGTACAAGTGTTAGCTGAATTTTTTGTGTGTGAGAGATGGTTGAGTCCTTTTTGACATTTATTTTTATGAATTGTATCTATTATACATATGGGCATATTTTATCACTTTATTTTTTGCTTGATGAGAGGTAGGTTTCTGTTGGATTGTGATTTGGGTTTTTTTTTTTTCAGCTGCCATAATTTGTCATTAACATGGAAATTGACTTTATTTCATAATTACTATTAAAATAATTTGGGGCTTCCCTGGTGGCTCAGTGATAAAGCATCCGCTTCCAATGCAGGAGACATGGGTTCAGTCTCTGGGTCGGGAAGACCCCTGGAGGAGGAAATGCAACTCACTCCAGTATTCTTGCCTGTATAATCCCANTTTTTTTTCAGCTGCCATAATTTGTCATTAACATGGAAATTGACTTTATTTCATAATTACTATTAAAATAATTTGGGGCTTCCCTGGTGGCTCAGTGATAAAGCATCCGCTTCCAGTGCAGGAGACATGGATTCAGTCTCTGGGTCGGGAAGACCCCTGGAGGAGGAAATGCAATTCACTCCAGTATTCTTGCCTGTATAATCCCATGGACAGAGGAGCCTGGAGGGCTACAGTCCATGGGGTTGCAAGTAGTTGCAAGTAGTTGAACGTGACTGAACACGCACCACTACCACACACCATCACATTAAAATAATTTAAGTTGTCGAGTTCCTCGCCACGGTTAGATTTGTCACCTCCCTTCCAGGGCTTCGCATTAAGGAGACCAAGGAGGTGTACGAAGGGGAGGTCACGGAGCTCACCCCGTGTGAGACGGAGAGCCCCATAGGGGGCTACGGCAAGACCGTCAGCCACGTGATCATAGGGCTGAAGACGGCCAAGGGGACCAAGCAGCTGAAGGTGAGTGCGCGCCTGCGGGCGGGCGATGCGCGGGGCTGGCGCAGTGAGCATGGCTCCTCACGGACGCCGGGGAAGCGGTGTGTGTTTGGGCCTGAGCTGTGCGGTGCATCCTGCGTCCCGCCAGGGGCCACGAGTCTTGGGCCTGGCCGCGGACTGCTGGTTCCAGGGCTGGTGCTCACAGGAGAAGCAGCGCTGAGGGTCTGGGGAGGGCTGACGGGCCGAGACAGCGCCATCTCGAGGGGCCCGGTGCGGGGCCCGGCTGCGGTCCCCCTTGTGTGTTGGGACCGTGCGGCCGCGTGGCCTCGCTGGTGGTTCTGCAGAGGCCCAGGGCTCTGCGGAGAGCAGGGCGGCGGCAGTGGAGACGGCCCTGGGCGACCTCCCACCCGGTCCCGTAAGCTTGAGGAAACTCGGGTGTGAGGCGATGGCCGAGTCTGAAGGTGGGAAGGGACTGAGTGTGTGACGCCACAGGCCAGTGGGAAGTGGCAGCTGTTGACGTTGTGAAATGGAGCGATCTGATTGTGGCTTTGCCTTATTAATAACAAGGAATAACCTTTTCTTCACAGCACTTGTTTATTGTATGTGTCAAGCCCTGGGCTGAGTGCATCAACGAATCTGTGTGTGTGTGTGTAAGCTCCCTTATTTCACAGATAAGAGAGCACACGAGGAGGCTAAGTGTTTCTCCCAGGATCGCACAGCTCGTTAGTGGCGGGGCAGGTTCTCCGAGGCCTACCGACTGCTGTCTGCGCTGTAACTTGCTATGGGACCTTTAGGCTCAGCTGAGCGCTCTGGGGCTCCATTTCCCTATCTGTAGACTGCAGTAGGTTGACCAGATAATGTCTCCTTCTTTGCCTTCCTCTGCGGTTTTATCGTTCTTTGATTTTGTACGCTGGTGTCTTGGTCACTGCTTTATGGAGATCATAAAAACGTCGCCTCTCCAAAGCGCCATTCCTCTTTGTCCTAACAGGGTTCCCATCTCAGGAGCTTGCCTCTGCAAGTATCTCTCTTAAACCTCCCCCTCATCTCTCCCATTCTGTATTAATTACATTTCTTAGCAGGATCTGCCACCTTTCCAGTAATTACATTTTCAGTCAATTGATTTGGGAAATTAACTGATACAAAAATGCTTGATGCCAAAAAAAGAAAAAAATGTGTACTATCCAATGTAGGCTAGATAACACAAGGTGTACAGTTTAAATTTCAGTTATCCATAAAGCTGTTTGGCAGTTTCTTTAAGAAAATAACAAGAGGATGAATGCTTTGTTTTCAAAATGAGTACTTCCTGCCACATGGAGCGTCTGTGCAAGCTGTTTGGAGAGACGGACGTTTCAGTGTGAAGGACAGGCCTCTGCTGTTGTGGAGTGCCGCCCTTGCCCCAGCCCCACCTTAGGGGCCCGCCGCACGCCAGCCTCAGCCACGGCAGTGGCCCAGGAGGGCGGAGCCCTGGCGCCTGAGGTCACTGTCTGTAACAACTTCACTGAGGTCTCATTTTAAGTGAGCTTCACCCATTTTAAGTGCACAACTCAGGGAATTTTGATTGGTTTACAGAGTGTCCAACCTTAGAACGTTTTCATCACCCCGGAAAGAAACCTCGCGCCTGCTTCAGTAACTTCCCATGCCCACCCCCCGGCCCTGGCAACCGCTGACCTGCTTTGTTTCTGTGTAGTCGCCTTTGCTGAGCCCTTCATAAAAGTAGAATCACGCAGCGTGTGTCCTTCTACGTGTGGCTTTTCCTAACGAGTGCTGGCAAGTTTTTACTCTAATTTGTCTGAGAGTTGAGAGTAATAGCTCCCCTTGAAGTTTAACAGAGAGAAGCGTCTCTAGATAGAGACCCTTACAAAAGATGCTCTCCCAGAATACCGATCGCCGAGGTGGCCCGAGCCTGGGCGATCTGGAGAAGGCAGCTTCTCCCAGATGAGCTGCGTTTCCTTCTGGAGATCGAAGCAGTTGGGCCCAAGGAGCAGACACAGGGATGTGAATCCAGTGGCTTCAGAGAGACCCTGCTTTTACATTCCTCTGAATGAGTCGCATCTGTGATGTGACTGCGCCTGGGTGCTGTCATGTGGGTGAAGACAGTGAAGCTCAGAGAGCCTTGTCTAAACCACAGGCCCGCTGAAGGGCAGTCATGGAGAGTGAACAGGTTCTGTCCCTGCCTCTGGTGCAGAAACGGCCGCCCCCGCCCGAGGTGGGGAGGGCCAGGGATTGCAACAGGGAGTGGGTAGTGCTGTGCTGGCCAGTTTGCAGCCTCTGGAGTGGAAGGAAGGAGGAGCTTAGGTCTCCCTCTGTGCCCCTCTCCTGCCTGCTCCCTGGGACACGCAGGCTCTAGAGCCCACCTCACACGTCCTCACACACACACTCTCTCTTCATGTGGCCCCTGACTGCCTCACCTCTCATGTGGGAAGCTGCCTTACCGTATGCCAGAATATGTGCGTTATATATATAACGTGTATTATAGTTCCCTAGCTCACTTCTTTTCTTTTTTTAAGCTGGACCCCAGCATTTTTGAAAGTTTGCAGAAAGAGCGAGTAGAAGCTGGAGATGTGATTTACATCGAAGCCAACAGTGGGGCCGTGAAGGTAACGCCACAGGGAGAGCCGGGGGCAGGAAGTGGCCTCTCTCTCCATGGGGTCTGGGGAGTGGGAGGCGCTGGACCTGCTGCTCTTTTATGTTCAGTCAAGTTTGCTTTCCCTTTATCTGCATTCTTTAACCTTCTCATGACGAAAACAGACAGTCTGTTAGAAAAACACTAAAACCTGTTTGGAAGGGGAGAACAGTGAGGAGGTGAAATAGCGGTAGTCATTTCCAAATTGAAATGTGCAGGGTATTTAATCTTCCTTTTATCTCTCTGGTATTTTCTTCCCAAGATATATGCATGTGGAAAGGAATGCTGCATTAGTATCTGATTTCCAGGGTCCTGTACAGAGTTCCTCACTGTTTAATGGATGAGCATAATACTTCATATCGTGCACTAAATCACCCACCTACAAAAGTCTGAGCAGCCCCTCCGTCTCCAGTTAATCTACTGGATTTGCCCTTTATCGGGAATTGCATGCAGTTAAAACAAGGGGGAGATTCTGGGAGAAAGTGTCGGGTGTCCTCCTCAGCTGGGTTTTTGGAGCCCAGTGATGAGCAGATAGCGCCTTCTCTTGGCACCAAGGGACCAGGCCACGTTTGGAGTTTGTCAAGGCGGCTCTTGGCCGCAGTTGGGACTGGGGACTTTTATCTCGCTCTGAGTGGCGTGGGGACTTGGCAGCGGGCCTCCCCAGGCACGCAGGCTTCTCTCTGTCTCTGTAGAGGCAGGGCAGGTGTGACACCTACGCCACAGAATTTGACCTTGAAGCTGAAGAGTACGTCCCCCTGCCCAAGGGGGACGTGCACAAGAAGAAGGAGATCATCCAGGACGTCACTCTGCACGACTTGGACGTGGCCAACGCGCGGCCCCAGGTACCGCCCCCGGTCCTGCTGAGCAGCCGCCGCCGTCCCTGCTAGCGCGGGGTCCTTCTGTGCGCTGGGGGATCCTGGACGAGCTGTCGGTCTTGCCGCTTCTGAGGGCAGACAGTCCTTTTCTGCCTGTAATGTTCAGCAGTTAACATCGCCAAGAGCGACGAGGGGCTCCTTTGTTCCAGTTCAGATGCTCGAGTCACAGATGGCTTCCTGCACATTCCTCCTCCTCCCAGCCCAGCCTCCGGCCTGAGCTGCCAGCTTCTCCCTGGCTTCCCTCCAGCACTGGCTCGGGCCTGGGATGCCCTGGGTGTGAATGGTGGGGGCAGGAGTGTTCTCTGAGCCCTTAGCAGGATTTCAGAGAGCCTCCCAAAGCGGTCTTCCCCCCGCCCAGCAGAACCCCCAGCTTTATAGCTTTGAGCTGGAGCTGCCCCTGCTCCTCATGTGAGTAGAAGATGGATGCCTGCGTCCTGACTAATAAAGCGCGGGGAAGCGCGGGATGACTTCCTGTCGTCTCTGGGGAATGTGAGCTTCAGAGGACTGACTCCCCACTGGTGGTCTCTGGGTCTGGTTTCCTCTTCGTCCTAAAAGAGACTATCCCCTCTAGCAAGGGAACAGGCTTTCTAACCTGAAATCTGATCTGTGGGTGTTTTGTCCCTTGGAGCCTTGGCCAAGAAACTGCTGAAGAACCTCCGCTCGGTCTGTGCAGCGGCTGCCCCAGACCAGCCTGTGGGCGCCGCTCGCCCGAGTCAGTTCAGGGACTGATTGGCTCAGCTAATGGCCACTTTGAGTCTTCAGGTTTTCTATGATTTACGGCCCTCTGATTTTCTCTTTGCTCCTCTGAGAAGAGGGCATACTATTTCCTACCTGGCAGGGCTGCTCTGGAGATCAGATGTGCTCAGTGTCAGGAAACATTTGCCACCTGTCACTGCCGTGCGTTCAGGGACCACCCGTGTGCCTGGTAGGGCCTGACAGCCCCAGGTAACCGTGGAGAGCTGGCTTCTGGCTGTCTGCACGGAGGCGCTGGCAGCTGGAGAGACTGCTGTGGGGCGGCCTGCTGCACCATCAGGGTCCAGGCCCTGAGCAGCTCTGGTCGCTAGGCCTGGTGAAAGGACACAGGCCCAGAGTCGATGCCACCCCACAGGTCTAGGGCAGCGCGATGGGCTTGGAGCTTCCCGGGAAGTAGGAAGTGATTCCCGGCAGGTGGGCTCGAACTGAGTCCTGGAGAGTCAGGTGCCCAGGGAAGGGTTGGCAGTCCTGTGGAGTCAGGCAGGCATTCAGGACCGGGAAGAGACATGGCTGGAACGGGGGTTTTGCTAGATTCTGGCAGGATGGCGGAGCCTCTTAAAAGTCCTGTGTTGAGAAGCTCCTCAAGTTTCCAGTGCAGGTGCCAGAGGTCTCTACTTCTCAGGACCCCTATTGAGGGATCAGTTGATGAGGGTCTCTGGGGGAGGCGGTGATGAGGCGTTGGCAGCTGCCTTAGGAAGCGAGACTGACTCCTGAGCCTTCTCTTGTGCAGGGGGGACAAGACATCCTGTCCATGATGGGCCAGCTCATGAAGCCCAAGAAGACAGAGATCACAGGTGAGACGAGACGCAGTGCTGGGGCTCGAGCCTGGCGGTGTGTGGGGTCCTGCCCCTCCTGACAGCGGGGGCCGCGCTGGGTCCACACGCGCATCCCGAGAGGGAGACAGGCGGCCACAGGTGCGTCCCACCTGCAGCGCCCTGCCCGCCCCACCCCGGGGCCCCAGCCTGCCTCCCCCGATGAGGCCGCAGGCTGGCTGCCCCTTTTGGGCCTCTGATTTACCTGCTCCTCTGGCTAACTATATGCTCCTCTTTTTTCTAATTACCACAGATAGCTTTGTTACTTGAAAACTGTCAACGTTAAAGCTGTTTTCTTTCAAATTTCCGCCAGTGGTACGATGTGAACCCCCAGAGCAGTGTCCTTATCGTAGATGGCCTCTCCAGCCCGTCTCATAGCTGTGGTGGAAGGTGTTGGGTGTGTGGGCTGCCCCCTCCTGCCTGTGGTACAGGTGCTGGTTCGGAGAATGAGATCCGTGACCTTGGACAGTTACTCAGCTTTTGAGATGCTCGTCCCTCTTCGAGCTCTGAGATGGGGCCTCTCCTCAGACCTTGTCATTCTTCACAGGTTTTCCTCCAGAGAGGATTCTGAACGCACCCTATTCCTTCTAGGCGCTTGATTAATTAACCGAAGCTTTGTCACACAGGCCACGAGAAAGGGTCATGTACTCAGTGTAGCACAGGGGAATTTGCATATGAAAACTGCCCATCTTCCAGGCGCTGGTGTGAGATAATAAGGCCTGGTGGGGAGTGTGACAGACCAGACCAGGGGTGTGCGCCCTGGTGAAGACAAGCGTTTACAAACTTAACACAAGTTCGGGGGAGCATGCCAGTGTTCTGGCTTTAGCTAACAGCGCTATTTTCAGATGAAACTGAAGCCTGGAGTGGGGTTGTAGCCTGATGGTGGTGTCACACAGCTCTCACTCAAGCCCAGCGCTAAACTTGGGCTTGGGTGGGATTCGGAGGCAGTGACGAGAAAGGTGATCACCTCCCCACGACACAGACGCTGCCTGTCTCCCTCGTCAACTCCTAGATAAACTCCGGGGGGAGATCAACAAGGTGGTGAACAAGTACATTGACCAGGGCGTGGCAGAGCTGGTCCCAGGCGTGCTGTTCGTGGACGAGGTCCACATGCTGGACATCGAGTGCTTCACCTACCTGCACCGTGCGCTCGAGTCCTCCATCGCCCCCATCGTCATCTTTGCGTCCAACCGAGGCAACTGCGTCATCAGGTACCCGAGCCCCCCAGGCTCCTCAGTGTCCGTCAGGGTGGGGAGGGGGCGCCCTGTTCCCGAGGGCTGCGCTCAGAGTGGCTCGCTTTCGCTCCCTCAGTCGCCCTGTTTCTGCATGAGAGGGCTTCCCGTGGGTGTGGCTTGGTCACGTGGCTGGAATGGGCAGAGGAAGGGTCGGGTGGGCCAGCCCTCAGCGACTCCGTTCCACGTGAGCTCCCCGAGGTGTGTGTTGTGAGTTCACTTTTCAGAGGAGGAAGCAGGATGACAGCATGGGGTGCCCCTGGCCACAGACAGGACAAGAACCCAGGCCTCTGACAGTGAAGCCTGTCCTTTCTTTCTGGCCCAAACCTTTTCTTGGAGCCACACTGGCACCCCCCGCCCCCCGCCCAATCCCCAAGGCCCACCTTCAAGAAGGGAGCCCAGGGGCGTTCTGGTGGTCCAGTGGTTAAAATCTGCCTTGCAGTCCAGAGGACATGGGCGCTTTCTGTGGCCCATGCAGACCCCTGTGCTGCAGGACAGCCGAGCCCGTGCCCCGTGGCTCCTGAGCCTGAAGACTGGAGAGCAGCCCCCGCCCAGCGCAACTACAGAAAGCCCACACGCAGCAACAAAGCCCAGCTCAGCCAAAAACCAGGAACAGCCTTAGAAAAGGAAGGGCGCCCAGAGGCCTCGCCCTCCCCAGCGCCCGAGTGGGCTCCGTGTGCCCAGGAGTTGGCTGCCCGTGTTGTGCACTCCCTGGGTGTGGGGCCTGCTCCTGGCAGTGCTGGGGCTCGGCGGGCTGGTGCAGGGGCCTCTGCAAGCCTGCCACGCAGTGGCGAGGGTGGCCGGGCCCAGAGACTGCATGCTCCTGGCCCAGGGGGAGCGGGAATCTGAAGAGAGACCCCAGGACCATGAATGTCTCAGCACAGAGCTGCAGCCAGGGCGAGTGAGGCGCCTAGGCCAGCCGGAACCCTGGACCTGCCTCTGTAGAGGAGCTCTGTCTCCGCTGAGCTTGTACGGCAGCCGTGCTGTTGGCTCTGGGGCAGGCCCCGCTCAGGTGGCCCTTCTCGCCCAGAGTGAGGGTCTGCATGCACGCTGCAGCCCCTCTGAGTCCCTGTAATGCTGCCTCGTCAAGAACACTAGTTTATTTTATATCTTCTGTCATCATGGGACTTTCAGGTTGTCTCCAGTTTTTTCACTTTCGTGAATAAAGCTCTTATGGACATTCTTGTATATGTCTTTTGATGAACATAAATATGTACTCATTTCTGTCTGGTATACTCAAAATTCAAATTGCTGGGACCTAAGGCAAATATATGCTTTGTTCAATAGCTGTTTCCAAACTATTTTCCAAAATGATTGTACAAACTTACTTTCCCAGTAGTAGTGAATTAGAGTTCTGGTTGCTTGTTAGCCCTTTTGTCCTTTTCATTTTGATCATTCTGATGTGCACTGGTGGTTGATAGTATATCTCACTGTGGTTTTAGTTTATCTTTTGTCCTTGGTGACTAATGATGTTGAGCACCTTTTCATAAAATTACTGGCCATTTGATATCTTTATTTTATGATGTGACTATTTAAATATTTTACCTGATTTAGAAAATAGACTATTTAAAAAATTATATGTATTCTTTTATATCTTTTACATATGCCAAGAATATGTATATATATATACACACACACGCAAATATATTAATTTATCAATTTTTTTCTTTTATAGTTCTTTTATGTTTGCTGTTTGGGAAATCTTTGCCTACCATATAATAGACATGTAGTGAATATTTAATGGATGAATGAACTGTGGGGACAAGTAGTGTTTTCTACATTTTATAAGTAGTATTTCACAGTGCCAGTTACTTCTATTTGAGGTGGTCTATCTATATTATTGGTGTTGTTTTATCTTCAGTCTTATTTCATGGAAATAAACTACGTTTTATAATATACTGATGGCTNCATGTAGTGAATATTTAATGGATGAATGAACTGTGCGGACAAGTAGTGTTTTCTACATTTTATAAGTAGTATTTCACAGTGCCAGTTACTTCTATTTGAGGTGGTCTATCTATATTATTGGTGTTGTTTTATCTTCAGTCTTATTTCATGGAAATAAACTACGTTTTATAATATACTGATGGCTGTTTCCCTCACTCTGTGCCACTCCTGTATGAGAATGTCTCCTGCCTTCATGAGAAGGTTGGGAAACACCTCTTGAGAACAGCTGACAAGTCTGGGTGAGGTGCTGTATGTCTGTGCTGCAGTAGATAGGCAAATATTTGTTTATTTGCTCCTGATGAATCACCCAAGACTGCATGGCTCTGGTTGAGCAGCCGGTGCCCTCCACATGTACACATTCCATACTTAGATGCCTTCTGCAGATGTCCTCTTTCTTCTCTTTTTTGTCCACTCTTTCTAGAAGCATCTTACTAGGAACTTGTACACTTTATACACATCAGCTTCCCTGACAGCATATTTTTTTGGCATCTCTGAACCTTGCTAATAAGTGTCTCTAACATTGTTTATCACTCTCTTTGTCTTCTTTACCCTATGTTTACTGAAGGTTCTGTGTCTTCTATCTTCCAAGTGCCAAACAGCATCTTACACTCATGGGTGTTTGCTACTCATTGTTCATTAAATAGTTATCGTTTCTGCATCACGTCATTTCAGTTTATCACAAATAATTCAGAATGTGTTGGNGTTTATCACTCTCTTTGTCTTCTTTACCCTATGTTTACTGAAGGTTCTGTGTCTTCTATCTTCCAAGTGCCAAACAGCATCTTACACTCATGGGTGTTTGCTACTCATTGTTCATTAAATAGTTATCGTTTCTGCATCACGTCATTTCAGTTTATCACAAATAATTCAGAATGTGTTGGTCAAGATTTTCATTTCATTCAAACTTCCAAGCTTCTCTTATGCTCTGATAAGATTATCTTAAAGTTGTTATCAAAGGATTGTTTTAAGTGACCAAATTTTGCAAAAGCTGAGCATTAGAACACCACGATTTTCATTCCTGGCATTGGTAAGCACACTATCTGGTAAAGAAGAGATAAAGTAATGTTCATTATTTCCCAACTACAAGTTTGTTGTCTAAAGGAGAGCAGTTTCTAAACAAGTAAGTTGAGTTTGTTTCATAATAGTGCATTCAAGTTAAATGAACCATGTAATTTCTGCTTATGAATGTTAAGTTAAAAAGCAAACATTATTTTGAAGAAACTTGAGAAGCTTAANAATAAAGTAATGTTCATTATTTCCCAACTACAAGTTTGTTGTCTAAAGGAGAGCAGTTTCTAAACAAGTAAGTTGAGTTTGTTTCATAATAGTGCATTCAAGTTAAATGAACCATGTAATTTCTGCTTATGAATGTTAAGTTAAAAAGCAAACATTATTTTGAAGAAACTTGAGAAGCTTAATCTTTCAAAGAAGAAGAAAAAAGTATTTGGTAGTGCAATGCCTTAGGGAGGTTATAGCAATAATGTGTTAAATGCACACAGCAGGAATTAATAGTAATCATATTTTAAAGTGCTCTTTCTAAACATACTAAGACTTCATAGGAAAAGTGCAGAAGCACTGAGATATTAAGTATAGCTCAGTATATACCTGATGATTTGTAAAGGACAATTCAAAGGAAAAGAAATCACCTATACCTACTTCTGAAAAGTGGAAACCTATAAACTATATTTCCCTGAGTTACTCTAAGATATTAAAATATCTCCTTTGAAATTATAGGTATACTGTGGCGTTCCAAGGAGTGCTAATAATACCCATCTATTTGTAGTTCAGTTGCTTAATCATCTCCAACTCTTTGTGACCCCATGGTGTGCAGCATGCCAGGGTTTCCTGTCCTTTACTATCTCCTGGAGTTTGGTCAAAGTCATGTCCATTGAGTCAGTGATGCCATCCAACCATCTCATTCTCTGTTGCCCCCTTCTTCTCCTGCCTTCAATCTTTCCCAGTATCAGGGTCTTTTCCAATGTGTTGGCTCTTCCCATCAGGCTCCATGGTGTGCAGCATGCCAGGGTTTCCTGTCCTTTACTATCTCCTGGAGTTTGGTCAAAGTCATGTCCATTGAGTCAGTGATGCCATCCAACCATCTCATCCTCTGTTGCCCCCTTCTTCTCCTCCCTTCAATCTTTCCCAGCATCAGGGTCTTTTCCAATGTGTTGGCTCTTCCCATCAGGCGGCGACAGTATTGGAGCTTCAGCATCAGTCCTTCCAGTGAATATTCAGGGTTGATTTCCTTTAGGATGGCCTGGTTTGATGTCCTTGCAGTCCAAGAGACTCATCACTAGTCTAGGTTCCATACAGGATACAGGATGCTTGGGGCTGGTGCACTGGGATGACCCAGAGAAAATGATATGGGGAGAGTGGTGGGAGCGGGGTTCAGGGTTGGAAACTTATATACACCTGTGGCGGATTCATGTCAATGTATGGCAAAACCAATACAGTATTGTAAAGTAAAAAAAATAATAAAATTAAAAAAAAAAGTCTTTTCCAGCACCACATTTCTAAAGCATCAATTCTTTAGTACTCGGCCTTTTTTATGGCCCAGCTCTCAGATCTGTACATGACTATTGGAAAAACTGTAGCTTTGTCTTCTTTATTGGCAAAACCAATACAGTATTGTAAAGTAAAAAAAATAATAAAATTAAAAAAAAAAGTCTTTTCCAGCACCACATTTCTAAAGCATCAATTCTTTAGTACTCGGCCTTTTTTATGGCCCAGCTCTCAGATCTGTACATGACTATTGGAAAAACTGTAGCTTTGTCTTTTTTTAAAAAATTGTTTTTGTTTTGGGGGACTTCTTGGTGGTCCATTGGTTGAGAGTCCACCTTCCAAAGCAGGGGACACAGGTTCAATCCCTGATCAGGAAACTGAGATCCCGCATACTACAGGGTGACTAGGCTTGCATGTGTCAACTAAGACCCAATGCAGCCAAATAAATAACTCCTAAATTTTTTTTTCATTTTGAATTGTTCAATATGTTTTCATGCACAAAAAGATTTTTTTTTTTACAAATTTTATAACCATTAGCAATTTGTTATATCTGTCTCCTTTTATTAAGAAAAAAAAATTGCCAATGTATTTTAAGGCTGTTCCCCATTCATTCCATTTTCTTCCCTTTTAGTTGTTATTTTAAACTGAAATTGATGTGTGTGCTTCCCACACATGCTTGTGTATGTGCCCATAGGTGATATATATTACTGTTTTTAAAATTTTTTAAATGTATACAAATAGTATAGTATTTCTTTTACCTACCCTTTTATGATCTGCTTTTTCAAGTATTTCATCCTTATGTTTTTTTGAGATTTATCTATGATGGTATGCGTAGATTTAGTACTTTTTAACTGCTATAGAAATGTACATTTTTTTGGCGACACTATAATTATATCAAATCTCTTCTGATATTTAGGTTTTTCTGATATTTCTAATTTTTTACCATGTGAAAACACCACCCTGTTGGAGTGTAAACACTGAATAAGCTACCAATTCAGAGGGAAACAAAGAGCACATGACAGTTCTTCCATATTTAAACACCAAATAATGATAGTATTAGCATCTGTGTATGACTTCACCAACCTCTAGCAAGGAAGAGTTCTACCACTCTTGCCAGAATATATAATTTCATTTCTGACATTTCAAGAAAGGCCATTTTTCCTCATTGACAGCTTTGGCACCAGACACAGAAAAACCAGCACCGAAAATCTCTGGCATGCCATTCATAGCATGGGTTGGTGGAAAGGCCAAGTCTAATGATATTTTCTTTTGACCAAATATGCAAACTATGTGGCAATGAGCATACTTTCTTTGTAGCACACTTTTAAAAGTTTCTCTAGAGGAAAAAGCTAGAAGTAGACTTGCTGGATAATAGTATATGTTAAACTTTACTAGAAAGTAGGAACTTATTTTCCAATGTGGATTTATCAAAATGTGTGAGTTCCCATTTCCCACATCCTCACCAACACTTGATATTATCCAACTATTAAAATTTTGCTAATCTGACAGGTAAAAAACGGTATCTGAGTGCAGTTGTTAAATTTTAAGAAAATTTTAATTTGGAAACATTTTCAAACTTAGTATAAACATTTTCAAAACAGTACAAAGAACTGTCATATACTCTTTATCCAGATTCACTAATTGTTAAAAGATTTTGCCTGATTTGCTCTATCATTCTCTCTATATATGCATATTTTCTGAGTCATTTCAGATTAAACTGCATTGTGCCCTCTTATACCTAAATCTTTCAATGTATATTTCCTAAGGATAAGAACCTCTCATCTTATCCCAGTATAATAATCAGCTTCAAAAAAATTAACCTAACATATAATACTTTAATCTACCACTCACAATTTTGTCCATTGACTAATAATGCCCTTTATAGAAATTTTCTCCTTTGTTCAGAATCAGGTATATTATTTGATTGTCACAAGTCTTTGACCTTTAATCTGGATCAGATCCTCAGCCTTTCTTTACTATAAAGAATAGAGAATACAAGAATATAAGAATACAGTCTTCATGTGTTAGTAGAATGTTCTTTGAGTTTTATTGTAGTTTAATCTACATTTTCTTGTTGAAATTTTTAATTTGTGTATTGGTTATTTTAATTTTCTGTGGGACGGAGGCCCGCCTGGCTGTGGGCCCCAGGCCTCTCTGCCTGGGACTCTGCGCCTGCGCCCGCCCGGCCACTGCGTGCTCTCCCGGCACGGCCGCGGTCCAGGCTGCAGCATGCCACCTGGGTATCTGGGCGATCCATGGGCTGCAGCGAGGGCCGCGATAACAGATTACGGCGAGGAGCAGCGCAACAAGCTCGAGGCTCTGGAGTCCATCTACCCTGACTCCTTCACAGTATTATCAGAAAATCTACCCAGCTTCACCATTACTGTGACATCTGAAGCTGGAGAAAATGATGGAACTGTCCAGACAACTCTCAAGTTTACATACAGTGAAAAATACCCAGATGAAGCTCCCCTTTATGAAATATTTGCCCAGTTAAATCTAGAAGATAATGATGTAGCAGACATTTTAAAATTATTAGCATTACAGGCAGAAGAAAACCTTGGTATGGTGATGATCTTTACCTTAGTGACAGCTGTGCAAGAAAAATTAAATGAAATAGTAGATCAAATAAAAACTAGAAGAGAAGAAGGAAAGAAACAAAAGGAAAAAGAAGCAGAAGAAGCTGAAAAGCAATTATTCCATGGTACTCTTGTTACAACTGAAAATTTCTTAAATTGGAAGGCCAAGTTTGATGCAGAGCTCTTGGAAATTAAAAAGAAACTGATGAAGGAAGAAGAGCAAGCAGGAAAAAATAAATTAAGTGGGAGACAACTATTTGAAACAGATCATAATCTCGACACATCTGATATCCAGTTCTTGGAAGATGCTGGAAACAACGTGGAGGTAGATGAGTCTTTGTTCCAGGAAATGGATGACTTGGAGCTGGAGGACGATGACGATGACCCAGACTACAATCCTGTTGACCGGGAGAGTGACTTGACCGACTGTGGACTCTTCCTGTCTGCAGAGAGGCTTGACTGCCACAGCATCTGTGGCTATGCTGAGAGGGTGTTGATTTTCCTTTCTTTTTTCTAAGAAAAAAATAATTTTCAGGAGAATATTCTTCTGATGGCTTTCATCATTGAACTTAATAAATTGATCTTAAAAATTTCAAATATTAATAAATTTTTCTGTGAATTAATGCATGTATTTTTTGCCCTTTTTTCTACTGAGTCATCCTTGAGTTCTTTTCTATATTCTGGATATTAATCCTTTGCTTGTTATATGTATTGTGAACAACTCCTCTCAATTTTGTTGTTATTTTGTGCCGTTTTTGTTGTTATTGTTTAATTTTAATGGTTCCTTGTGTAATATAGAAGTTAAAAAAATTTATGTAATACAATTAATCAGTATCTCCTGTAAGATTTCTTCTTAGTCTTCCTCAAAACTTCCTTGGCTATTTTTGGCCTTTTGCTCTTCCATTATAAAATTAGTATCAGTTTGGTAAGGCTGTTGAAAAGCTCTAATGGCATTTCTCTTAGAAAAACAGTGGGTTTATAGGATAATTGGAAGGAAAATTTGACATCTTTGTGAATTATTCTTACCCATAATTATATCTCTTGATTTTTACCTTCATTCATGTCCTTTAGGAAAGATTATAATTTATTCTTAAAGGACTTGACTGTCTGTTTTTTGAATGCCTAGATAACTGTAGTTTTTGTTGTTGTAGACAGAATTTAAACAATTTTTTTTACATTTTCTAATTGTAGTTCTGGGTATATAGAAACTACTGATTTTTATACAATGATCTTAAATGTAACAACTTTGATAAGCTCTCTTTTTACTTTTAGTAGTTTGTAGATTGCCTTGGATTTTCTTACAATCATTTACTCTATGAATAAAAACAATTTTGTTAATTTTTTCCTAATCTTAATACTGTATTTCTTTTTCTCATCTTTGCACTGACTAGAAATTCCAGGTCAGTGATGAATAGACATGGTGATTGGAGCATCATTGTCTTAATCTTGGCTTTAAAGAGACTATTTCTAACATTTCCCTGTTGTGTGATGCTTGTTGTTCAGTCGCTCAGTTGTGTCTGACTCTTTGTGACCCCATGGACTGCAGCACACCAGGCTTCCCTGTCCTTCACTATCTCCTAGAATTTGCTCAAACTCATGTTCATTGAATAGGTGATGTCGTCCAACCATCTCATTCTCTGTCATCCCCTTTTTCTTTTGCCTTCAATCTAACCCAGCATCAGGGTCTTTTCCAGTGAGACAGCTCTTTGCATCAGGTGGCCAAAGCATTGGAGCTTCAACTTCAGCATCAGTCCTTCCAAAGAATATTCAGGATTGACTTCCTTTAGAATGGACTGGTTGGATCTCCTTACAGTCCAAGGGACTCTCAAGAGTCTTCTCTAACACCACAGTTGGAAAGCATCAGTTCTTTGGCACTCAGCCTTCTTTATGGTTTAGCTCTCACATCCATACATGACTACTGGAAAAAACCATAGCTTTGACTATATGGACATTTGTCAGCAAAGTGATGTCTCTGCTTTTTAATGTGATGTCTATGTTTGTCATAGCTTTTCTTCCAAGGATCAAACGTCTTTTAATTTCATGGCTGCAGGAGAAGGCAGTGGCACCCCACTCCAGTACTCTTGACTGGAAAATCCCATGGATGGAGGAGCCTGGTAGGCTGCAGTCCATGGGGTTGCTAAGAGTCGGACACGACTGACCGATTTCCCTTTCACTTTGTACTTTCATGCATTAGAGAAGGAAATGGCAACCCACTCCAGTGTTCTTGCCTGGAGAATCCCAGGGACGGGGGAGCCTGAGGGCTTCCATCTATGGAGTCGCACAGAGTCGGACATGACTGAAGCGACTCAGCAGCAGCAGCAGCAGCAGTCACAGTACACAGTAATTTTGGAGCCCAAAATAGGGTCTGTCACTGCTTCCATTTCTTCCCCATCTATTTGCCATGAAGTGATGGGGCTGGATGCCATGATCTTTGTTTTTTTGAATGTTGAGTTTTAAGCCAACTTTTTCACACTCCTCTTTCACTTTCATCAAGAGGCTCTTTAGTTCCCCTTCACTTTCTACCATAAGGGTGGTGTCATGTGCATATCTGAGATTATTGATATTTCTCCCAGCAATCTTGATTCCAACTTGAGCTTCATCTAGCCTGGCATGATGTTCTCTTTAAATTAAATAAGCAGGGTGACTATATACAGCCTTGATGGACTTCTTTCTCACTTTTGAACCAATGCGTTGTTCCATGTCTGGTTCTAACTGTTGCTTCTTGGCCTACATACATGTTTCTCAGGAGGCAGGTATTGTGGTCTGGTATTCCCATCTGTTTAAGAATTTTCCATAGTTTATTGTGATCCACACAGTCAAAGGCTTTAGCGTAGTCAGTGAAGCAGAAGTAATGTCTTTCTGGAATTCTCTTGCTTTTTCTATGATCCAATAGATGTTGGCAATTTGATCTCTTAGTTCCTCTGCCTTTTCTTTTAAGGGATTCTTGCCCACAGTAGTAGATACAATGGTCATCTGAGTTAAATTCATCCATTCTTGTCCATTTTAGTTCACTGACTCCTATAATGTCAGTGTTCTCTTTTGCCATCTCCTGTTTGACCATTTCCAATTTACCTTGATTCATGAACCTAACATTCCAGGTTCCTATGCAATATCGTTCTTTGCAGCATCAAACTTTACTTTCATCACCAGACACATACACAACTGGGCATCATTTCCACTTTGGTGATGCTTTATGCTTTTTGTAGAAATCATTTGTCAGGGAAGAACTCCAACCTCATTGAGAATTACAAAAAGTAACCAGACTCCAAAAGAGACACAAGGCATCAGGTAGTCTTGCCATCACTCTGTAGATGCCTAAAGTCGATAAGCAGACTCAGTGGATCAGAGCAAGACAGTTTGTTATTCACACAGAGCAAACAGCATGAGCATCAGAAGGGCAATGCCAGTTCTCCTGACCTCCAAGGACCTCAGTGTGAGGTGTGCCAAGCTGCAAAACCCAGGGCTGAAAACTCAGCACCTTTTATATCAAGCAGTAAATGAGCCAGCTGTCCCCCACAGAACAAGTTGTTGTCCTGAAGTCATGTCACAATTGCCTTGATCTATTTTAATTGGCTGTGTGACTAGCTGCAGAAATGGCTCAAGAATAGGCTAAGACCTGGCTAAGACCTTGAGATTTGGCCTATTCAGAACTATCCTGCAAGGATGTTTGGAACCAATAGCTGATTACCTTTCACAACAAGAATTTCTATAGTTTGCTACAGGATTTTAACATGAATGGCCACTGAATTTTACCATGAGATTTTCTGTGTATATTTTTTTAAAAAACAGATTTTCTCCTTTAATCTGTTTTTCACATTTGTTATATTAATAGTAACATCAATTGTCTCATGTTAAATCAGGTTGGAATTTGTGGAGTAAATTCTTGGTGAAGATACATTTTATTTTGTATACTTGGACAAATTCATTTTGCTAATATTTAAGCATTTTTATGACTATACCTATAATTGAGTTGGCCCATAGTTTTGTTTTCTTTATAACCCATGTCTGTTTGGATATCAAGGATATATGAGCCTTAAAAAATGTTACCAGAAGCTTTAGTAAAGGTTACTATAAAAATATTATGGCCAGTGAATTTTTGAGTAATTTTTAGAATACTGTTTCAGTTTCCTCACTAGGACTTTAATCACTGTGTCTATCTTGAGTCAATTTTAGTTATTTATATACTCTTAGAAAAGTTTCTACTCTTTACATTTTCACATATATTGGCATAATATTTTCATGATTTAGAAAACCATTTCTGTTCCTGCAGTTCAGTTTCCATCATTATTCCTCATGTTTTTAATTTTCTTTTTCCTCTCAAGTATGTATTTCCTATTTCATTAATTTTGAATCTTATCTTTATATCCCTTTTCATTTAAGTTTATACTGTTCCTTTTCTAATTTATTAGGTGAATGCTTAGTTCATTAATTTTTAGTCTTTATAGACATGCACATACACATATATATTTAAAACTAAATTATCTTCCAAGTACTGATTTATCCAAATACCTTTAATTTGTTATACAGTATTTTTATTGTTGTTCAACTGTGTTTTACAGTTCTAATTATGACACATCCTTGAGCCCATGAATAATTTAGATATGAGATTACAAATTTTCAAAGACACAGGATTTTATTTTCTCTGAGTAGTGGTTTTGCTTCTGCTTTACCTGCCAGAGTCTCATCTATTCAACTCCTATTCAAGTCAATTATTTGCATTAATTCCTCAGCTTGTGATTACTGCATTACAAAGGTAAATGCAAGGTCTATAAATTCAGACTTTGGCATTGTGTTTTTCATGGGAGACTCTTTTCCCTATTCTGAGCCCTGGGCACGTAGCAAGCTTTGTTAGTCTTTCCTTGGTTCAGTGGTGGGTGTGGGGGGGGGGTGGTGTTTCTGCTTTGCTTTTCATGGAGGATGTATCCTGCCCATGGATCCAGCTTTATGACCAGGTCTTATTTCCAGCTTTCTGCCTTGCATGATCCCAGGGCTATGCAACTTGTTTCCTCAGGATCATTAAAGCCCTGATCTCTAGATATTAGAGCTTATTTCTGGATTTGCTCTCCCCATCAGGATGTCTGAGTGCCAGCTTGTACACTCATTTATTTTGCTTTGAGTTCTTTATTTCTGATGCCAAGATATTTGTTTTTCTTTCTCTTTCTCTCTCTCTTTTTAGCTCAGCTATGAGTTTTAATTTGGTAAAATTTATCTCACATTTCCGTGTTTATAGTGAAAGAGTGTCAACCTCTGATTAACCTCTCACAGATCTGTCCAAACAGAACTGTGACTCCTGCTTCAGAGTGGACAGAAAATGAACTCATAAATTCAGTGGGAAGTAAAGAGCACATCACAGTTCTTCTATAGTTAATACATTAAGTAATTATAATATTAGCACCTATGTGTGCGACTTTACCAACCTCTAGCAAGGGAGAATTCTACCACTCTTGCCAGAATATGTAATTTCATTTCTAGCATTTCAAGAAGGCCCGATTTTTCGTTGTTGACATCTTTAGCACCAGAGTCAGAAAAACCAATACCTGAAATCTCAGGTATGCCAGTTGTAGCATATGTAAATAGAAAGGTCAAGTTTAATAATATTGTCTTTTGACCAAATATGCAGACTGTATACTTGCTGATTCCCTGTTCTGCCAGAAAAACAAGACCTCTGGGCAACACCCACTGCTTGAATTTTGATTGATTATATCATGGTATGCAAAGACATCCAAACTGAAGTTGGCTGTGGTATTACATGAAGTCATTGTATTTAAATGCTATATTTTTCCAAATGGCTTTAATCCTGGTTCACTTTACTTTTAACATGTACATGACTATAGATTTAAAGAGAACTTGAAATCGTTGTTTTTAGAAGTTGCCTCAAATAAGACAACGCTAGATTATAGTTTAGGAACTGTAAGGGTTAGATATTTTTAATAAGCTGCATTCAGATCATGGCCTGCAACATAATCCTTCTATAATCCTCGGCTTTAGGTCCCTCATTTCTGATAAAGAAGAGGGTGTGATCAAGGAACACAGAGTGCAGAAGTCGGCATTATGCCCAGAATGAGATGGTTTGGGGTCACTGGAAGGTTATTTTCATATGTGCCTCTATGAAATCAGTGGGGGCGTATCACCATCCACTCCCTGACCACTGAGTGATAATCTCTGCATTTGGAACATTTCTAACAAAGGATTGACTAGGGATAAATTGTTAATACTCACCCACTCCCTGTTTAATTCCAGGAAATCCTGTGATTTTTACCCTTTGCTTGTATAAATGCAGGAATTTGAGCTGCTCTACCTCTGTATCAGTGAAGCCTTTGGATATCGACTGTCTCTGAATTAAATTTATAGGGCCTTACATTCTCTGGCAATTAGTGTTATCGTGAGACGTACCATAGTTTATCAGTAAGTGCCCCAAATACCAAGTCTCATTGGTCTATCATACAAATTCTTTCATTTTTTTTCTCCAGGAAGTTATGAAGTACAATATATAGACTGAATCCTTGCCCATCTTCCCTACTTTCAAGGATCTTGGACCTAGTAGACATGAGCATACTAAGCAGAGGGAAGAGAATAACAACTATAAAAATTCAACAATTTCTTCAGTGAATTCAGAAGCCGTTTCAACAATTGATGGCAAAATTCTGTCTCCTATAAAATATACAGGAAGTGTCTTTTTTAAAAATTTTTATTTTTACTTTATTTTACTTTACAGTACTCTATTGGTTTTGGCATACATTGACATGAATCCATCATGGTTGTACATGAACTCCCAAACATGAACCCCCTCTCCCACCCCACATCATCCCTCCGGATCATCCCCATGCACCAGCCCCAAGCATCCTGCATCGAACATAGACGGGCGATTCGTTTCTTACATAATAGTATATATATTTCAATGCTATTCTCCCAAATCATCCCAACCTCTCCCTCTCCCTCAGAGTCCAAAAGTCAGCTCTACAAATCTGTGTCTCTTTTGCTGTCTTGCATACAGGGTCCTCTTTACCATCTTTCTAAATTCCATATATATGTGTTAGTATACTGTACTGGTGTTTTTCTTTCTGGCTTACTTCACTCTGTATAATCGGTTCCAGTTTCATCCATCTTATTAGAACTGATTCAAATGTATTCTTTTTAATGGCTGAGTAATACTCCATTGTGTATATGTACCACAGCTTTCTTATCCATTCATCTGCTGATGGACATCTAGGTTGTTTCCATGTCCTGGCTATTATAAACAGTGCTGCAATGAACATTGGGGTACATGTGTCTCTTTCTATTCTGGTTTCCTCGGTGTGTATGCCCAGCAGTGGGATTGCTGGGTCATAAGGCAGTTCTATTTGCAATTTCTTAAGGAATCTCCACACTGTTCTCCATAGTGGCTGTACTAGTTTGCATTCCCACCAACAGTGTAAGAGGGTTCCCTTTTCTCCACACCCTCTCCAGCATTTATTGCTTGCAGACTTTTGGATCGCAGCCATTCTGACTGGTGTGAAGTGGTATCTCATTGTGGTCTTGATTTGCATTTCTCTGATAATGAGTGACGTTGAGCATCTTTTCATGTGTTTGTTAGCCATCCGTATGTCTTCTTTGGAGAAATGTCTATTTAGTTCTTTGGCCCATTTTTTGATTGGGTCGTTTATTTTTCTGGAATTGAGCTGTATAAGTTGCTTGTATATTTTTGAGATTAGTTGTTTGTCAGTTGCTTCATTTGCTATTATTTTCTCCCATTCAGAGGGTTGTCTTTTCACCTTGCTTATAGTTTCCTTTGTTGTGCAGAAGCTTTTAATTTTAATTAGATCCCATTTGTTTATATTTGCTTTTATTTCCAGTATTCTGGGAGGCGGATCATTGAGGATCCTGCTGTGATTTATGTCGGAGAGTGTTTTGCCTATGTTCTCCTCTAGGAGTTTTATAGTTTCTGGTCTTACATTTAGATCTTTAATCCATTTTGAGTTTATTTTTGTGTGTGGTGTTAGAAAGTGATCTAGTTTCATTCTTTTACAAGTGGTTGACCAGTTTTCCCAGCACCACTTGTTAAAGAGATTGTCTTTACTCCATTGTATATTCTTGCCTCCTTTGTCAAAGATAAGGTGTCCATATGTGTGTGGATTTATCTCTGGGCTTTCTATTTTGTTCCATTGATCTATATTTCTGTCTTTGTGCCAGTACCACACTGTCTTGATGACTGTGGCTTTGTAGTAGAGCCTGAAGTCAGGTAAGTTGATTCCTCCAGTTCCATTCTTCTTTCTCAAAATTGCTTTGGCTATTCGAGGTTTTTTGTATTTCCATACAAATCTTGAAATTATTTGTTCTAGTTCTGTGAAAAATACCGCTGGTAGCTTGATAGGGATTGCATTGAATCTGTAGATTGCTTTGGGTAATATATTCATTTTCACTATATTGATTCTTCCAATCCATGAACATGGTATATTTCTCCATCTATTAGTGTCCTCTTTGATTTCTTTCATCAGTGTTTTATAGTTTTCTATATATAAGTCTTTAGTTTCTTTAGGTAGATATATTCCTAAGTATTTTATTCTTTTCGTTGCAATGGTGAATGGAATTGTTTCCTTAATTTCGTTTTCTACTTTCTCATTATTAGTGTATAGGAATGCAAGGGATTTCTGTGTGTTGATTTTATATCCTGCAACTTTACTATATTCATTGATTAGCTCTAGTAATTTTCTGGTGGAGTCTTTAGGGTTTTCTATGTAGAGGATCATGTCATCTGCAAACAGTGAGAGTTTTACTTCTTCTTTTCCAATTTGGATTCCTTTTATTTCTTTTTCTGCTCTGATTGCTGTGGCCAAAACTTCCAGAACTATGTTGAATAGTAGCGGTGAAAGTGGACATCCTTGTCTTGTTCCTGACTTTAGGGGAAATGCTTTCAATTTTTCACCATTGAGGATAATGTTTGCTGTGGGTTTGTCATATATAGCTTTTATTATGTTGAGGTATGTTCCTTCTATTCCTGCTTTCTGGAGAGTTTTTATCATAAATGGATGTTGAATTTTATCAAAGGCCTTCTCTGCATCTATTGAGATAATCATATGGCATTTATTTTTCAATTTGTTAATGTGGTGAATTACATTGATTGATTTGCGAATATTGAAGAATCCTTGCATTCCTGGGATAAAGCCTACTTGGTCATGGTGTATGATCTTTTTAATGTGTTGTTGGATTCTGATTGCTAGAATTTTGTTGAGGATTTTTGCATCTATGTTCATCAGTGATATTGGCCTGTAGTTTTCTTTTTTTGTGGCATCTTTGTCAGGTTTTGGTATTAGGGTGATGGTGGCCTCATAGAATGAGTTTGGAAGTTTACCTTCCTCTGCAATTTTCTGGAAGAGTTTGAGTAGGATAGGTGTTAGCTCTTCTCGAAATTTTTGGTAGAATTCAGCTGTGAAGCCGTCTGGACCTGGGCTTTTGTTTGCTGGAAGATTTCTGATTACAGTTTCAATTTCCGTGCTTGTGATGGGTCTGTTAAGATTTTCTATTTCTTCCTGGTTCAGTTTTGGAAAGTTGTATTTTTCTAAGAATTTGTCCATTTCTTCCACGTTGTCCAATTTATTGGCATATAATTGCTGATAGTAGTCTCTTATGATTCTTTGTATTTCTGTGTTGTCTGTTGTGATCTCTCCATTTTCATTTCTGATTTTATTGATTTGACTTTTCTCCCTTTGTTTCTTGATGAGTCTGGCTAATGGTTTGTCAGTTTTATTTATCTTTTCAAAAAACCAGCTTTTGGCTTTGTTGATTTTTGCTATGGTCTCTTTTGTTTCTTTTGCATTTATTTCTGCCCTAATTTTTAAGATTTCTTTCCTTAAGTGTCTTTTTATTGAAGTATATATTTACAATATGATGTTAGTTTCAGGTGTACAGCTTAGTGATTCAGCAATTTTTTTCTGATTATATTCCATTGTAGGTTATTATAAGATATTGAATATAATTCTTTGTGCTATACAGTACATCCGTTTTGCTTATCTATTTTATGTATAGTAGTTTGTATCTGTTAATCCTATACTCCTAATTTGCCACATTCCTTTGGTAACCATAACTTTATTTCCTGTATCTGTGAGTCTCTCTTTATTTTGTTTATAGATGCATTTGCATTATTTCTTAGTTTCCATATATAGATGATGTCATACAGTGTAAATCTCTCTGTCTGACTTCACTAAGTATAATACTCTCTAGGTCCATCTGTGTTGCTGCAAATAATATTACTTCATTCTTTTTTATGGCTGAGTAATATTCCTTTGTGTGTGTATACACACACACACACACACAATCATAACTTCCTAGGCTAATCATCTGTTGATGGGCACCTGGGTTGTTTTCATGTCTTGGCTACTGTAAATAATGCTTCTGTGAATATTGGGATGCATATATCTTTTTGAATTAGAGTTTTTATTTTTTCTGGACATTTACCCAGGAATTGGATTGCTTGATCATACGGTAGCTGTTTTTAGTTTTTTAAGAAACTTCTGTACTGTCTTCCATAGTGGCTGCACTAATTTGCATTCCCAATAGGGAGTTCTCTTTTCTTCCCACCCTCTTCAGTCTGTATTATTTGTAGACTTCTTAGTGACAGCCATTCTGACAGGTATGAGGTGGTACCTCATTGTAGTTTTAAATTTGCATTTCTCTAATAATTAGTGAGCATCTTTTCATGTGCTTGTTGGCCATCTGTATGTCTTCTTTGGAAAAATTTCCATTTAGGTCATCGTCCCCTTTTTTGATTGAATTGTTTGAATTGTTTGTATATTTTGAATATTAGTCCCTTGTTGATTGTATCATTTGCAAATATTTTCTCCTAGTCCATAGCTTGTCTTTTCTTTCTTTATTTATTTTTTAAATTGGTTTTGGCATACATTGACATGAATCTGCCACGGGTGTACACGAGCTTGTCTTTTCTTTATGGTTCCCTTGCTGTGCAAAGGCTTTAAATTTGATTAGGTAGATTTGTTCATTTTTACTTTTATTTCTTTTGGATCAGGAGACTGATCTAAGATAACATTGCTACAGTTTTTCTGAGAATGTTTTGCCTAGGTTCTTCTCTAGGAGTTTTATGGTATCATTTTATATTTAGGTCTTTAAATCATTTTAGGTTTATTTTTGCATATAATATAAGGAAGTATTTGGTATCTTTGATTTACATATAGCTGTCCCACTTTCCCAGCACCACTTGTTGAAGAGACTATCTTTCTTCATTTTATATTCTTCTTTTGTCATAGATTAATTAACTGTAGGTGAGCAAGTTTATTTCTGGGCTCTATATTATCTTCCATTGATCTATATATTAATATCAGTGTTTTGATTACTGTGGCTTTGTAGTGTAGTCTGAAGTCTGGAAGGGTTATGTCTTCAGCTTTATTCTTTTTCTTCAGGATTGCTTTGGCAATTCTGGGTCTTTTGTGATTCCGTATAAATTTTAGGGTTATTTGTTCTAGTCTTGTGAAAAGTGTTATGGGTATTTTGACAGAAATTATATTAAATTTGTAAATAGTTTTGAGTACTATGGCCATTTTATTTTTTATTGGAATATAATTGCTTTACAATGTTGTGTTAGGTTGTACAGTGTTAGGTTTAAACACATGAATTAGCCATGTGTATAAATATATCCCCTCCCTCTAAAGCTTTACTCCCACACACCCCCATCCCACCCCTCTAGCTCATCACAGAGCACTGAGCTGAGCTCTCTGTGCTCTATAGCAGCTTCCCACTATGATATTAGATATCAATTATAGGGGAAAAAAAACTCTGTAAAAACACAGACATATGGAAGCTAAACAATACACTGCTAAATAACCAAGCGATCATTGAAGAAACCAAAGAGGAAATAAAACATACCCAGAAACAAATGACAATGAAAACTCAATGACCAAAACACTATGGGATGCAGCAAAAGCAGTTCTAAGATGGAAGTTTATAGCAAGTTCTAAGATGGAAGTTTATAGCAATACAATTCTACCTGAAGAAACAACAGTCTTAGTGTTTTTTTTTTTTTTTTTTTACCTAGGTTTTGTTAAGAACTGTAGTTCACATTGCTATTAAACCTTTCCAACGAAAAAGCTTGCCCAGGGAGCCAATTTATTTTCCATAGTAGAAGCACTCAACAAATATATATGAGTACTTTAAAATATCAAATTTAATTTCAGTTGAAGTCTATGCATTTGCAAAATAACTGAAGAAGCCTGGTGAGTCACCTTGCTATCTTGTGTCAGTCTCTTCGCATCAGAAAAATCTTTGGGTCAGCACTTTGATAATTCAGTATGTAGAAAATTCTGACATGAGTCAAACATTGTAGTCAGTTTTCACAATGTGCTTAAAATGAATTTGTTTTTCACCCTTTAATTATCTAAATTATAATTTAGTTTATGCTTTAGTTTATTCTTCTAACTTTCTAGACCAAAATAACTCACTACTACCTTACAACTTGGTGTCCTTGTTGCATCTCAATCATTTAATACCAGGAAGTTAAAAAGTTACATTCATGACTGACAAGGGATTAGTCTCGAAAATGTACAAACAACTCATGACATCTAACAGCATCAAAACAAACAACCCAATCAAAAAAATGCACAGAAGACCTAAGTGGACATTTCTCCAGAGAAGACGCACAGATGGCTAAGAGGCACATGAAAAGATGTTCAACAATGCTAGTCATTTGAGAAATACAAATCAAAGCTACGGTGAGGCATCACTGCATACTAGTCAAAGTGGCTATCATCAAAAAATCTACAATCAACCAATGCTGGAGAGGGTGTGGAGAAAACCTCCTACACTATTGGTGGGAATGTAAATTGGCACAGTTACAATGGAAAACAGTACGGAGGTTCTGTAAACTAAAAATAAACCTACCATGTGACCCTGCAATCCCACTCCTGGGCATATATCCAGAGAAAAACATGATCCAAAGGATACATGCATCCCAATGTTCACTGCAACACGGTTTACAATAGCCAAGACATGGAAGTAACCTAAATGTCCATTGACAGAGAAATGGAAAAAGAAGATGTGGTACATACATACAGTGGACTGTTCAGTTCAGTTCAGTTGCTCAGGAGTGTCCGACTCTTTGCAACCCCATGAATCGCAGCACACCAGGCCTCCCTGTCCATCACCAACTCCCAGAGTTCACTCAGACTCACATCCATCGAGTCCGTGATGCCATCCAGCCATCTCATCCTCTGTTGTCCCCTTCTCCTCCTGCCCTCAATCCCTCCCAGCATCAGAGTCTTTTCTAATGAGTCAACTCTTCGCATGAGGTGGCCAAAGTACTGGAGTTTCAGCTTTAGCATCATTCCCTCCAAAGAAATCCCAGGGCTGATCTCCTTCAGAATGGACTGGTTGGATCTCCTTGCAGTCCAAGGGACTCTCAAGAGTCTTCTCCAACACCACAGTTCAAAAGCATCAATTCTTCACTTCAGCACCTACAAATTGACATGCAAGAGTTCTCTCCACCCCAGATTGCCTTCTCAGGTGCTGTAGGATTCTTCTGTTCTCCAAATCCAGTCCCTCTTTCATGAGCCTTGCCCCTCCTTCCCTTTCCATACAACTTCCCTGAGAATTGCATCCATATTTGTTTCATCAGCCTCATTTTGTCCTCTTGCTCTCAGCATGGAGAAGGAAATGGCAACCCATTCCAGTATTCTTGCCTAGAGAATCCTGTGGACAGAGGAGCCTGGTGGGCTGCCATCTATGAGGCTGCACAGAGTCGGAAACGACTGAAGCAACTTAGCAGCAGCAGCAGCTCTCAGCATAGAAACACTCCCCAGTTTGTCCTGTTTTGAAAGTCACTCTTTCATTCTTATCTCCTGAAACTGTCACCTCGATTACTCCCTCTCCCTTCACAGTCAAGTTTCTTACAGATTTAGCATTTGTTGTCTCTACTTTCTCCCCTTCATTTCTCAAACCACTGCTTATCAGAAGCAGATTTTCCTGAGGTCTCCAAGGTATTTTAATTTCTTTTTCTCTTTGAGACATTTGACAACTTCCTTACTGAAAGTCTCTCCTGTAGTTTCCACAGCATTTTTCCCCCCTCTAATTTCCCTCCTTTTTAGATAGTACTATCTTCAGAACTTTGTCATTGGTTCCTCTTTCTTCACCATTGTTTAATTGCTGGTTTAAAGTTCTGTTTGGGGTCCTTTTCTCTCTGCCTCACTCCCTCATTATCACTTTTTTTAAACCATCTTCCTAGACCATTTCTTTCCTTCTTGCGGCTTGAACTGAAGAGGGAATTCATAGGGCCTGGACTCCATCTTAGGCCTGTTCATGCTGATCATGCTCAGCCACCTTTCCAATGGNTCATGTCCAACTTTTTGTGACCCCATGGACTGAAGCATCCCTGTCCTTCACCATCTCCCAGAGCTTGCTCAAACTCATGTCCATTAAGTCAGTGATGTCATCCAACCATTTCATCCACTGTCATCCCCTTCTCCTTCTGAACTTCTCATAAAACTACATTTCCTTTTTCTTTTTGAGTTAAGAAAAAGACTCTTCTGGTCAATGAATGAATGTGAATGAAAGTATTGCATTGGCTTCCAGGGAGCATCCTTAGAAGAAGAGGTTTCTTTTTCACCCTTTTCATCTGCCCGTAGCTGGAATTCAGTTATGAGGACTGGAGCTCACGTAACCATTTTAGATCATGAGGCAGATGATGAAGCCATAGCATAAAAAGAACCTGGGCCTTTGATGGTTTTTGAAGCTGCCTTTCTAATTCTAGATTAATGATTTCTACTTCAGCTACACTTACTTTGGAATTTTTGTTTTGTTGACTCTAATCCTAACTGATACATCTTCACACTGATTATGCCTCAGTCATACTGTGTGCTTTGTTTTTGAAAGCACCAAGCACAATTTGAATTTGGAAAATTGCATTTGCAATTACCTCTGTCTGAAGTATCTTTTTCTGATTTTTGTGGTTGTGTGGCTGCCTTCTGGTCCTTTTTCCAGTCATGGCTTATATATCACCTTTTGATAGAGTCCTTGGCTTAGGTTACTGACTCCATCTTCATTTTTATTCCAGTTTCTCTCCATCTTCTTACCTCTTCTTTGCTTGGAGCAACTCTGTTACTTTATGAAGATATCACTGCAGATTGTGACTGCAGCCATGAAATTAAAAGACGCTTACTCCTTGGAAGAAAAGTTATGACCAACCTTGATAGCATATTGAAAAGCAGAGACGTTACTTTGCCGACAAAGGTCCGTCTAGTCAAGGCTATGGTTTTTCCAGTAGTCATGTATGGATGTGAGAGTTGGACTGTGAAGAAAGCTGAGCGCCGAAGAATTGATGCTTTTGAACTGTGGTGTTGGAGAAGACTCTTGAGAGTCCCTTGGACTGCAAGGAGATTCAACCAGTCTATCCTAAAGAAGATCAGCCCTGGGATTTCTTTGGAAGGAATGATTCTAAAACTGAAACTCCAGTACTTTGGCCACCTCATGGGAAGAGTTGACTCATTGGAAAAGACTCTGATGCTGGGAGGGATTGGGGGCAGGAGAAGAAAGGGATGACTGAGGATAAGATGGCTGGATGGCATCAGTGACTTGATGGACACGAGTCTGAGTGAACTCCAGGAGTTGGTGATGGACAGGGAGGCCTGGCGTGCTGCGGTTCATGGGGTCGCAAAGAGTTGGATGTGACTGAGCAACTGAACTGAACTGAACTGATTCTCATTCTCTCCATAGAGCATAATCTCCAGCATCTTGTGTATCTTTTCATCATTGTATCTACAGTGCCTAGAAAATATTGTGACAGTAAGCACTCAATAAATATGTATAGAATAAATGAAGTCTTCTTGTGTATTCTCTCTTAGCCTTAGAAGAGTGCAAGATTGTATTACCTTTTGTTAAAAAAAAAAAAAATCAATAGACAGAAACCTCAATTAAATAGTCTGGAGACCAGAAAAGGGTGCTCTCATGCCCTGTGATATTAGCAGAGCCCAACAATAGAAAGAAAGACTCATTTACTGACAAGAACTCAGCCAATGAAGAGCCATGAACTTTGTTTACAATAGCCTTTCCAAATTCATTTTCTTCTCTATAAAAACTTTGTTCTTCCCTTGCTGTCTGTGGACTTGCCCTTGGCCATACTCGCCATAATTACAGGCCCCAAATTGCAATTCTCTGCTGATCCTGAATAAATTCACCTTTGCTGGAAAAATAGCTGGGACTCAGTTTGCTTTAGGTCAGCATTTTTCTTCTGTCTTTGTTTCTTTCATTTCTGTGACCAATAACTAAAAAAAAAATCTTGGAATTGTTACTGAGATTTGGGCTTTGTGTTCTTCCTTCTTGAACTCACTTTGTATGAGCCAATGACTCACAAAATTGTTTTTTACCATCTAAACAGGAACTATACATAAATAAGCCTAGTAAATGACACATTTATTCAGAAGAATGATCTAGCTTTAGAGCAGAATTAGTTCTTTGTATTTTCAAATAATTGTCTCAGATTTCATTTAAAATATTTGTAGATGTTTGCTGCTGCTGCTGCTAAGTCGCTTCAGTCGTGTCTGATTCTGTGCGACCCCATAGATGGCAGCCCACCAGGCTCTGCCATCCCTGGGATTCTCCAGGCAAGAACACTGGAGTGGGTTGCCATTTCCCTCTCCAATGCATGAAAGTGAAAAGTGGAAGTGAAGTCGCTCAGTCGTGTCCGACTCCTAGTGACCCATGGCCTGCAGCCCACCAGGCTCCTCCATCCATGGGATTTTTCAGGCAAGAGTACTGGGGTGGGGTGCCACTGCCTTGTGTTTAGTTAGACTCCCAGTTAGAAAATTGAAAATTTCTATTCATAAAACTATTCTGAGTGTGGATATAATCAGTGTGATGGAGTAGAAAGAGCCTATACTTTGAGTCAAACATTTGAATTCTGTTACTGAACTGGACTTCCCAGGTGGTGCTGGTGGGAAGAGGAGCCTGGCAGGCTACNTGAATGTTGAGCTTTAAGCCAACTTTTTCACTCTCCTCTTTCACTTTCATCAAGAGGCTTTTTAGTTCCTCTTCACTTTCTGCCATAAGGGTGGTGTCATCTGCATATCTGAGGTTATTGATATTTCTCCCAGCACTCTTGATTCCAGCTTGTGCTTCTTCCAACCCAGCATTTCTCATGATGTACTCTGCATATAAGTTAAATAAGCAGGGTGACAATATACAGCCTTGATGTACTCCTTTTCCTATTTGGCACCAGTCTGTTGTTCCATGTCCAGTTCTAACTGTTGCTTCCTGACCTGCATATAGGTTTCTCAAGAGGCAGGTCAGGTGGTCTGGTATTCCCATCTCTTTCAGAATTTTCCACAGTTTATTGTGATCCACACAGCCAAAGGCGAAATAATGCCTTTTGCAGCATCATGGATGGACCTAGAAATTGTCAGATTGAGTGAAGTAAGTCAGTAGAGAAGGAGAAATAATGACATTCCTTCCATGTGGAATCTAAAAAGAAATTACACAAATGAACTCACAAAATATAAACAAACTCACAGACTTAGAGAATGAACTTATGGTTTCCAGGGGTAAGGGAAGGGGGAGGCATAGTTTGGGAGTTTGTGATGGATATGTACACATTGCTGTATTTAGAATGGATAATCAACAAGGACCTACTGTATAACACAGGGAACTCTGATCAATGTTAATGTGGCAGCCTGGGTGGGAGTTTCGGGGAGAATAGATACATATAGTACCTTCACTATTCACCTGAAACTATCACAACATTGTTAACCAGCTATACCACAACACAAAATAAAAAGTTATTTTAAAAAACAAGTTGTATTCATGTTTCTGTTAGTTTTGAACTTGTTGAAAACATCCATTTGAACAACTTTTTGAATATGTAGTATAGAGATGGTAAAATCTTTAAAAACGTGTGGACCCAGGGAAATAAGCTTTAAATATTCTCTTACAGTTTGGAAAGAAATTCTTCTATGTGATAACTTTAGTTTGGATTTTCCAGATATGTCCTTTAAGATGGAATATTTATTAAAGATATTGCTTGCACATATAAAAACAAACATTGCCAAATCTTACTTGAGGAAGTACCCTTTTTCTTTCATTTTTTTATATTAGTGTAATTGTGTTTCCAAATTTGCTGGCATGTTGACTGCAGCACTTTAACAGCATCATCCCTTAGGATTTTAAATAGCTCAGCTGGAATTCCATCACCTCTACTAGCTTTGTTTATAGTAATGCTATTTAAGACCCACAGACTTCAGAATGTCTGGCTCTAGGTGAGTGACCACACCATCATGGTTATTTGGGTCATTAAGACCTTTTTTTTTTTGTACAGCTCTTCTGTATATTCTTGCCACCTCTTCTTAATATCTTCTGCTTCTATTATGTCCATACCATTTCTGTCTTTTATTGTGCCCATCTTTGCATGAAATGTTCCCTTGATATCTCTAATTTTCNGACTTCAGAATGTCTGGCTCTAGGTGAGTGACCACACCATCATGGTTATTTGGGTCATTAAGACCTTTTTTTTTTTGTACAGCTCTTCTGTATATTCTTGCCACCTCTTCTTAATATCTTCTGCTTCTATTATGTCCATACCATTTCTGTCTTTTATTGTGCCCATCTTTGCATGAAATGTTCCCTTGATATCTCTAATTTTCTTGAAGAGATCCCTAGTCTTTCTCATTCTATTGTTTTCCTCTATTTCTTTGCACTGTTCACTTAAGAAGACTTTCTTTTTGCTCTTTGCTATACTTTGGAACTCTGCATTCAATTGGGTATATTGTTCCCTTTCTCTTTTGCCTTTCACTTATCTCCTTAGCTATTTGCAGGGTCTCCTCAGATAACTATTTTGCCTTGTTGCATTTCTTTTTCTTTGGGATGGTACTGTTAAAGGACTTCACTCAATCTGCCAGCAAATTTGGAAAACTCAGCAGTGGCCAGAAAACTGGAAAAGTTGTTTTCATTCCAATCTCAAAGAAGGGCAATGCCAAAGAATGTTCAAACTCCAGTACAACTGCACTCATTTCACATGCTAGCAAGGTCATGCTCAAAATCCTTCAAGCTAGGCTTCAAAAGTGCATGAATTGAGAACTTCCAGATGTATAAGCTGGATTTAGAAAAGGCAGAGAAGCCAGAGATCAAATTGCCAACGTCTGCTGGATCATAGAAAAGCAAGAGAATTCCAGAAAAACATCTGCTTCATTGACTGTGCCAAAGCCTTTGACTGCATGGATCACAACAAACTGAGGAAAATTCTTCACGTGATGAGAATACTAGACTATCTTACTTGCCTCCCGAGAAATCTGTATGCAGGTCAAGAAACAACAGTTAGAATTGGACATGAAACAATGGACTAGTCCCAAATTGGGAAAGAAAGTGAAGTCACTCAGTCGTATCCAAACTCTTTTCGACCCCATGGATTGTAGCCCACCAGGCTTCTCCATCCATGGGATTTCCCAGGCAAGAATACTGGAGTGAGTTGCCATTTTCTTCTCCAGGGGATCTTCCCAACCCAGGGATCGAACCCAGGTCTCCTGCATTGTAGGCAGATGCTTTTACCGTCTGAGCCACCAGGGAAGTCTTAAATTGGGAAAGGAGTATGTATATTGTCAACCTGCTTATTTAATGTATATGCAGCGTACATCATGCAAAATGCCGGGCTGGATGAAGCACAAGCTGTAATCAAGATCACCAGGAGAAATATCAATAAGCTCAGATATTCAGATGGCAGAAAGTGAAGGGGGGAACTAAAGAGCCTCTTGATGAAGATGAAAGAGGAGAGTGAAAAAAATCTGGCTTAAAACTCAACATTCAAACAATTAAGATCATGTCTTCTCCAGGGGATCTTCCCAACCCAGGGATCGAACCCAGGTCTCCTGCATTGTAGGCAGATGCTTTTACCGTCTGAGCCACCAGGGAAGTCTTAAATTGGGAAAGGAGTATGTATATTGTCAACCTGCTTATTTAATGTATATGCAGCGTACATCATGCAAAATGCCGGGCTGGATGAAGCACAAGCTGTAATCAAGATCACCAGGAGAAATATCAATAAGCTCAGATATTCAGATGGCAGAAAGTGAAGGGGGGAACTAAAGAGCCTCTTGATGAAGATGAAAGAGGAGAGTGAAAAAAATCTGGCTTAAAACTCAACATTCAAACAATTAAGATCATGGTATCTGGTCCCATTACTTCAAGGCGAATAGATCCGGAAACAATGGAAACAATGACGGACTCTATTTTCTTGGGCTCCAAAATCAGTGCAGATGGTGACTGCAGCCGTAAAATTAAAAGACGTTTAGTCCTTGGAAGAAAAGCCATGACAAACCTAGACATCGCGTTAAAAAGCGGAGACATCACTTTGCTGACAAAAGTCCGTATAGTCAAGGCTATGGTTTTTCCTGTGGTCATGTATGGATGTGATAGTTGGACTGTAAAGAAGGCTGAGTGCCAAAGAATTGATGCTTTTGAAGTGTGGTGTTGGAGAAGACTCTTGAGAGTCCCTTGGACTGCAAGGAGATCCAACCAGTCCATTCTGAAGGAGATCAACCCTGGGATTTCTTTGGAAGGAATGATGCTAAAGCTGAAACTCCAGTACTTTGGCCACCTCATGTGAAGAGTTGACTCATTGGAAAAGACTCTGATGCTGGGAGGGATTGAGGGCAGGAGGAGAAGGGGACAAGAGAGGATGAGATGGCTGGATGGCATCATCGACTCAGTGGACATGAGTTTGAGCAAACTCCAGGAGGCAGTGGAAGGATAGGGAGGCCTGCCATGCTGGTAGTCCATGGGGTTGCAAATAGTCAGTCTTGGTTGAGTGACTGAACAACAACAATTGTGTTTGTGTTTTCTCTATCTCTTATTTTGCTTTATTGGGCCCTAGAAATGGATGGAAAAAATATTCCAGAAGCATAGGAATAAAAACAGATGCAGGAGGAGCAGCTTGATCACATGCGAGGGCAGAATAGTTTCAAGTAGTCTTGAAAAGATTTGCCTTGGTGTTGGAAGAAATCAAATGATTTGTCAGAGCCCTTTAAGAGTAGACTCAGAATGAGAAAAGGGCTGATGGCAAAAAGCAGCCAGAACATTCTGAAAACAAAGGTGGCTTACTTTGTGATAGGGTCCCAAACAAAATATGCTTTATGGTCATGCTGTGCTCCTGGGTTTGCTGTTTGTACCTGACCCTGCTTCTTGTCCTGATCACAGAAACAAGTTAGTACAGTTTCCCTGGCTGTTGGCTCAACATTTGTCACCCGAGTCCATATTCTTCTACTTATGACTAAAAACCTAAAGCAAACGCACAGAAAAAGAGTAGACTCTTAAATATTTATTGAATACTTATAGAACACAGAATAAACTTTGATAAGTGCCAGGCACTGTGCAAAGAATGAGAATAGAAATAGATGAATGTCATACAGTTCCTGCCTACATGGACTACATTATCTAGTGGTATAGACGGACACTGACCAACTATCTATAATGTTATATGGAAATTATGACCCCCACAGTATTTATGAGGAGATAAATGAGGGTGGTCAGTTCTTTGAGGGGAAGTCAAAGGTTTCACAAAGGAGATGTATGTTAAATCTCACAGTAGGAGCGGGAGTTTGTTAGGTAGAGGAAGGTGAGAAGAAGAGCATTTTAAGCCAAGAAAAGGTGAGCAGAGTTATGAGAGTTTCTGGTGCTTTGGGGAACCGTCTGTCCTTCTAGCTAGTGGAGGTATTGATCAGTGACCCAGTGCTGTGCTCAAACCGAGGCAGTGCCTACAGGCATGACCTCTCCTCCTAAATTATCTAATGTCTTTCTGGTCATAACTGAGTTTTCAGGTAAAAAGAGATATGAAGAATTTTTTTCTTGATATGAAATCTAAAATTGTGAAGACCCTCAACCTCTTTTCAACATGTAGAGCAAATAATAGAATTGGACTCATTTGTAGCAAGTAATATTTTTTTTCATAAATGTGCGAAGAGGTGGTTTGGGGAAAGTTGAAGTTGTACAAGCATAATGTGATACCAAGTAGAGGAACCTCTCCAATAATTTTACAGACATAATATTCTTTCTTTATCCCGAGCTGAGCCAAAAAGGAAGTTCATCGCTTCCTGCTGGAATTTGCTACACATTTGCTATTCTACAAGACTAAGACTCCAAGATCTGAGTTGCCAGGTCAGAGTCCTGTTTTCCAGGGATGATTTGGTTTATTAAAGCAAAGAGGAGCCCCTGTTTACTCATGTGTAGCAAGGAACTCTTCAGAAAGAACTGGTGAATGCTTTGGACATTACTTGTATTTTGTGTGTGTTATCTATCATAGAGTTTTCCCTTCTTTTTTCTTTTTTTAAATAGAAAGCTCGTTTCTGGGAATTTTTCAGCCACATTTTCTATCACTAGTATATCATTCTCTTATCTTGGGAATGAGTCTTTGACACTCCCTCAGAATCATTTGATAAATGATGGAGACTGGTCACAGGAAGTGACCCAAAGGAAATGACACCTGAGACCTTTGTCTGTGGCCTGAAGAAGGGGTGATGATTGTAGATCTTCAGTTCAACAGTATGCGGGACGGGAGTGCTGCAGTGGGGGTAAGGGGTGGGGGGCAGAATGCTGAGCAGGCCCACCGGTGGCAGGGAGCATGGAAGACCCTAATTGTAAGCTCTGTGGGGGCAGGGAGCTGGTCTCTGCTAGCTTATGCTCCTGGAGCTTTGTCTGACACGTGACAGGTTCTTAACCAAACAATCTGTTGGAGGAGGAATTGGAAAGCTCTCTTTGTGACTGGAACACAGAGAACAAGGGGCTGCATGGAATAAACTGACCCTGAGAGAAAGAGCTATACAAGGCCTTGTGCCCCTTAAAGATAGGGGGCTTTGTCCTTGGCAGTGGAACACCAGTAAAGGATTTTAGACATGGCTGGTTTGCTCTAAGTGTAATGCCAGAGCTTCCCAACTCTTTGATTGTGATCAGCAGTGAGAAACACATTTTACTTTTCTGCTGTTGTTCAGTCACTCAGTCATGTCCAACTCTTTGCAACCCCTTGAGGTGCAGCATGCCTCATGTCCAACTCTTTGCAACCCCTTGAGGTGCAGCATGCCAGCCTTCCCTGTCCATCACCAACTCCCAGACCTTGCTCAAACTCATGTTCATTGAGTCGGTGATGCCATCCAACCATCTCATCCTCTGTGGTCCCCTTCTCCTCCAGCCCTTCAATCTTTCCCAGCATCAGGGTCTTTTCTAATGAGACATTCTTTGTATAAGGTGGGCAAAGTATTGGAGCAACAGTTTTAGCATCAGTCCTTCCAATCAATGTTCAGGCTTGATGTCTTGTAGGATTGACTGGTTTGATCTTCTTGCAGTCCAAGGGATTCTCAAGAATCTTCTCCAACATCACAGTTTGAAAGCATCATTTTGACATTCAACCTTCCCTGATAAAACACACATAACTAAAATAATTTTTATGAACAATGCTTATCCTTACTAAATGTGATGTATTCCATTATTTTCTATTTAATTTGTTGTTTCTAAAAAGTAGTGGTCAAAGACTGCTATATATTTTTTTACTTTATTTTTTAATTGAAGGATAATTGCTTTTCAGTATTATGTTGGTTTCTATCAAACATCGACATGAATCAGCCATGGGTTTACTATGTTTCCCACCACCTGAATATTCTTCTTCCCACCTTCCTCCCCATCCTACCCTGCTAGGTTGTTACCAAGCCCCATTGTGAGTTCCCTGAGTCATACAGCAAATTCCCATTGGCTGTTTATTTTACATACAGTAATGTATGTTTCCATGTTACTCTTCCCATACATCCCACTCTTTCCTTCCACCCACCGCCACAAGCTGTGTCCATAAAGTCTGTTCTTTATGTCTATGGCTCCAATGCTGCCCTACAAATAGATTCATCAATACCATCATTCTAGATTCCATACATATGCATCAATATACAATTTGCTTTTCTCTTTTTGAATCATTTTGTGTAATAGGCTCTAGGTTCATCCACTTCATTAGGACTGACTCAAATGTGTTCCTTTTCTATGGCTGAGTAATATTCCGTAGTATATATGTACCATTGTGTCTTTATTCATTCATCTGTTGATGGACGTCTAGGTTGTTTCCATGTTCTAGCTACTGTAAATAGAGCTGCAATGAACATTGGGGTGCATGTGTCTTTTTCAGTTTTGGTTTCCTAAGGATATATGCCTCGGGGAAGGCAATGGCACCCCACCCCAGTACTCTTGCCTGGAGAATCCAATGGACAAAGTAGCCTGGTGGGCTGCAGTCCATGGGATCACTAACAGTCGGACAGACTGAGCGACTTCACTTTCACTGTTCTCTTTCATGCATTGGAGAAGAAAATGGCAACCCACTCCAGTATTCTTGCCTGGAGAATCCCAGGGATGGGGGAGCCTGGTGGGCTGCCGTCTATGGGGTCACACAGAGTCAGACACGACTGAAGTGACTTAGCAGCAGCAAGGGTATATGCCTAGTAATGGAATTGCTGGGTCATATGGTAGTTTTTTAAGGAATTTCCATATTTGTTCTCCATAGTAGCTGTTTCAGTTTACCCTCCCACCAACATTGCAAGAGGGTTCTCTTTTCTCCACACCCTCTCCATCATTTGTGGATTTTTTGATGACGGCCTTTCTGACCATCAAGCACTGCTATATTTAAAATGGATAACCAACAAAGACCTATTGTATAGTACATGGAACTCTGCTCAGTGTTATGTGGCAGCCTGGATGGGAGGGGGTTTTGGGGGAGAATGGATACACATATATGGATGGCTGAGTCCCTTTGCTGTTCACTTGAGATGATTGGGTTGGTAGAAAAGTAATTGCGGTTTTGGACTGTGAATTTTAAATCATTATAACTAGGCTCAGACACATCTTTATTAACCATAACAGGAACCATTATAATCAACACATTTTTGCCAAAGATAAATAAGTTTGTTTATTCTTGTAGTGTAAAAAATCTGTGTTTCAGGATTTGATGAACTCTTAAAAAGCATTTTCTGCCTCCTGCTGGTTGTGGAAGCATTTTCCCTTAAAAAGTTGTTGAAATGCTTGAAGAAGTGGTAGGTGGTTGGTGAGAGGTCAGGTGAATATCACAAATAAGGCAAAATTTCATAGCCCAATTTGTTCACTTTCTTTGGTTGTCTATGTGCTATCAGGCATTATCATGGAGAAGAATTAGGCCCTTTCTGTTGACCAGTGCCAGCTGCAGGCATTGCAGTTTTTGATGCATCTCATCGATGCTGAGCATACTTCTCAGATGTAATGGTTTTGCTGGGATTCAGAAAGCTGTGGTGGATCAGACAGGCAGCAGACCACCAAACAGTGATCACGATCTTTTCTTGCTGCAAATTTGGCATTGGGAAGTACTTTGGAGCTACTTTTTGGTCCAACCCTACTAAGCTGGTCATTGCCAGTTGTTGCATACAATCCACTTTTTGTTGCCTATCAAGAACTGGTTTGTTGTTTCTGCATAGAATAAGAGAAGATGACATTTCAAAATGATGATTTTTTTTAAAAATTTTCAGTCAGCTCATGAGGCACGCACTTATGAACTTTTTTCACCTCTCTAATTTGCTTCACATTCTGAGTGACCATAGAATGGTTGATGTTGAGTTCTTCGGCAACTTCTCAAGGCAATGGCACCCCACTCCAGTACTCTTGCCTGGAAAATCCCATGGACAGAGGAGCCTGGTAGGCTGCAGTCCATGGGGTCTCCAGGAGTCGGACATGACTGAGCGACTTCCCTTTCACTTTTCACTTTCATGCATTGGAGAAGGAAATGGCAACCCACTCCAGTGTTCTTGCCTGGAGAATCCCAGAGATGGAAGAGCCTGGTGGGCTGCTGTCTGTGGGGTTGCACAGAGTCGGACGCGACTGAAGCGACTTAGCAGCAGCAGCAGCAGCATGTAGTTCTAAGAGGATCAGTTTTGATGATCCTCTCAGTTGGTTGTTGTCAACTTCCAATGGCCAGCCACTACACTCCTTGTCTTCAAGGCTCCTCACTGCTTTGCAAAATTTCTTAAACTACCGCTGCACTGTACCTTCTTTAGCAGCTACTGGGCCAAAGGAGTTGTTGATGTTGCAAGTTATCTCCACTGTTTTACAACACAGGTTTGAACTTGAATTAAAAAATTGCTTGAATTTACTTTTTATCTAATATCATTTCTATAGTCTAAAATAAATATAAACAGCAAGAAATAAGTCATTAGCAAAAAAAACCATAAAGCGAGAAATGCACATTAAAAGAATGTATAACATAGCCACATTTATTTAAGAATGTATTCCAAATGGCGATGTGCAGCAATGAAAAACCATGATTACTTTTGCACCAATATTGTTCATCAGCTATGTCCCACCCAATACAAAAAAAAAAAAAAGTAGTGGTCAATACCAGTATGACTGATGGGTTGTAAGTACAGTTTGAAATGGATTCAATTCCATGGAAATAAAATCTCTACCAATGGAGGCTTTTTGCATAAAATTATAGAAACCAGCAACTTTAGGTAATCTAGAAAGGTCAGAAGATACTAGTTTCAAAACAATATGCAAAGTAGAACTCTGGAGAGATGCTAGTTCCAGGGAAATGCATAACAGCATGTCAAGTGTGGGAAGGATTTTAGGAGTTACCGAATCCAGATGGAAAGTACCACCCTAGAGTAGACCTGCTTCAGGGCACGGGGGAGTACCATCAGAGGGGCCCAGTGCCCAGGTTTCTCCATATCTGCTTTCTTTCCCTTCAGCCTCCTCAGCCAGTGCTTCTCACAACAAGCTGAGGCATGGACGCATGCTGATCTTATCACCATTTTGTACATCTGGATACTGAAACCTAGGGAGGTCATGTGACTTGCTTTGCAAGGCTACTTGGCTGAGAAAACAGAGCAGAGCTGCGTTCCAAGTCTCTTTTCACTGGTCTGGCCATCTTTCCATCACACTGCACTGTTTCATACACATGTATGAAAAAAAAACTAGGCTTAAAAGTGACAGTGCAGCGTTTTGACAGGCATGCGTTTCTGTGCTAGAACTATGAGTCTTCTAAAACGATTTAATCAGTTTGTTATTAAAATTATGTTATTAAAAACATAGTTAATCTGTATCATAAAAAGAATGACACTATCCAGACATTCAAACCTCAGTCACGTAGTATCTTCATTGATATTTTGGCTGAAAGAATGGGAGAGTAAATCAGGAAGTGTATTAATCATAAAAATACTAATTGTTGGAAACCCCTGGGAGACTGTTTTTCAAAACTGAGTAAAAAGATGAAAGATAAAATATGGTTCATAAGTAATGTATATAAATTAGAAAGCATTTGTGTATGCTGACTTGAGGTAATAAAACCAGTTTGAAATATATTTTCTGCTGATTTTCTAGAGGAAACTGGCTTTTGAACTATCACAGGGCACTTTAGGGTATAATACAATGTCCTGAAAATTTGTTTTTCATAAATATGATGACTTCCCTGATGGCCCAGGTGTTAGAGTCTCCCTGCAATGCAGGAACATCAGTTTCAGTCCCTGGGTTTGGAAGATCCCCTGGAGGAGGGAATGACAACCCACTCCAGTGTTCTTGCCTGGAGAATTCCATGGACAGAGTTGTCTGGCAGAGTAGCCCATGGAGTCTCCAAGAGTCAGACATGACTGAGTGACTAACACTTTCACTAACTTTCATCGTGATGGTATGTTAACAAAACTTCTTGTGGTGCTCATTTAGCAATATACACAAATATCAAATCATGTATACCTGAAACTAATAGAATGTTGTACATCAATATGCCTAAATTTAAAGAAAAGAGAAATCATGTACACAGCAAAAAAAAGTTCAACTAATATTGACCTTTTGATTCAGGAATGTTTCTGAGATGAGCTCATCTGTAACAGGACTTGATTTCTGTGGGAGCCCAGTGTGTGCCCTGGCCTGTTGGGGTACACCCAGGAGGCAAGCTAGCATCTGCTAGCTTGGTTGGTTTCATCAGGGCTCAACAGTTCTAATGTTAGGGTTTTTTTTTTTTTAATTTATTTTTTATTGGAGGAAAATTGCTTTACAATGTTGTGCTGGCTTCTGCCAAACAACAATGCAAATCAGCCTTAATTTTACATATATCACTTCCTTTTTGAGTCTCCCTCCCTCTCTGTATCCCATCTTTCTAGGTCATCACAGAGTGCCAGGCTGGGCTCCTTGTGTTAGATAGCAACTTCTCATCATCTACTTTACACATGGTAGTGTATGTGTATCGATGCTACTTTCTCCACTTGTCCCACTCTCTTCTTCTCCGACTGGGTCCACAAGTCCATTCTTTATATCTGAATCTTCATTTCTTTCCTGCAAATAGGTTCATCAATACCATTTTTTCTAGATTCCATATGCTGCTGCTGCTAAGTCACTTCAGTCATGTCCGACTCTGTGTGACCCCATGGACGGCAGCCCACCAGGCTCCCCCATCCCTGGGATTCTCCAGGCAAGAATACTGGAGTGGGTTGCCATTTCCTTCTCCAATGCATGAAAGAGAAAAGTGAAAGTGAAGTCGCTCAGTCTGTCCGACTGGTAGCGACCCCATGGACTGCAGCCCACCAGGCTACTCTGTCCATTGGATTTTCTGGGGTGGGGTGCCATTGCCTTCCCCGAGATTCCATATATATATGCATTAATATACAATATTTGTTTTTCTCTTTCTGACTTACTTTGCTTCCCTGGTGGCTCAGAGGTTAAAGCGTCTGCCTCTAATACAGGAGACCTGGGTTTAATCCCTGGGTCGGGAAGATCCCCTGGAGACGGAAATGGCAACCCACTCCAGTATTCTTGCCTGGAGAATCCCATGGACGGAGGAGCCTGGTGGGCTGCAGTCCATGGGGTCACAATGAGTCAGACACGACTGAGCTACTTAAGTGTTTCACTCTGTATAACAGGCTCTAGCTTCATCTACCTCAGCAGAACTGACTCAGATTAGTTCTTTTTATGGCTGAATAGTATTCCATTATATATGTATATATAATGTATATGTATATATGTGTACCACATCTTCTTTATCCATTCATTTGTTGATGGACATCTAGGTTGCTTCCATGTCCTGGCTATTGTAAATAGTGCTGCTATGAATATCGGGGCTCACGTGTACTTTTCAGTTATGGTTTTCTCAGGGTATATGTCCAAAAGGGGGATTCTTGGGTCATATGGCATTATTTTTTATTATTTTGTTTTTAATTGGAGGATAACTGCTTTATAATGTATTGGTTTCTTTACAACAGTTGTGTTGATTTCTGCCATATATCAGTATGAATCAGCCTTAGGCATACATATGTCCCTCCCTCATGAGTCTCCCTCCCACCTTCCATCCCACTCCACCCCTCTGAGTTATCACAGAGCACTGGCTTTGAGCTTCCTGCATCGTACAGCAAATTTCCACTGGCAGTCTAATTTTGCATATGGTGATGTGTATGTTTCAGTGCTGCTGTCTCAGTCCATCCCACCCTCTTCTCCCTCTGCTGTGTCCACAAATCTGTTCCCTGTCTGGGTCTCCTTTGCTGCCCTGCAGGAAGTTAATCAATACCATCTTTCTAGATCCCATATATATATGTATTAATATACAATATTTGGTTTTTTGTCTTTATGACCTACTTCATTCTGTATAATAGTCATTAGGTTCAACTATCTTATTAGAACTGAATCAAATGTATTCCTTTTCATGGCTGGGTAATATATACCATATTGTGTATATGTACCACATACATATGTACCATAATTCCTTTATGCATTGATCTGTCAATGGATATCTAGGTTGCCTCCATGTTCTAGCTATTATAAATAGTGCTGTGATGAACATTGTGGCATATGTGTCTTTTTGAATTATGGTTTCCCCAAAGTATGTGCCCAGTAGTGGAATTACTGGGTCATATGGTAGTTTTATTCCTAGTTTTTTAAGGAATTTCCATACACTCTGTATTAGTTTACACCAACAGTGCAAGAGGGTTCCCTTTTTTCCACATCCTCTCCAGCATTTATTGTTTGTAAATTTTCTTAATGATGGCCATTTTGCCTGGTGTGAGGTTATATCTCATTGTAATTTTGATTTGCATTTTTCTAATAATTAGTGATGTTGAGCATCTTTTCATGTATTTACTGGCCATCTGTATGTCTTCTTTGCAGAAATGTCTATTTAGGTCTTCAGCCCATTTTTTGATTGGGCTATTTTTCTGATATTGAGCTATATAAGTTGCTTATATATTTTGGAGATTATTCCTTTGTCAGTGGTTTTGTTTGCAATTATTTTCTCCCATTCTCCCATAAAAGGATTGTTTTTTAATCTTGTTTATTGTTTCCTTTGCTGTGCAAAAGCTTTTAAGTTTAATTAGGTCCCATTTGTTTATTTTTATTTCCATTACTCTGGGAGATGGGTCAAAGAGGATCTTGCTGTGATTTATGTCAAAGGGTATACTTTCTATGTTTTCCTCTAAAAGCTTATACTTTCTGGCCTTATTACATTTAAATCTTTATTCCATGTGAGTGTATTTTGGTGTATGGTGTTAGGGAGTGTTCTACTGTTTTACACATAACTATCTGGTTTTCCCAGCACCACTTATTGAAGAGGCTGTCTTTTCTCCATTGTATTTTTGTGTCTACATAGGCTTAGGTTTTGGGGATATAAATTGTTTTTGAGTGAATTTTTCCCCCCACAGTTTTCTATGCATCTTATTGCCAGGGCTGCAGGTAAAATTTTTCTAGTCCTTGTTCACAGAGAGGGCAGCTCTTCCAGCACTTGCACCTGTGTATGAGGCTGTTTCCCCTTCCTCACCATGAGGCATGAGGCCTCCGTGTCTGTCCTGGTACCTGTGTTAAAGACCCAGCTCTAGGAGGTGTATTTTTGGCCCAGTGCGTCCCTCCCCCCATGCCAGGTAGCTTCACACCACATTGGTGACGGTTTGAGTCTCCTCTTCTTTTTGGCACCGTGAAATTCTTTTCTTTTTTTCTTTTGAGTGTAATTACGTATTTTAAGTATTTTATTATGATCTATCCCGATTTTCTATGTGTTTGAAATAGGAGGAGAATGGCTTCACAAATTTCGTCATTGCATCACCTAAAGTCCTTCTGAATTACTTTAAAGTTTGTTAGAAAAAAAGAAGTATGTTATTATAATATTGTCGTACCTCACATGTGTGCAGGTGGCGTGGACTGTTGTGGATTGTAACGGATTGGGTGGTCATTGCTGCTAGAGGAGCTTAATGCTGACAGAAACACATGCCCCGCTCTCATGATTAGTGACATCTGTCTCTAATCTGTCATCTGTCATCTATTTGCATTGGCCTAACAGAAGTTACAGAGAAGGCAATGGCACCCCACTCCAGTACTCTTGCCTGGAAAATCCTATGGACGGAGGAGCCCGGTGGGCTACTATCTATGGAGTCGCACACAGTCGGACACGACTGAAGTGACTTAGCAGCAGTAGCAGCAACAGAAGTTAGGGAATGTTAAAACAAAGAACATAGGACAGTTTATTCATTCTCTCTTCTTTTCACCTTCAACTCTGAACCTGATGTAGCTCCAATTTCAGTGCTTTCTTGTTCTGACCAATGAATTAAGCCAAGATTTTGGAGAAATTGGCAATTTTCTCTTTCCTTTTAGCATCCACCTGGATGAAATTACTGACACCTCTTGGTACAATCAGCTCCTGGTTTTCCTCCATCCTGTGTGTGCTCTTTCATCTGAGAAGAATTTCTTGTGAGCCTCTTTTAGATACTGTAATGCAGGAGATCCCGTTCAGTCCCTGGGTTGGGAAGTTCCCCTGGAGAAGGGAATGGCAACCCACTCCAATATTCTCACCTAGGGAATTCCATGGACAGAGGAGCCTAGCAGGCTACAGTCCATGGGGTCACAAAGAGATGGATATGACTGAGCTACTAACACTTTCACTTTTTGGGTACTACAAAGACTTCCATTGTCTTTGAAATATCCAAAAAGTTTCAAAAGCTACTTTTTAAAACAACCACTTCACATGGAAGTGAATCTTGGCCTTCTGTTCTCCAGTGGAATCCCTTGAACGTGTAGCAACATACTTGGTTTGCTCCTTTGGTGGGGAAAAACAAACTCCACAAACCATGCTGGCTTGCTGACTTTTGCTTTGGTATGGATCGTCAGCATGGGCCTGCCAAAGAAAAGCTGGTCCACTGCTGATTTCTCCTCCAGAGCCAGCGCCTAGAATTTCTTCCCTTTTGAGAAGTTTTTACCAAGAACTGGAGCAGGATATCAAGTTTTTCTCTACTCCAAAGAGGGCCATTAGTTGTGGAAGAGAAGTTGAAAGTGCTAATTTTTTTTTTCCATTTGCTGGCTGTACTGCTAAATTGACCTTCTTTGAAAGTTTCACTTTTCTTCTGACAGAGAGATAAGGAAAGCCCACTTTCAGAGCAAGTTGACTGGGAGCAGTAAATGTTTGTCTTGGCTTAACTTGTACTTGACTTTATCAGTCATGTGAACCTTGATATGGACAACCCTGCAGGCAATGTTAAGGATGCTGCTACTGGAGCAGAGGGAAATATGGGGAGATTAACTGAGTTCTAAGCTATCCCTCAGAAGAAAGAATTTGGAGCCACACGATTATGTTGGCTTTTCAGGACTGGAGGCAGACTTTCATCACTTTCTGTAGGCAAAGATCATACTCTTGAAATATTTTGTAGGGTACTTTTTACCCCATGTGACTTGAAAATTTAAAGTGGATTTATGATCTCATCCTTTGATAGAACCAACATCAGCTACAAGTCCTGGCTGAAGATGACCTCATTGACTTGAAAGCAGGAGAAAAAATACAAATGAATTCAACTGGCAAATTTTGAAGAAATCCTGATCTTTTTCCACATAAATTTGACTTTAATCTAGCAAAATAGGAGACAAGTCTTTTCTTTCCCATTTTGAGATGTGATCAATATAGAATGGAAACTCTGAATCCACCTGGTTCTATAGCATTTATTCGTCCAGGTTTTGGCTGTGATTGCCCTTAATATGCAAAATTAAAATTGATGGAATGTCAGAGACCATCTCATGATTTCAGCTTCTGACTCAGGTTAAATAACATTGGGATATTTCTTTATATATTTTAGATATATTTAATTGTTCTTAGGAAGTAGCCATTACTTTTTTACATAAAAATAGTAGATGACGCAATTCTGCATTTAAAAAACGCTTAAAAAAAAATCTGTTTATGCAAAAGTAACCCCTAGCACTCTTTCTCCAGCTCTACTCTTAAGATTGGGCAGGGAAAGGAGTGGCTGGAGGAAGAGGTTTTACCGCTTGGCTGGTAAAATCTGACTGTTTTCTTTTGGCCTCTGTATATGACAGGCATTCAAATGTAGGCTTTTTTCCTCTGTTTTTCTCATGGTTCACTCTTGGAGTACTTCTGTGGATTCGTTAGTGGCTTCAACAAGTATTTAGACCCTGTTGCATTCCCTGATATGGACAATGATGTGGCTTGGCTTTCCGCTTAGCTTCCCTTCCATGTACTCTGCCTAGAGTCCACCCCACAGCCTCTCATTGTCAAGTTCCCTTTGTCAGAGCAGCAGTCCTCTTGTGGAGCCCAATTAAGACAGCGCAAGTCTAGCAACTTTGCAGTGCAGATCTCTTCCTAGGAAAACTGCAAACTTACGAGAGACTACTCTCTCTGCTGCCCCCTTGCATGGTCTCACAGATGAAAATGATTCTAGTTCCTCAGCTTTCAGACTTCTCTGGTAAGAAGCCAGCACTGCCCTCTGCCCATGTATGTCCCCAAATTCCAGAGTATACTGGCAGACTTTCCCAAGAATGCTTCTACTGTGGACCCGTGGAACCTCCAGGGCCCAAATTCCATAGTGCAGTAAACAATTTTGGGGAGAATTAATGTCTTTCTTTCTTGCAGGCACTGCTAATTTCTGTTGATTTTGGGGGGCTTCCCTCACTTGGATTGCTGCAGTAGGGGGTGAAGCACTCTCTTCTTGCCATCAGGGAGGGGAAGGACACCCAGGTGTAAGCTTCACTTTGATGGTGCTCTTAGGTCTCCCCTCAGATTTCTAGTCTTGTTTTATTTAAGTCTAAGGTAAAAGGCGGGGGTTGATAGTTGCCAGACTGGTTCTTTAGTTTAGTCAGTCTGGCACAGGATTTCCTGATACCTTTCTTCAGAATGTGTTGCCCATTGTTCTCAAATGTGGGGCTTTGGCTGAAATTTTGAGAATAAAAAGAAAAATTACAAATATTTGAATAAATGAATATTTATCTCAGAGTGATTTAGAAAAACAAAAAAACTGGAACCATCCTCAAAGTCCTTCAATCAAAAATTTTGTAAAAAAAAAAAAAAAAATTATTATGGTATTTTAAAAATACATTTTGTGTTTGTTCATGGACGTAGAATTTACTCATACACTGTTCGGCTAATAAGAACAATGTGTATAGTCTAATCTTTTTATTTTTGAGAAAGGTGTGTGTGCATGTGCACTGAATAATCTTTATAATGGTTATCTCTAGGTGTTGCAGTATGGAGATTTTAATTTCCAACTGTTTCTGTGTTTTTCTTTCTCCCAATTTTATTGAGATATAATGGACATAGAGCACTATATAAGGTTAAGGTGTATAGCATAATTACTAGACTTACATACATTGCAGAGTGATTACCACAATAAGTTTTGCTAACATCCATAATTTCATATAGAGAGGGAAAAAAATTAAAAACTGTATTTTTCTTTGTGATGAGAACTTTTAGGATTTACTCTTAGTAACTTTCTGACATGCCTTACAGCATGCATGACTGCAGTTGTCATGTTATACGTGACACCTCTAATACTTATTTAGCTTGTAACTGGAAGTTTGTACCTTTTGGTCATGTTTATTCAATTCCCCCATCTGCTACCCTCTGCCTCTGGAAACTACAAACCTGATCTCTTCTTCTATGAGTCTTTATTTATTAGACTCCACTTATACTATGTGTCTTGAATTGTTTTTTACTTTAAGGATTTTTTTTTTTAACAAACAGAAGAAAGCAGCAGTGAAATTTACATTGTTTTAAACTTGATTTTTAAAATTTTAATGAAAAATTATTTTAAAAGGAGGGCTACAAATTTGCAGCTGAGATGTTGACTAGGGAGAAAAAGAATGTGGCCCCAGAGTTGAGATAGGGTGAGTCAGAAGAGTTAGCTAGGGTATAAAACTTAGAGATGCTAACTCTTAGAGTCAGGCAAGTACCTGAGGGTGGGTACTTCTTTACAGTTGGCACCATAATTTCCCCTCTTGCTCACTCTAGTCCTAGCCCTGTGTGTCAGAAAGAAGCCCAAACATCAAAACATGGAAGGCATTGCTCTGACCCTCAGACCACCACCCTAGACACAGGGCATGTATGTCTCCCAAAATCAAATTCCTATAAAGATAACCAATGGCTGTTAACTTTTCCCTAGTGCTTTATCTTCCATCATTGGTATAGGGATGAAGCAGATATCTTATCAGTTCTTTACTAGTAATGACTGAAATTGAATTCTAAATTCCTTTTCCAAACTCCCACTTTTGTTTCAACATGAACAGCCTCACGATCAGCTTACAACTATTTTATAAGTGCCATCATGACAAGAGTTTGGGTCTAACTCGGGTTCATAATTATGGAGTCAGTAGACATTTATTACACATTAACAGTAAGCGTAGTACCATGAGAAAGATTAATAATAAGAATTAAGGTTAGTTCTCCCAAGTTTTAAAGTGATAAGATAGTCATACTGGAAAAGTTGAGCACAGAAATATTACTTCACTAATTCAAAAGACGTCCAGTAAGCTCAACTCTGATTTATAATTAAAAATCCAAGTACAGATGAAAACACCCTCTGATTATCAACTATAGCTGTGTTGAAGTCTGTTTCTTTCTGTACAGGAAACTGAAGCTATCCCTAAGGCTAGACCACACTGATTTAGAATTGCATCTATAAAGGTGCTGTCTAGTAAGCTTTGCTCTCTGATTTATGCAGTATCTCCTAAGACTAGCAGATCAGAAAACATCAGCTTATAACAGGAGATGAGACCATACAGAAGTCCTCCCACCTGGCTCAGACAATACACAGTAGTAATTTTGTACATTTCAATGTGATTCCAAACATTGAAGGAAAGGTAAATTACATTCAGCATACTCAGGGTGAAGAAGCACATACTTCATTTGGTAAGAATTGCTGTCAAAAATGGTTATGCTTTCAGTAAAGTTACATTTTGGGTAAGCTACCATTTTCTAGGACCTTCATTTACAGGGAAAGCCTCCTTTGCTGATAATGCTAGATTTTGGAGAGGTTAGAATAAGAATAGGATGTGCCAACAGAGCAGTGAGGAGAGTGAGAATGTGGAAATGAATAAAAAGGAGAGATCTCCAAAGAGGCTTCCTGGCTTTGTGGGGAGGCTACAAGAGGGGCTGAGTCTGTGCTGGAATGGAGGTAGAAACCGTCCCACCCAGGAAAACGGAGGGAGTTGACACACCCAGGAAAGGAGCAGTGATGGGGACTGGGAGCCAGGAAGGTGCGCAGTAGAGGTGGTTGTCACTGTTCAGGCCTCGGGGTATAAGATCCTGGATTCGGTAGGCTACCGAGGCAATGGAAAATGAGAGTCATACATCAGCATAATAATGGAAGCAGTTTCATTGTGCATTTGTTGTTGACTAGATATGGGTGATGAGAGCAGTTTCATTGTGCATTTGCTGTTGACTAGATATGGGTGATGGGTGTCCTCAGAGTAGAGGACAATTTCAAAATGTCAAGTTTGGGCAATGAGGTTACCCTTACCATATCCTTAATAGAACTTGATGTAAAGTCATTTTTGGCCTTGGAGATGGCGTGGTAGAAACCATCCTTTTTTTTACTGAAGTATAACTGACTTACAATTATATGTAAGTTTTAGGTGTAAAAACATAGTGGTTTGATATTTTTATACATTATGAAATGATCACCTTGATAAATCTGGTTACCATCTGTCACCATACAGAGTTACTACAGTGTTCGCTGTGTTGTACGTTACATCCCCATGACTTAATTACTTTATAACTGAAGTATGTACTCTTCATTCCCTTCACCTATTCACCCATCCCCCTCACTTCCCTGACAACCACTCCTTTGGTCTCTGTGTCTACCATACCTTTTTGTATGTAATGAGTTTCAGATGGCAGATACTCATACATGTGGTTGTGTTTCTTGGAAGTTTGTCTCCCAGTTGCCTTTAGAACCACTGGAGCTAAGCCCAAGAGAGTAGGGGTTCTAGCTTCCATGAGAGACTATGCACAGGGCATCATTCAGACCCGACCTCACATGTGCTTGCTGTTTTGTCCTGTTAGTCTATGGACTAGGATCTCAGCATTCTCTTGGTTTTAGCTTCCTCCCTCACCTTGTCCACCCAAGATGCAGTTTTCTTTGTGTTTTGGGGCTTGGTGTCAGCTCGCAGTTTTGTCTGACCTCTTCTCATTAGAATTGGTTACCCCCTCTTTACCCTACTGCAGTCTATACATATGTACATCCTTTGTGGCCCCACAACCCTTTCTGCACACAGTTTTCACATGTTTTCCTCCTTCGGTGGTTGGTACACTCTAAACAGTGGAAACCACGGCTGTTGCTTTTTGCTTGGCTGCACCGGGTCTTCGTTGCTTTGTGGGCTTTCTCTAGTTGCGCTGAGCAGGCGCTGCTCTTCTGTTGGTGCACGGGCTTCTCACTGTGGTGCCTTCTGTTGTGGAGCCCAAGCTGCAGGTGCACAGGCTTCAGTAGCTGCAGCACACGGGCTCAGTAGCTGTGGCTCTCAGACTCTGGAGCATGGGCCCGGTAGTCGTGGCGCATGGGCTTAGTTGCTCTGCAGCATGTGGAATCTTCCCAGATCAGGGATCAAACCTGTGTCCCCTAGGTTGGCAGGCGGATTCTTATCCACTGCACCATCAGGGAAGTCCAGAAACCTTGGCTGTGAAGCTCTAGTGCCTGGTTATTTCCTGGTATCAGAGGATCTCAGTAAATGTGTGTGTGTTTATCCTTCATTTATCACTCAATGTGTATTTTGATTCTTTGAGAATAAATTTGCCTGAGTCTAGGATAGCCCTTTGTATTTCCCCATGATGTTTTTGATTCGGGACGGCAAGAATCAGTTTAGGATAGGAGTTATTCTTTGTTTTCCTGGTACTAAACAGTCTGCTTTCTTTTATCTGTTATTCTAACAAGTGAACTAATATATATGGTATTCAAATTACAGTAATATCCTACATTCACACATCACTTTATGAAGCGATTTTGTGAAACATGTTAGACTAATCCAATAACAAATCAGCCAAATAAATGCTTTAAGTTAACAAATGAACAATTAAAAAAACTTCTGGGTAATTAAAATACATATCAGTTCAATTCAGTCGCTCAGTAATGTCCAACTCTTTGCGACCCCATAGACTGCAGCAGGCCAGGCTTCCCTGTCACTCACCAACTCCTGGAGCTTGCTTAAACTCATGTCCATCGAATCAGTGATGCCATCCAACCATCTCGTCTTCTGTCTTCCCCTTCTCCTCCTATTATTATGTGTAAAAATAAAATACATATATATTATGGTAATTTTTCATGCAATTAGTTCTCTCTCTCAAAAAAGGTTAATGGGTTATTAAAAGATGATTTCATGGTGTGCAGAGCTGATATATAGCAGATGCCCATCAATAAAATATCTTTTTCTATTTCCATTTGGATTGATTGGATATATATTTTAACTAGTTGGCCTCTAACAGGTTCTTAAATATTTTGAATATCATCCCTAATTATATTTGTAGATTATGTCTACTTCTAGATGATGAAATATAACTCAGGTAAATCCAAACTTTAAAACTATTTAAGACTTCTTAGTTTAATATCTATTTATTCTATTTCCAGTTGTGGTGTCACTGTTTTTATGACTTGAGAAAGTTAATATCCCATATTTAATATTTTTGAGAAGTTAGGTAGATTTTGTATTAATATCTTCATGGTTTAGCCATTAACTAGCTATCTTGTCAACATTATTTCTATTAGTGTTTCAAGCTGTATTTTTAGAAATTCAAAATTGTAGGGCCTCTTTAATTTTTTTTTCCTGAATAATGCTTCCCTTGTCTTGAACTCTGATTGTTCCATTTCTCCTTCATTCTACTCTCCTTTTTACTTTTTCAAATAATATGGAAACTTGGAATTCCCTTAGAGGCACCAACTCCTTGCTGAAAGAGCGTGTCAAGTATTACTTGGGATAGCAAGATACTTGGGAAGCATTGGCAAATAACACTCTTTAGATGGCAACATTGTCAAGAATCTAGTAGGCAGATTTTTGTTTTGTGTTTTCAGGAATATAAAGCAATATTTCAGTCCTTCTGCACTCTAACTTGGGACAGTACATGTTTCCATTTGCTATTTATCCCATAGTGATTATTATATAAACTACTGGGGATGATGAAAAATGGTCCCTGCCCTCAAGGAGTTCTTTACAAGTAACTGGACACAATCAACAGCTAGATAAGAATGTGGTAATTCTATCAACAAGTGGTGATATTCGGTGCCTAGAACTAGTGTGACCGACATTATCACCTTTTCAGGAGCTTCATTTTAGAATAGTGCTATTGCTGTGGTAAAGTAGGTGAAGCACAGGTACTCTTTAAAGCCCTCAGAGGTGGATGGTGACTAGCACGCTCTAAAGTGAACTGACCTGTAGAAAAGTTCAACAGATTCTTAAAAGGACACCGTTTGGTCAGCTTCTGCCCTGATGTAGTTCTTGGTGTGTTGCAAGAATTCATTTACTTTTTAATGAACCCTTGATCTTTGAAAAATAATGAATTGATCTTAAAGAATCATAGTGTGGGTTAAAATAATCAAGGGTCTGGTATCCTCTTCAGACTAAAAGAAGCTTTACTCATCAAAGTAATGCTGGAGTTGTTTTTATGAGTAAGACTTTTTCATCACAATTACATTATGCTAAGTTACCTCCCAGCCGCAGTCCAGCCATTCAGTTTCTTCAACAGCTTTTTCCTGAAGTGTATTTAGTTGTGGCTGTTCTGGGCCTCGGTTGCTCTGACAGGGCTTCTCTCGCTGTGGTGAGTGGGGCTACTCTGTAGGTGCGGTGCTTGGACTTCTCGTTGCAGCGGTGTCTCCTGCTGCCGAGCGCAGGCTCCAGGTGCTCAGGCTTCAGTAGTTGCAGCAGCTCCTGGGCTTGAGAGCACACACTCAGCGGTTGTGGCACATGGGCTTAGTTGCTCCACGGCGCATGGGAGCTTCCCGGCCCAGGGATCAAGGCCGTGTCTTCTGCACTGGCAGGCAGATTCTTTACCACTGAGCCTCCAGGGAAGCCCTGTCGCTTTAGAATTAATTTAGTAGGTGAAAAAAACCTGATCTTTTGAGCAGTTTTCATGTAAAACTCAGCAGCAGAAGCATTTTTACTTGTTAAAAATATAGACAGCATGACATTCAGGCCTATATATGTCAGTACAAGAGGTGTATTGAAGCACGTTCCAGCTGAACTACTGGGATACTGCTTTAAAAATACTGGAAGATTTAATTTGCTTTAACTTTCTCTTCTCCCTTTTCCTCCTCCCTCCTCCATCCTCTTCCTCCTTCACCTCTCTCCTTTATATGTTGTAATTTAAGATAATCTAATACACAAAAAGTAAAATTACATAAATAAGCCAGAGCCATTTGCCCTGCAAAGAGTTCTCAACTTTTCAAAATAACTTCCTTTACCTCACAGGCAATAGATAATATTTGGTCTATAAGAGTCCATATCCAAACAACTTTTCTAAGAACACATAGTACAAAGCATAATAACAGGTGTTTTATTTTTTGTTTGGTGCTCTCTTTGAAGGATAATTAATCAGCCAACTGTCTTTTCTTCAGCTTCCAAATTAAAATACAAAAGTGATTAAGAGTGTACATTTTAATAACAATCTAATGATGACACGGGACTCACAAGACTCACAGTAGTGAAAAGCCAGAATTGTTTCTATCGATTCACTCTTTCACTCATTCATTCACATACATGAGGAGCCTGTGGAGCTTAAAGAGCTCCTTGAATACCACCTTCTCCTCCCCCAGCCCCACTGCATGTGGCCCAGGGGACCAGCCCCAGAAGGAGGCTTTAGTGAGAACCCAATTATCCACCTGCCTTTAAGGGGCCATCAGCACTAACCTGCCTGGTGCCTGCATGTTGTTGGCCTCAGTCATCACCAGGAGTCTGCTCACTGTAGTCACTCTGTCACTGGGCTTTTCCCTCCGACTATCTGACCTTCTCCCCAAGCGCTTCCACTGTGCTCTCTGCAATTTTTAGTTCCATCATCAGGAAAATTCCTACAATCTCTCTCTGAGGTGTCCTCCAGAGCAAGTACCCTACCCACCCTCCCAGACATTACGTTTCCTGCATCACTCTCCTGTATGGATGCCTGCTTTCCTACAGTTCTACTTCTCACCCTGTGGGGGACCAGCTTTCCTTCTTTTGTTGCTCTTTCCAGACAGTTGTTCTACCTGNGTAGTCACTCTGTCACTGGGCTTTTCCCTCCGACTATCTGACCTTCTCCCCAAGCGCTTCCACTGTGCTCTCTGCAATTTTTAGTTCCATCATCAGGAAAATTCCTACAATCTCTCTCTGAGGTGTCCTCCAGAGCAAGTACCCTACCCACCCTCCCAGACATTACGTTTCCTGCATCACTCTCCTGTATGGATGCCTGCTTTCCTACAGTTCTACCTCTCACCCTGTGGGGGACCAGCTTTCCTTCTTTTGTTGCTCTTTCCAGACAGTTGTTCTACCTGCCTTCTCAGTCCCATGGAGACCTATGAGTTCCTTGCCAGTCTTCCTGCTCATCCCTCCTCTCCCCGCTTCTCATTCATTGAAGATTTTAGCACCAGAATCACCTGTTCTCTGGTTGACACTATTCCTGGCCTGCCTGTTGATGATTTTAATATCCATGAGGATGACCCAGCCTCACTGCTGTCCTCACCTCCACCATACCCTCTGTTACGCCCTAGGCCTTGTCATTGCCAACATTTTCACCATCTCTACCAGCATTTTGGCTCAGAGGTTAAAGCGTCTGCCTCCGATGCGGGAGACCCAGGTTCGAGTCCTGGGTTGGGAAGATCCCTGGAGAAGGAAATGGCAATCCACTCCAGTATTCTTGCCTGGAGAATCCCATGGACAGAAAAGCCTAGTAGGTTACAGTCCACGGGGTCGCAAAGAGTCGGACATGACTGAGCGACTTCACCTCACCTCACCTCACCAGCATTTTATTCAACACCTTGACCTTCCTCTTTCATGCCTTCTATCATTCCACCTAACTCCCTCCAATGTAGATTTTTGGCCCCTTAGCATCACTTCTCTGCATACAACCTCAGCTCCCTTGCCTCTGGCTCATCACACTCACCTGGGAAAACTCCAATACTGACAAAATACAGTTGTCCAAGTAAATACATTTTCTAACTGAAGTGATTGGAGGAAAACTCACAACTGTGCCAACTGGTTTCACGTTACAACCATGACTATAGGCTGAGTGGGCGCTAGGTGCTGACCAGCAAGCCTGTGGTATTTCCGTAAGTCCTACATTCCCCCACATAATCGCCTCTCCTCAGATCTTCAGCCCCTACACCCCCATCTCAGCTGGTGATGTTGCTTCTCATTTGGAGAAAATTCAGTCACCACCAGTTGACTCTCATTTGTACCTGAACCCTGACTTTTCTCATCCATTGCCATGGATGCCCATGCTCCTATCTAAAGCCAAGCCTTCCACCTGTGCTCCTGATCCCATGCCTTTTCACCTGCTCAAGGATTTTTGTTCCATGAATAACCTCTCTCCAACCCACTTCATTCGGGGAAGGCAATGGCACCCCACCCCAGTACTCTTGCCTGGAAAATCCAATGGACGGAGGAGCCTGGTGGGCTGCAGTCCATGGGGTTGCTAACAGTCGGACAAAGTGACTTCACTTTCACTTTTCTCTTTCATGCATTGGAGAAGGAAATGGCAGCCCACTCCAGTATTCTTGCCTGGAGAATCCCAGGGATGGGGGAGCCTGGTGGGCTGCCGTCTATGGGGTCACACAGAGTCGGACAAGACTGAAGTGACTTAACAGCAGCAGCAGCAACCCACTTCATTATTCCCCCTACCTTCTACTAGGTCATTCCCATCAGCATACAAGTACTGTAATACCATCTATCTTAAAATACAGACACTTTCTTTGGCCCCACTCGCCCCCTTCATTTCTCTGCCCTTTAACAGAAAAAAAAAAAAAAAAAAACCACACCCACATAAGTTGTTTATTCTTGCTATCTCCCAGTTTTCTCCCATTTTTTTCCCCTTCTGAAGCCTACTCCAACCAGGCTCCTCTGACACTGAGGCTCTGGAGGTCTCCCAGGGCTGCCTCATTAATAGCACTCGCTTTCTCGCCTGGGCTCTGTACAGATTATATCTTGGGCCTCCACACCTAGAGAAGCAGAGATCCTGGACCTGGAGAAGCAACCTGCTCCTGGCAAGCTGCCAGCTCCTGAGAGGAGACGAGATGAGCCAGGCATGCCCAGTTAATTCTGCCAAGATTTACCACCTGGAAAAATCACTGTCACTACAGAGGCAGAGTGAGGAAAGGGGTACATGGGGGCCAAGGGTCCCTCTAAATGAATTCCTTCCACATGGAAAGAAACATCAAATTTAGGTGCTACCAGGATGCCAAATTCAACAGTTTGTAGACCTTAGTTGACTGAAATTATCAGCATGATTTTGCACACTTCCAGCCTCCTTTCACTGGGCTCATGTGACACTAATACCTTGTCCTTTTTCTCCCGTCTCCACAGAATCTTTTTTTTTTCCCTTTGGCTGTTTATTCTTCCTGTTCTCAATCTTGGAGGTTACTCTTTCTCTTCTAAATGTTGGAAGCCCTCAGGGCTCATTCCTTGAGCCCTTTTCTTTCTCTGCATCTACATTCTAGGTAAGCTGTCTAGTCCTACACATTTAATCCTGAGTGTGCTGAGGACTCTCATATTTTTATCTCCAGTGTCAACCTTTGTCCCACATCCCAGACTCGCATATCCAATAGCCTTCTAATGTCACTACATAATGTCTGATGTGCTCTCCTAACAGAAGAGGTCCCAAACCCAACTCTTTCCCAGTGCTCACCATCAAAGCAAACCTATAACCCAGTAATTTAGGGCAAAGAAAAAATCCTGTAATTGTCTTGAAAATCTTTGTCCTTCTCATATGGCACATTCATTTTATCAATTAATTCTGTTGGCCATAGTTTTAAGGTATGTGTAGAATCTGACCACTTCTTAGCACATCTATATTTCTACCATATCTAGCTTGGATTGTTCCAGTGGCTACCTGTCTGGTCTTCCTCTTTTTATTCTTACTCTCTCTATAGTCTGTTCCCTACATATAAGTCAAGGGATTCTTGAAAAACTTGGTCATATGGTATTAATATTTCTCTGCTCCAATGCTCCCAGTTGCAATCAGAATAAAATCCCAAGCAACTGGTCCATGACCTAGTCCCTAACTGCGTCACCACCTACCACTGTCTGCCTTGTTCACCCCTTCCTTATAGCTTGGCCTTTTTTACTTTCTTAGACCACATCAAGCTCAAGTCTTTGTATTTGTATTCCTTCTACATAGTAACATTTAACGTAAATTCAGAGTACATCATGTGAAATGCCAGGCTGGATGAAGCACAAGCTGGAATCAGGACTGCTGGGAGAAATATCAATAACATTAGATATGCAGATGACACCACCCTTATGGCAGAAAGTGAAGAAGAACTAAAGAGCCTCTTGATGAAAGTGAAAGAAGAGAGTGAAAAAATCTAGCTTAAAACTCAACATTCAAAAAACTAAGATCATGGCATCCAATCCCATCACTTCATGGCAAATAGATGGGAAAACAATGGAAACAGTAGCAGACTTTATTTTCTTGGGATCCAAAATCACTGCAGATGGTGACTGCAGTCATGAAATTAAAAGACACTTGCTCCTTGGAAGAAAAGCTTTGACAAACTTAGGCAGCATATTAAAAAACTGAGACATTACTTCACCAACTAAGGTCCATATAGTCAAAGCTATGGTTTTTCCACTAGTCATGTATGGATATGAGAGTTGGACCATAAAGAAGGGTGAGCACCAAAAGATGCTTTTGAACTGTGGTGTTGGAGAAGACTTTTGAGAGCTCCTTGGACTGCAGGGAGATCAAGCCAGTCAATCCTAAAGGAAATCAACCCTGAATATTCATTGGAAGGACTGATGTTGAAACTGAAACTCCAGTACTTTGGCCACCTGATGCAAAGAGCTGGCTCATTAGAAAAGACCCTGATGCTGGGAAAGATTGAAGGCAGGAGGAGAAGGGGATGACAGAGGATGAGATGGTTGGATGGCATCACCGACTCAATGGACATGAGTTTGAGGAAACTCAGGGAGATGGTGAAGGACAGGGAAGACTGTTGTGTTGCAGTTCATGGGGTTGCAAAGAGTTGGACATGACTGAGTGACTGAACATCAACTGCTTAGTAATGCTCTTCCCCATTTGTCTGTGGATGGGCATTTATGTGGTTTTTGTGTCTTGGCTATTGTTAATAATGCTACAATGAGTATAGGGTGCAGACATCTCTTTGAGATAGTGATTACATTTCTATCTGATACCCAGAAGTGGAATTGCTATACACAATTCTGTATAATTCTTATGGGGGTACTGGGTTTTCTCACACCACCAAGCAATTCTCCAACACCACCTGGGTGTCTTCCAATCTAATTCAATTCTGACAATACCTACCCAGAGATCGAGTTAGATTCCACAGGTAAAAGGCTCAGTCCTACAAGACTCTCTTCCCCACATCACCCCTCCTCACTGCTTCATATGCCAATTGAAAGCCTGAGTTGTTATCCATGCTTTTGGCCAACCAGCTATAGATTAGAGGTCCCAATGATCACCTCCATGGGTTTGATTAATTTGCTAGGCTAGCTTGCTGAACTCAGAGAAACATTTATTTTTCCAATAGTTCATTATTAGTGTATAGAAATGCAACTGATTTTTATATGTTGATGTATCCTATAACTTTATTGACTTTATTAGTTTCAACAGTTTTTTGATTGTCTTCTATCTATAAGATCATATTATCTACAGACAATTTTACTTATTTCTTTCCAATTTGGATACTTTATTTTTTTCTTGCCTAATTGCTTTAGCTAGGACCTCCAGTACTATGCTGAATAAGACACCCTTGTCTTGTTCCTGATCTTAACAGGAAAGCTTTAAACCTTTCACTGTTGAGTGTGACATTAACTGAAGACTTGTCATATATGGCTATTATTATGTTGCGTTTCATTCCATCTATACTCAATTTGCTAGGAGTTTTTATATTAAAAGGATGTTGAATTTTGGCAAATGTTTTTTCTGCATCTATTGAGATGATCATATGATTTTTATCTTTCATTCTATTAATGTACTATATCATAGTTATAGTGATTTGTGTATGTTGAACAATTCTTGCATCCCAGGGATAAATCCCATTTGATCACAGTATATTACTTTTGATCATTACTTTTGATTTGCTGTTGAATTCAGCCTGCTAGTATTTTGTTGAAAGTTTTTGTATCATCTTGGCCAATAATTTTTCTTTTTGCTAGTGTCCTTATATGGCTTTGGTATAAGGGTAATTCTGGCCTTATAAAATGAATTTGAAAGTGTTTCTTTCTCTTCTGTTTTTTGGAAGAGTTTGAGAAGGATTGACTTTAATTCTCCTTTAAATGTTTGGTAGACTTCACCAGTGAAACTATTTGGTCATGAGCTTTTCTCTGTTGGGAGGTTGTATATTTTTTCTTTTCTTTATTTATCTTTGGTTGCACTGGGTCTTCTCCACTGCACACAGACTTCCTCTGGTTGCAGCGAGCTAGGGCTACTCTTCAGCAATGTGTGGGCTTCTCATTGTGGTGGCTTCTCTTGTTGCAGAGCATGGACTCAGTAGTTATGGCACATGGGTTTAGATGCTCTGCAGCCTGTGGGGTCTTCTGAGAGCAGGAATTGAACCCATGTTCTCTACCTTGGCAGGCAGATTATTATCCACAGTGCCACTGGGAGGTCCTGTTGGGAGATTTTTTATTACTATTTTAATCTCCTGACTTATATTGGTCTGTTTGAATTGTCATTGTTTTCATTATTCAGTCTTGGTAGGTTGTATGTCTCTAATCATTTTTCCATTTCTTCTAGAGTATCCAATTTTTGACATATAATTGTTCATAGTAATCTCTTATGATTATATATCTGTAGCATCAGTTGTAATGTCTCTTCTTTCATTTCTAAGTTTATTTATTTGAGATTTCCCTTTTTTCTAGCTAAATATTAATCTTTCCAGAAAAACAGTTCTTAATTTCATTGTTCTTTTTGGCTGTTATTCTGATCTCTATTTCATTTATTTTCTCTCTAATCTTTATTTCTTTTCTTCTAACTTTGGGTTTAATTTGTCCTCTAATTCCTTGAGGCATAAAGTTGTGTTATTTATTTCTGATCTTTCTTTTCTCTAAGCATTTATTGCTGTAACTTCCCTCTTAGAACTGCTTTTAGTGCATCCTGTAAGTTTTGGTATGTTACGTTTCCATTCTTATTCAATCCATGATATTGTTTGATTTCCCCTTTTTTGTTTTTGTTTGACCTATTGTTTAGGAGTGTTTTATTTAATTTTCAAACATTTTTGAATTTGGGGGTTTTCTTCCTATTATTGCTTCCTGGTTTCACACTATTGAAGTTGGAAAAGATACTGAGCATGATTTCAATCTTCTTGTATTTGCTGATGCTTGTTTTGTGACCTAACGTGTTCTATCCTGGAGACTGTCCTGAATATACTTGAGAAGAATATGTATTCTACTACTGTTGGGTGGAATATTCTATAAATATCTATTAGGTTTATCTCTATTTATCTGTTAGGTCCACCTGTATATGTCTGTAGCATGCAGGCTTGGTCTTTTCAGTCATGCCCCACTCTGCGACCCTATGGACTGTAGCCCGCCAGGCTACTCTGTCCGTGGGATTCTCCAGGCAAGAACACTGGAGTGGGTTGCCATGCCCTCTTCCAGGGGATCTTCCTGATCCAGGGATCAAACCTGCATCTTCTGCATCTCATGCATTGCAGGTGGATTATTTAAACCACCAGGGATGCCTGTTGAGTGCATTCAATCTAAGATACAGTTCTAGTCCAATGTTTCAGTACTGATTTTCTGTCTGCATGATCTACTCATTGCTGAAAGTGGGATATTGAAGTTCCCTACTATTATTGTATATTGTTATTTATGTCTCTTTCATATCTGTTAATATTTGCTTAATATATTTAGGTGCTCTGATGTCATCACTTTCTGTCTTATTCCATTTTATTTTTCTCTGTGGAACTTATAAGTACTGGGATAATAATTGAGAACAGCTTATTTTGTCTTGATTCTGTCTCTCTCATTCAAATATAAGCTTCCTGAGGCTATTTTATTCACTGTAGTAAGTCACTCAGAATATTTTATTCTCCAGGCAAGAACACTGGAGTGGGTTGCCATGCCCTCTTCCAGGGGATCTTCCTGATCCAGGGATCAAACCTGCATCTTCTGCATCTCATGCATTGCAGGTGGATTATTTAAACCACCAGGGATGCCTGTTGAGTGCATTCAATCTAAGATACAGTTCTAGTCCAATGTTTCAGTACTGATTTTCTGTCTGCATGATCTACTCATTGCTGAAAGTGGGATATTGAAGTTCCCTACTATTATTGTATATTGTTATTTATGTCTCTTTCATATCTGTTAATATTTGCTTAATATATTTAGGTGCTCTGATGTCATCACTTTCTGTCTTATTCCATTTTATTTTTCTCTGTGGAACTTATAAGTACTGGGATAATAATTGAGAACAGCTTATTTTGTCTTGATTCTGTCTCTCTCATTCAAATATAAGCTTCCTGAGGCTATTTTATTCACTGTAGTAAGTCACTCAGAATATTTTTGTTGAATGAATTAATGAACATATTTATTGAATGGAGCACAGTGTTATAAATTGACCAGATATGAAAATTAAATATCTCCACTCTTCTGGTTTTGATGTGTCTGATTTAAACAATATGATGTATGATAGTATTATAGTACTTTTTCTTTGGAAAGCTGAAAGTAGTACACTCATATAATATATTGTAAAATATTCCTGTAAGATAGGAGACCTTATGATAATTAAAATTTGTAATAAATTTTATAATTTGCGAAGTCCCTTGTGGTTCAGACAGTAAAGAATCTGCCTCCTGGAGACCTGAGTTCAATCCCTGGGTTGAGAAGATCCCTTGGAGAAGATAATGGCTAACCACTCCAGGTTCTTACCTGGAGAATTCCATGAACAGAGGAGCCTGATGGGCTATAGTCCATAGGGTCACAAAGAGTCGGACTCGACTGAGGGACTAAAACTGTCATAAGTGCCATCTCATTTAAATCCTATAACAATTCTGGGTCATATTGTATCATTATCCTTATTTTACAGGTAAAGAATCTGAGAATCAGATTGTGTCATGCCCTAGGTGATACAGTAAGTTGTGGCAGAGATGATATTTTAAGTAAGGTCCTCTGATATAAAATCAGATTCTCCTTTTACTCTAAGGATGCAAATACACACAAATATTTGTCCTAAAACAAGCATATCAGTCCTTCAGGTCATTGTCCTTTCCACACATCAAAGCGTCATCTTAAATTCTAGTGCAATTTGGTAAAACTGAGAGGCTGCGAAGGTTCTTTGTGAAAGTAACATATCAGGTATTCTGAGGTATGATAGATTCTCCTCCAATTTTTGCTCAAATAAACAAGAGTGCCCTTTCCCTTGGTCTTTTGTGAAAGAAAGCTGCTCATTAAACTAGCCACCTGATTTTAGAGCAACTCTTTTTGGGGAGATTTTTACATCATTTTAAAGTCTTTGAAATAGAAAAATATTTTGCAGGGCTTGATAATTTACCCTTTGACAAAATTATGTTTCTTTCATTTTCTTCTGTTTTCTGGCTTTGTGTGGAATATATTGCCATCTGCAGCACTGCAAATCAGGGTCATTCAATATGGGGCCTTTCGGAATAATGAAAGGATAGCATGGGCTTGTGAGGGGGTGGGGGACAGGGAGGAGTATGTTTCTGAAAGAAAAGAAAAATAGGTGAGATGGGCAGGGCCAGCCAAAGTAGAGAATAAATCAAACGCTACAGTTCACAGGAGGGCTAAACAGGATAAATCCTCAGTATCAGATGGTGATGTCTCAGTTCTCCATTTTATATAACAAGTGATCTTTTAGGAAATATAAACTAGGAAAAGGACAGATGTCCATGCTGTATATGAGAAATTTTCCCATATCTTCCAAGAATTATATCACATGAATCTAACCAAATACGAGTAAAGCAAAGGAATGCCAAATTGCATGTAAAACTACTTATTTAAGGTCAAAATACTGGCTTTTACTTTTTGCTATTATTACTGTGGGCTTCTGCTGTCACTCAGGAGACGAAGAATCCACCTGCAATGTGGGAGACCTGGGTTCGATCCCTGGGTCGGGAAGATTCCCTGGAGGAGGAAGTAGCAACCCACTCCAGAATTCTTGCCTGGGAAATCTCATGGACAGAAGAGCCTGGCAGGCTATAGTGCATGGGGTCTCAAACAGTCGACATGACTGAGTGACTAACACTTAGATTTTGGCATTATTCCTGTCGGATGCATTCCTCTCTGACCATAATAGTACCTGAATAATGGAACTATTTTACTATTAAAGCTGCAGACTGTATTGTACATTATAGTTAAATGGCTTTCATGTCAGGCTGGCCAAGTTCAGATCTCAGCTACAAACCTTCCTAGCTGGGTGACTTTTAGGCAAATTGCTTAATCTCTTTGAGCCTCAGTTTCCTCATCTATATAAAGTACAGATAATAACACCTATCTCACAGGTTCATTGTAAGAATTAAATGAGATAATAGCTGTAAAACATTTAGCATAGTGCTTGGGATATAGAAACCACCATAAAAGGTAGTTATTACTACTACACTACAATTATCTTAAATGCTTCATACAGCTGAGTTGATTTCCTATTTTTCCTCCCCAGTGTGCTATTCATTTAAAATAAGATAAAAATGACTATATATATTTGGTTTTTTAAATTATTTAATTATTTATATTTGACTCTGCTGGGTCATCATTGCAGTGCGGGCTTTTCTCGAGTCGTGCCAAGTTGGGGCTAGTCTGTAGTTGTGGTGTGAGAGCTTCTCATCGACATGGCTTCTCTTGTTGCTGGGCACAGGCTCTAGGGCATGCAGGCTTCAGTACTTGTGGTTGCCGGGCTCTAGAGCACAGGCTCAGTAGCTGTGGCTCAGGGGCCTAGTTGGTCCATGGCCTGCGGGATCTTCCTGGACCAGGAAGCAAACCTGTGTCTCCTGCATTGTATTATTTTAAAATGAAAACTCTCCCTGAATCATTCCTCCTAATCTCTACGTTGGAATAAACCTCTCTAAATATTCTCTAACTTTCCTAAGTGATATATAAGTACATTCTTAGGTGGACACTTAAATATTTCATTCAGTTCAGATACTTTCTTCACACAGTCTTTTGAAAAACATTCAGATTCCAAAGCACCTTGGGAATTATGTCTGAAATGGAATTTAAGACAAGGGGACTATGGACCCAGATGAGCAAACAAATTACCTATTTTTATTAAGCAAACACATCTAACTGCAAAGGGGATATTGGGTTCGATTTTATTGACTTAATCTCTCTACCTGTGAACATGTATGTGCTAGTCTCTCAGTTGAGTTCCAGCCCCATGGACTGTAGCATGCCAGGTTCCTCAGTCCATGGAATTCTCCAGGCAAGAATACTGGAGTGGGTTGCCATTCCCTTCTTCAGGGGATCTTCCCAAGCTAGGGACTGAACCCAAGTCTCCCGCATTGCAGGCAGATTCTTTACTATCTGAGCCAAATTCTAAGAACACTTCTACCAGTAGGTGGGATGAGGTCCCCTCCTCATACCAGGATGAGGGGAAGATATATGCATAAATGGCCGCATTGCTTTGTGGTTTGTTGAACTTTTTGTTTTGAGCACTTTAACATTTTGTCAGCTTGTTCTGTTAAGGCAGCCAGGTGTCCTTGTTATGTTTCTATAGCCTGTAGCACCCTCTGTACGAAGGCTTGGCTGGCTGCCTGGGAGTCCGTCAGGGCAGAGAGCTGATGTGGGTTCACTCTGGATTCATAAAACCAGATGTTCTCAGTGAGTACAAATGACATGAATGTGCCACCCACAAGGCTGTCTTCACGTGGAGGGGCTTCTTTTCTTTGTTTGCTGAGTCATCAATTAGTTTACAGGTGCTTGTGGGCAAGACCCTGTTTTATGGGTAACATTGCTATAAATAATGATTATGTTCTCAAGGTACCAGAATATTAATTTCAGTATGACAAAACTCATTATTGTCTTCTGCATGTCTGTTGAAGCTCTTTGAGAGTGAAATACTCCACTAAACACAATCTCTTAATTGTGCCTCGTAACCTAGATTTCTTAGGAGATGAGTCACTGTTAATTCAAAGAGGAGCTTTTCTCCCCTCCTTTGTACTTCAGTGAATGTGTTCTGCCTGATTTTTGTCCACTTCAGAAATTTTAAATAGAAATAAGTCCGTTGAGAGAAATTATTCAGCCCTGTTCAAAATACATTAGAATACTGTAGGTTTTATAGGTTGAAGAAAACAAGAAAATTATACTTCACATCCCTTTTTTATTTCCTCTTTTCCTCCCTCTTTGCCTTTCTCAGATGTTTTCTGAGGACTTTCCGTGTGAATTCACTGCACTACTGAATACATACTGATGGGGGTACAAAGATGAACAGCTGCTCCCTGAGAGTTAGTGTGTTCTCAGGGTAACCAATAGGTTCCTGGAGGGCTTGAGCAGTTGAAGGTCAAGGGTGTGGTTCTCTAATCTAAACATAGAAGTTAGTCTAGAGAATATATCCTGAGTACTGAACCAGTGAAAAAATGGGGTGTCACACCAGGTATACCTCAGTCTGTCCCCATTTGACCTCTGATTTGACCTCTGAGGCCCCTCATTAAACTTCTTGGCTTTACACATTCTCTGTGAAACATCCTAATGCTTCACAGAAATAATTAGATGTTCTTTTCTATTCTGATACTAATATTCTGCTTTAAATGTTAATTTCTCTTTAATGTTTTCTCTCATCTAATCTTAAAGTCAGATGACTTTTTTTATTGAAGTGTAGTTGATTTACAATATTATTTTCAGGTGTACAACATAGTGATTCAGTTTTTTAAATAGATTATACTGTATTTAAAGTCATTACAAAATAATGTCTGTATGTCCCTGTGCTGTACAATATTCAAGTAAGATAACCCTTACTTTAAACCTACAAGTCAGCATTGCTGTGAGAATTAAAGATAGATTATGATATAAAGTTGCTACTTTTCAAAGTGCTACCTGAATATGAACACTGCTTATATCATTCCCCTCATCCACTGAAAGTAGAAAGGAGGCTGAAAGCTGTTTGGAAGCCTAAACTGATCTGAGAAGTTTGAGCTCAGGTTCCCATGACGCTTTGGAGGTTTGTTTGTTATGTTTTGGTGAGTTTTTGTCCTTCTGGCGTGAACATGGGGTTGTTTCCAGGGCCCTCACATGACCTCAGTCATTTCAGTCTTAAGCTAGTGTCTTTGTAGCAGTAGACAGGAATAATTAAGAGCTGCTTTAATAGCTGATGTAAACCTGGAATTTTTATAGTGTAGGGAAAAGTTTCCACTCGGTTTGAACCTCGTGAGATTTATATTGTGACCTGATCTAGAGCCAATTCATGGTCTATTTCAAGGACCGGTCTTACATCTGACAGTCTTGTATAGAAAGATTTCCAAAGCTAGACACTGGGATGTGTAAGTGAAGACAGAGGAGAGTATATCCATTATCTGTTGCTGTGTACTCAAATTATTCCCAAATTTAAGGGCTTAAAAAAACAAACATTTCTATCTCACAGTTGCAGCAAATCAGGAATTTGGGAGCAGCTTTGCTGGCTGGTTGCAGCACAGGTTCTCTTAGGTGGAAATTGAGAAGTTGGTTAGGCTACAGTCATATGAATGACTGGGGCTAGAAGACCAGTTTCCTAGGTTATTTGTATGGCTCTTGTGAGGAGGCCCCAGTTCCTCACTGGCTATTGGTTGGAGGTCCCAGCTCTTGTCATGTGGGTCTCTCCATGATATGATAGGAGTAAGTGATGAGAGAGAGAGAGANAGTTGGTTAGGCTACAGTCATATGAATGACTGGGGCTAGAAGACCAGTTTCCTAGGTTATTTGTATGGCTCTTGTGAGGAGGCCCCAGTTCCTCACTGGCTATTGGTTGGAGGTCCCAGCTCTTGTCATGTGGGTCTCTCCATGATATGATAGGAGTAAGTGGAGAGAGAGAGAGAGACAGAGGGAGAGAAAAGCCACAGTGTCATGAGTCTGAGAAGCAAGATACCGTCACGTGTGTGTGAGCAGGAACTACCCAAAGGCTTAACTACCAGGAGGAGCAGATTACGGGGGCTATCATGGAGGATGGCTATAAAAGTAGTCACGAAAGCTAAGGAAGTCAAAGACTTACGCCACTTTGGGCCTACATCCAGAATTGTGGGTGAATTTTTCCTGTCTTTGAATTTATCCAGATTTGGAGTAAGCTTGAGCTTATCTTATATTTTAATTATCAAATAATGTTTACTAGAATTCTAGTTCTATTCCTCTTCAATGAAAGTGCAAAAAGAAGACTTTGGCAAGCAAGCCTGTAGGAGTTTGTGATCTAAAACAGGAGTCAGCAAATAAACGGCCAAAGAGAGTGAATATTTTAGACACTGTTAATCATCCAGTCTTGTTGCAACTTCCCAGTTCTGCCATTGTAGCACTAAAGTAGCCATAGATACTTCTGGGTTGCAACTACTATGTCATTGTTCCAATAAAACTTTATTTACAAAAATAGGCAGTGGACACAATGTGGCCTGCAGACCATAGTTTGCCAACCCCTGATCTAAAAGAAAACTATAGAATACTAAATCAGAAGATTTTATCCAGGATCAGCGTGAAAGCAAACCTTCGCCAGTTTCATTTTGTGGGTTTGCTGACTTGTTCTATAAAATTGTGTAAGTAACAAAAAAAAGCAGGAGGAACAAAAAGATACAGAGCCCTGGAAAATGAAATCAGAATACTCTTTGGTTATTGGCACAATGTTCCCTTTGAAGAAGAAGAAATGATTTTGGAATTATGTACAGAAGGAGATAAAGCAAAATCATTCTCTTGTCAAGTTCTGTGCTCTCCTGGCCTTCACCTCAGTCTAGCTGCCACCACTGCAAACTCACCTTTCAATGATTACTTTCTAATTCTCTGACAAACTCAAAACAGATGCTAATTGCTTTAAACAGAGTGAGGCTTTAAAAACAAATGGTGTCTTGGAAACTATCCAAGAAAAAAAAAAAATCTGACTCTTGAGATAATTGACAGTCACTCGGGGTATTCCAAAATTTGGGTTAGGAATTATTGGCCAAGGAAACTGGGAAAAAGAAATTGAGACTGGCAGGTAAAATCTGTACATTAATATTTTATTAGATTATGTAAAAAGGTCTGTCTCATCATTTGGGTTTTACTTTCTGTTACTGCCACTCAAAATTGTTACTTAAACTTCCCTGATGAGGCTGTTAGAAGTTTTAAAACTTTTTAAATTAAATATTTTCTCACCAGGGATGGGGGAGCCTGGTGGGCTGCCGTCTATGGGGTCACACAGAGTCGGACACGACTGAAGTGACTTAGCAGCAGCAGCAGCATGATAAGAGAGTGTATGACAACGTGAAAAATACAGTAAGAACATAAATTGTTATCTAGGTAGCCAGAGCACTAAAGATTTAGTGTATGTTGTTTCCATGCCTTCTTGGATATTTAACATAGTTTTATCCTACTTTTCAACTACCATAAAGTTACAAGCTTTACTCCATGCCTTAAAGAATAAATGGCTTTCTATAATATGGATGTTCCATAACTTATTTAATCATTACCCAAATTGGTTGAGTTGTTTGCAAATTTTATTATAAATAACACTGCCATAACATCTTGGTTAAAAAAAAAAAAATTGAGTACTTCTTTGATTATTTCCTTATAAATCTTTCCTAGAAGTAGAATCACAGGGTACAGGTATACTATCATTTTAAAGTCTCTTAATAAATACTAATAAATTCCTTATTAAATGGATGTGGCAGTTAATATGCCCCCTAGTAATATGTGGGTCTCCTGGTGGCTCAGATGGTTAAGAGAGAAGAGAGTGGCTATCCACTCCAGTATTCTTGTCTGGAAAGTTCCATGGATGGAGGAGCCTGAACAGTCCATGGGGTCACAAAGAGTCAGACATGACTGAGTGACTAACCCTTTCACTTTATCTATTTTATTACTAGTGAATTTGGGGAAATACCTTAACAATTTTTTCCTTTGGAAGTTATGTATTTCCCTTGCCCACTGTACCAGGTTTGTTAATATAATACAGTTTTATATAATTTTGTATGATTTCTTTGTCTACTATGACTCTTAACCAATTGTTGGATGTCTGTGTTGCAGAAATTTTCTTGGCTTATTAATATCTTTCACTTTTAAAAAATATGGGAAAATTTAAAATGTTGGCACAGTAAAATTCCAACATTTTTCTCTTTTATTTCTTCCATTTCATTTAATCTTAGGAAATTGTTTTCCATCCTGTGTTATCTTCTAACATGCCATATAATGGCCTTCTAATCTTTGTGATTTGATGTTTTTACATTTAATTCTTTCACCTGGCACTAACTTTGCTAAATATTGTAACTTTGCTAGGATTTAAAGGATCTGGTGGTATAGAGATATACAGTGGTATTTACTAGAGATTCTTTCTTGGTATACCTGTTGTTCTTGATTTTATTTCAGGCTTCCTGGTTACTTGAGGCAACCTGTTTCATCTCGGGATTTTTGGTGTCTTTCGAATGCCCTGGAAGACAAAGTGCGTGTGTCCTTTTCATTTCTCTTTCCTCTCTTCCTAAGGCTTAGTAAAAATGCTCCACTCAGACTAGCCCAGGCTCACATCTCCACAGAGAAGGCTGCATGCCAAGCTTTATTTAAAAGGAACTCCAATGGCCCAGTTCCCTATAAATGTCTTCTCTGAATTATTATCTTGCCAGAAGCACCTTTTATTTCATCACTTTGCATTAAGCATTGCCTTCATCCAGAAATCATCTTAAAAATACACATTCAGCACAGTGGAATGGCACAGTGTTTTAGCAGCCAACATATATTACCACTACCTTGCTGGCTTTAGAACAACAGAAATTTATTCTGTCACAGTTCTGGAGGCTAGAAGTCTGAAAACAAGATGTCGGTAGGGCCATCCTCCCTTGAATGCTCCAAAGAAGATCCTTCCTTACCTCCTGGCTTCTGGTCATTGCTGGAAATTCCTAATGTCCTTGGCTAGCAGCTGCATCTCTCCATTTCTGCCTCCAGCATCACATGGCCTTCTTCCCTCTGGATCTGTGTGTGTCTGCATTTGTGTATCCAGATTTCCCTCTTTTTATAAGGGTCCACCTGAATATAGTATGATTTCATCTTGATTTAACTAATTGTGTCTGGAAAGACCCTGTGTCAAATAAGGTTCTACTAGGTGAACAAGAATTTGGAGGGACACTGTTCATCCCAGTACACATAGTGACCAAATAGTTCTTTCATATTAGTTTTACTAGATCACTTTTCAACAGTTGATGTGGAAACACGGGAAAACCCTAGGATCTGTAGTAAGGAGGCAAAGGGAGAAAATGCAGGGAGAGCTGAGGGGAGGGAAAAGGACAGTATCAGATTCCACTCCTTTGTGCTTGGCAGGTCCTATAGCCAGATGAATGGTAAACCCGTATGTGTTTCGCTTTCTCAGTAACTCGCTTGCATTTTAATTGGGGAATCCAAGCATTTAGTTAGGTTCATCAGTATCTTCCTTTTCTGTTAGTGACATCTATAAACTGTTTGATGGAGAAGTGAAAGAAAAATGAGTAATCCTTTAGAATGATTAAGATTCATGTCAAATCTTTTCTGTTTTCAAAAATTTGAAAATGATCAATGATCTTCTCACACTTGAGGTCTAGTGATTTGAGTTGTAACCACTAAATTTGGTAAGAGGAGAAAAATACTTTGACTATTTCCTAAATGGGGGAACCTTAAGATTCTGTTAATTTAAAGGGAAAAAAGACTGATGGATTGGAAATTAATTTTGCTAAGAAAGTTATTTTGATTCTTTTAGTGAAAAGCAATTTCTAAAGCTGATGGAATGCCAATAGCCCTTTTCATCCATTTAAAACAATATGCCAAAATGAAAATTTTTAATAAAATTTAATATCTACTGTTTGTTTTTATAACTTGCTCATTTTTTGGAAGCATTTTAAGACCCACTATTACCTGATTTATGAAAAACAAGTTTATTTCCTTTTTGAAGGATTGGCAGTATATTTTAAAACATTTTTATTACTGCTTAGAAGCAATAGGAAGATGTTTTCAAGTGAAGAAAATGAAGGTAGTTCTTCCTTTCTGTTATTCTGTCCCTGATTTCACAGCCAAACAGTGAGACAGTTTCTCGCTTCATCCTGAGTGCAGAAGTAAAGCTCTCCTGTATACACAGAGCTTGTTGACTCACAAGTCCTCATTATACTTGATGAGATAACACTCCCTAATTTAAAACCCTATTAGACAAAATAAATATTTTCTTGGGACAGAATGCTTTGTGGTTTAATGACTCAACTTTCTCTCAGTGCTGGAAACCTGGGTTCTTAGTCAGTGTCACAAGAAAAAACTTGTTTTATATCATCCCTGACTTTTTAAAAAAGGCATTTATTTTATACCCATTGAGTTCAGGTTATAGGGTAGAAGAAAGTACTTTTTAACTCTCCAAAAGCTTATAATGGAATTGAGAAATGACACGTGTTCCCAGAAAACCTAATTGAACACTTAACAAATGGTACTAGGTTGAACCATATGAAGTTGGCGTATCTGACTTGTTTTGACTCACACAAATGATACTTCACAGTGTTAGTCCCTCAGCTGTGTCCAACTCTTTGCCACCCCAGGGGCCTGGCAGGCTCATATTCCTTGGGATTTCCGAGGCAAGAATACTGGCATGGGTAGCCATTCCCTTCTCCAGGGGATCTTCCCAATCCAGGGATGAAACCTGGGTCTCCTGCATTCTTTACCGTCTGAGCCACCAGGAAGACTTGATACTTCATAATGTCCAACCTGAAAGTTCAAAACCAATTACTGTCACTCACCTGGATTTTCTATGTCCTTTAGTCCTTTGTGTGTTAAAGCTGTTGTGCACAGAAGCCTGTCTGGAGCCTCGTACCTCAGCGCTTAACCCCAGGGGATGTGGGGCCCATGTGTCTTCCCTCAGAGATCTGTGCATGGACTGTGTCCCTCTTTTCTTCTGCCCTCTGCTGTCTCTTCTCAGCCCTTTTATTTCCACACATGAGGATTTTCTTTCCTCCTAAGCATGCCTCACCATATTTTAAATAGTTTCCTCACTTCCTCTTTCTTGCTAGCTTTGGCCAAGGAAGATCTCTCCCTGTTCTCCACTCTTCTTTCTTTTTTTCTTTCCATTCTTTGTGTCTCCTTTTTTTCCACTACAAATCATGACCACGCAGTTGGTGGTTATAAAACCCAGTAATAAAGCTAGTGATAGATTTGTGTGAAGGAAAGGGAAAGAAAAAAAAACATGAATTTTGATGTAAAATAATAATAATCTAGATCTGGTGATAACAAAAGCTCTGTAAAGTCACTTTATAATCTCTGAAAAAATCCAACCATTATCTCTTTTCAATTGAATCTGCTTGTTCTCAGTGATCCTTCTCCCAAAAAGAGAATAATCTGCACTCAAAGAAAAGAAAGATTATTCCTCAGATTGTCTTATTGCTTTCTTGTTCCTTTTTTTTTTTTTTTCGACCAATACTGAAACAATTGTGATTCATAATGGCATTCTTTTTTCCTTTCTTTTTTGCTATGGTATACTTGCTTCCCTGGTGGCTCAGATGGTGACGAATCTTTCTGCAGTGCAGATCTCCTGGAGAAGGGAATGGCAACCCACTCCAGTATTCTTGTTTGGAGAATTCCATGGACGGAGAAGCCTGACTGGCTACAGTCCATGGGGTCACAAAGAGTTGGACGTGACTGAACAACAAACACACTATTTCAGCTACATGAAATTGACTTTTAGGGTTTATTTGGCAATCAAACCACCACTTACAATGTTGTATTTACAGAATAAATCATTTTTATTGTTAAAAAAACTTTGTAACACAACCCTTTGGTAAATTAGGATTTACTTTAGCATAAACTGAATAGCTAAGAGATGAAGAAACACAAGTTTCATTACAATCAGTGACATTCTGGAGTAAATGACTTCTGTAATTAGGTTTAATAGAAATTGATCACCAAAGATTACAAAGAGGGAAGGGAAAAGAATTAATAGACAGCCCAAGCAAAGACATATAAACAGTGAAGCAAGGTGTACCTAAGGGAAATGCGGATTTCCCTGACCATGACTGAAAGCTGAGTTTGGGGAAAGGAGAGGGGCTTAGGGTCATATTGGAGAACTCTTCGGGGGGAAATATGGTGATTGTTACTTGGACCTCTGAAGAACAATTTATTAAACTCAATGCAGAGTAGGGACCCAGTGACAGTCTGTTCTTGCCTCCTCTGTGTGAGAGATTTTCATTCATGAGAGCTGAGATGACCAATATTAGTCTCCTCTGAGATCCAGCCTCCCATCCTCTTCAGTCAGCACATCGGTATTCCTGATGTGTTGGTTATGTGTTTTACATTGTTACTTCTTGTTAGAGATGATTTCTAATTAGAGTTTTCTTTTGTAACATTATCACAAATTGAAGACAGTAATTGAACTCATTCATTAAGTAAATGATGACATTTCTAGTCACTGCCAAAGGCTGTGTCTAGGAGGCCCTTGTGGCATTTACCCACCTGATGCAGCCGAATTCAGACAATTCTGAAAAAATTATTATCCATGTTACATTCATCATCAAACAACTGTCAGGTATTTGGAAGTCCAGTAAGTCGAACATGATGTAATTGACAGTTATGAAAATTAAATGTAGAAGCTAACCTCCTTAAGAATTATCTTGAAAAAGTAAAAAAGATATATAGAGACTCATCCTCATATTTTAAAATATTTTTTTAGTTTCACATTATCATCAAAGGCCATTTACTACAAGCACCGGATTGTGTGTTGGAATGTTTTACTGTCTTACAAGTAACATTTAAAGACTAAATTCTCATTTCTAGTTTTATGAGGTTTATGGATCATCATATAGCAAGAACATATTGATTAGAGCCTTTAAATCTCTGAATTACAGCTGTGAGAATTTTGAGAATATCTGATTTGTAAGAAAAATTAGTATTTGTGAGTTCAGGAAGTACAGTAAATGCTAAACATTTTTGGTGCAAGGAACAAATTACACAACTTCTCTTGAAACTTTATTGCTTCTAAAAATGCTACAAAGTAATAATGTTTACAGCAATGCAATTATTATAAAAGCTCTAGATTGACAAAGATAATTCTCTGAGTGCCTGAAAGAACTAACTAAGGCAGAGAAGTTCAGAGCCAGGTTCTTTAGGGACCCCAGAGTTTCATAAACTCTTACAAATTGTGGCTGGCACCAGAGTCCTTTTGGACTAGTGAGCTAAGTGGGGCAAAGGTGAACAAAGGAAGTAGACGATGCATAGTAAAGATGCTATAAAGTTGACTTCAAGGTGTGTGACATCACCATAGACTTATGGAAAATAACAGTAGACATGCTAGACCAGCCTAGGAAGGAAGAGGAGCTTTTGAACCAAAGCTTTACATTGACATTATTTGAAACAGTCATAAATAGCAATAGTCTCTGCAAGCAGCTGTTGTAGTTATGAGTCAAACCATCTTTGCAAAATGGGGCTTTGTATTCTTTCACCCAGGAAGCCCTTACTAAATATCTGTGATGTGACAGATGTTGTTGATGTGACAAAACAGAGGGAGTCACATGGACCCAAGAGGGACTTACTGAGGTGAGAGAGAGTCATCATGATTATGGTAAAGCTAAAATATAGTAAAATTGCCTATAACATGAGGTGTGTAGGGAAGCCATGTTTGAAAAGGTGAACTGGGTCCAGAAGATGGAAGGGCTTGAATACTAAACTGTGGAGTTAAAACTCTTCTGTACACAGTGTTGTATCATCTAATGGTTTTCAAACACAAATGTACACCAGGAAGATCAATCTATTTATAACATTAGAATGGGTTGGAGGATGCAGGAGAAACCGGATAGCAAAGAATAGCTGGAAAACTCTCTAAATTGAAGAGGTGATGAAGTTAGGAAGTAGATGGTGGTAGTTAGAATAGACAAGGGTAGATGGACATCATACTGGTGAGGTGAAAGTATGTTCCGTGTATTTATAACTGCTGCCCCATCACTTCTTCCTCCAAGGCTTATAGTAGTTTATCTTCAGTTAACAATGTAAATAAAGGAGGATAAAAAAACTAAAGGAATAGTAGTGTCATAAGCCAGAGAGATAATTACTTTACAGATTGTATATTCATAAAGTTATATATAATTCTAAATAATTGCCAACATCCGCTGGATCATGGAAAAAGCAAGAGAGTTCCAGAAAAACATCTATTTCTGCTTTATTGACTATGCCAAAGCCTTTGCGTGGATCACAATAAACTGTGGAAAATTCTGAAAGAGATGGGAATACCAGACCACCTGACCTGCCTCTTGAGAAATCTGTATGCAGGTCAGGAAGCAACAGTTAGAACTGGACATGGAACAACAGACTGCTTCCAAATAGGAAAAGGAGTACGTCAAGGCTGTATATTGTCACCCTGCTTATTTAACTTNGAATACCAGACCACCTGACCTGCCTCTTGAGAAATCTGTATGCAGGTCAGGAAGCATCAGTTAGAACTGGACATGGAACAACAGACTGCTTCCAAATAGGGAAAGGAGTACGTCAAGGCTGTATATTGTCACCCTACTTATTTAACTTATATGCAGAGTACACCATGAGAAACACTGGGATGGAGGAAGCACAGGCTGGAATCAAGATTGCTGGGAGAAATATCAATAATCTCAGATATGCAGATGACACCAACCTTATGGCAGAAAGTGAAAAGGAACTAAAAAGCCTCTTGAGGAAAATGAAAGAGAAGGGTGAAAAAGTTGGCTTAAAACTCAACCTTCAGAAAACTAAAATCATGGCATCCAGTCCCATCACTTCATGGCAAATAGCTGGGAAACAGTGGAAACTGGCTGACTTTATTTTTCTGGGCTCCAAAGTCACTCCAGATGGTGATTGCAGCCATGAAATTAAAAGATACTTACTCCTTGGAAGGAAAGTTATGACCAACCTAGACAGCATATTGAAAAGCAGAGATATTACTTTGTCAGCAAAGGTCCATCTAGTCAAGGCTATGGTTTTTCCAGTGGTCATGAATGGATGGATGTGAGAGTTGGACTATAAAGAAAGTTGAGCTGAAGAATTGATGCTTTTGAACTGTGGTATTGGAGAAGACTCTTGAGAGTCCCTTGGACTGAAAGGACATCCAACTAGTCCATCCTAAAGGAAATCAGTCCTGAATATTCATTGGAAGGACCGATGTTGAAGCTGAAACTCCAATACTTTGGCCACCTGATGCAGAGAGCTGACTCATTTGAAAAGACCCTGATTCTGGGAAAGACTGAGGGCAGGAGGAGAAGGGGATAACAGAGGATGAGATGGTTGGATGGCATCACCGACTCAGTGGACATGGGTTTTGGTGGACTTCAGGAGTTGGTGATAGACAGAGAGGCCTGGCATGTTGCGGTTCATGGGATCGCAAAGAGTCAGACACAACTGAGCGACTGAACTGAACTGAACTTCAGGACCATAGTTTAAAGAGGCAAGTACAAGCATAGCACACTAGTCACCCTGGTGAAGGATGTGGAGATTGGAGACTGGTAAACTGATGTGGTTAGGTTCTGAGGGACAGTATATGAAACAGAATGGACATACAAAGTGAAAAAGCTAAAAATTCTGGATAAGGGTCCCATTGAGTTTGTTGCTGAATAATAAAGCTGCATGTACTTGATGAAATTCCATGAACTGAGAACGTAATTAAAGGGATTTGTAAGTGGAACACCTCCCAGAGCTCCCACAATTAAGAGAAATTTTGCATTTAATTTAATACTGGAATGAAATTAGACCTAGAGTAAAAGCTACTTTACACTTGCCGTAGTGAAGCTTAAACCAAGCCTTAAAAATTCATAATTAACTACGTGCCAAAAAAGCACGTCTTTAATTGTTGTGCTCTGTCGCTCATTTGTGTCCTATAGACAGCAGCGACCAGGCTTTGCGACCCTATAGACAGCAGCACACCAGGCTTCCCTGTGTTTCACTGGCTCCCGGAGCTTGCTCAAACTCTTGTTCATCAAGTCAGTGATGCCATCTGACCATCTCATCCTCTGTAGTCCCCTTCTCCTCCTGACTTCAATTTTTCCCAGCATCAGCTTGTTTTCCAGTGAGTCAACTCTTCACATCGGGCGGCCAGAGTATTGGAGTTTCAGCTTCAGCATCAGTCCTTCCAATGAATATTCAGGGCTGATTTCCTTTAGGATTGACTGATTTGATCTCCTTGCAGTCCAAGAGACTCTCAAGAGTCTGCTGCTGCTGCTATGGCATCACAAATAAAAAGTATCAATTCTTCAGCACTCAGCCTTCTTTATGGTCAAATTTTCACCTCCCTACATGACTAATTAAAAAAAATATATATGGTTTTTTGACAATATGAACCTTTGTTGGCAAAGTAATGTCTCTGCTTTTTAATATTCTGTCTAGGTTTGTCATAGCTTTTCTTCCAAGCAGCAAGTGTCTTTTAATTTCATGGCAACAGTCATCTTCTGCAGTGATTTTGGAGCCCAAGAAAACAAAATCTGTCACTGTTTCCATTGTTTCCCCATCTATTTGCCATGGTCTTAGCTCTTTGAATGTTGAGTCGTTTTTTCACTCCTCTTTCACCTTCATTATGAGGCTCTTTTAGTTGCCCTTTGCTTTCTACCATGAGGGTGGTGTCTCCTGCATATCTGAGGTTATTGATATTTCTCCTAGCAATCTTGATCCCAGCTTGTGCTTCATCCAGCCCAGCATTCCACATGATGCGCTCTGCATCTAAGTTAAATAAGCAGGATGACAATATACAGCCTTAACATATTTCTTTCTCAATTTGCAACCAGCCCATTATTTGTGCCTTATTCTAACTGTTGCTTCTTAATCTGCATACAGGTTTCTCAGGAGGCAGTTAAGGTGGTCTGGTATTCTCACCTTTTTAAGAATTTCCCACAGTTAGTTTTGATCCACACAAAGGGTTTAGCACAATCAGTGAAGCAGAAGTAGATGTTTTTCTGGAATTTCCTTGCTTTTTTCTACGAACCAACTAATGTTCGCAATTTGACCTCTGGTTCCTCTGCCTTTTCTAAATTCAGCTTTACATCTGGAAGTTCTTGGTTCAGTAGTATGGAAGCCTAGCTTGATGGTTTTTGAGCATAATCTTGCTAGCAAATGATGTGAGTGCAATCAGACAGTAGTTTGAATATTGTTTGGCATTGCTCTTCTTTGGTATTGAAGTGAAAATTGATCCTATCCAGTCCTGTGGTCACTGCTGAGCTTTCCAAATTTGCTGAGATATTGAGTGCATCACTTTAACAGCATCATCTTTTGGGATTTGAAATAGCTCAGCTGGAATTCCATCACCTCTACTAACAATGTTTGTAGTAATGCTTCCTAAGGCCCACTTGACTTCACACTCCAGAATGTCTGGCTCTAAATGAATGACCACACCACTGTGGCTATCCAGGTCATTAAGACCTTTTTTGTATAGCTCTTCTGTGTATTCTTTCCACCTCTTCTTAATTTCTTCTGCTCTGGTATGTCCATACCATTTCTGTCCTTTATTGTGCTCATCTTTGCTTGAAATATTCCCTTGGTGTCTCTAATTTTTCTTGAGGAGATCGCTTGTCTTTCTCATTCTGTTGTTTCCCTCTATTTCTTTGCATTGTTCACTTAAGAAAGCTTTCTTATCTCTCCTTGCTATACTCTGGAACTCTGCATTTAGATTAGTATATCTTTCTTTTTCTCTTTTCCCTTTCTCTTTCCTTTTCTCAGCTATTTTTAAGACCTCCTCAGAAAAACACTTGCTTTCTTGCATTTCTGTTTTCTTGGGGATGCTTTTGATCACCACCTCCTGTACAGTGTTATGAATCCCCATCTATATTTCTTCAGGCACTCTGTCTATCAGATATAATCCCTTTAATCTTTATCACTTCCACTGTATAATCATAAGAGATTTGACTTAGGTCATACCTGAATGGCCTAGAGGTTTTCCCTACTTTCTTCAATTTGAACCTGAATTTTGCAATAAGGAGCTGATGATCTGAGCCACAGTCAGCTCCAGGTCTTGTTTATACTGATTTTATAGAGTTTCTCTATCTTCGGCTGCAAATATAAACAATCTCCTTTCAGTATTGACCTTTTGGTGTGTCTATGTGCAGAGTAGCCTCTTGTGTTGTTGGAGGAGGGTGTTTGCTGTGACTGACAGTAAAACATTATTTGATGGAAGACAATAAAATCCAGCAGCCAATAATATTCAAAATATTATTCAAAATAATATTCAAAAATATCTACATTCCCCCCTTCCCAGAATACTAAGCATTCAAAGATGAAGCAAATTTGATCTATAATTAGGAAAAAAGTACTCATTTCTAACAGACAAAGATGACAACATTAGAAGACAAGAAATTTAAAACAGCTCTTATAAATACGGTAAAGAATTTAAAGAAAACAGGAACATAATAAGGAGAAAAATAGAATATATAAAAGTGAAGTAAATGCACTTTTTTTGTTTTGGAATGAAAACTGATCATTTCCAGTACTGTGGCCACTGCTGAGTTTTCCAAATCTGCTGACATATTGAGTGCATCGCTTTAACAGCATTATCTTTTAGGATTTGAAATAGCTCAGCTTGAATTCCATCACCTCTACTAACATTGTTTGTATTAATGCTTCCTAAGGACCACTTGACTTCACACTCCAGGATGTCTGAAAAGTACAATATATAAATAAGAAATCCAAGTCATCATTCTTAGTTTAGTTGTCACTCAGTCATGTCTGACTCCTTGTGACCCCATGGACTGCAGCACACCAGGCTTCCCTGTTCATCACCAACTTCCAGAGTTTACTCAAACTCATGCCCATTGAGTCAGTGATGCCATCCAACCATCTCTTCCTCTGTCATCCCCTTCCCCTCCTGCCTTCCATCTTTCCTAACATCAGGGTCTTTTCAAATGAGTCAGTTCTTTGCATCAGGTGGCCAAAGTATTGGAGTTTCAGCTTCAGCATCAGTCCTTCCAATGAGCACCCAGGACTGATCTCCTTTAGGATGGACTGGTTGGCTCTCCTTGCAGTCCAAGCGACTCTCAAGAGTCTTCACCACAGTTCAAAAGCATCAGATCTTTGGTGCTCAGCTTTCTTTATAATCCAACTCTCACAGCCATACATGACTACTGGAAAAACCATAGCTTTGNGGGAATGATGCTAAAGCTGAAACTCCAATACTTTGGCCACCTCATGCGAAGAGCTGACTCATTGGAAAAGACTCTGATGCTGGGAGGGATTGGGGGCAGGAGGAGAAGGGGACGACCGAGGATGAGATGGCTGGATGGCATCACTGACTAGATGGACTTGAGTCTGAGTGAACTCCAGGAGTTGGTGATGGACAGGGAGGCCTGGCGTGCTGCGATTCATGGGGTCGCAAAGAGTTGGACATGGCTGAGCGACTGAACTGAACTGATAATTACATTTATTCATGATCAGGTATACAGTTCACATCGTCTGAAAGACAACCGGTGAGGAAAAGAAAGGGTTTTTTTTTTTTTTTTCACATTTAAGAAAGAGAGAGACTTTCCTTTTCAGTCACTATAGGGAGAATGTTAAATAAGATGGTAGCTTACACCCTTTTCAGTTTTTCTGCAATTTGTCTAACAAAGCAGTCCATGTGGCTGCATCTTTCGTGTCTCAAAGCAAGCTCAGGTGTGATGACAAAGCACCGCTCACCAGTGACTGGAGGTTGAATGATGGGAGCAGAACTCAGGATTGACTCCCAAGAGCTGTTTCTGGTGACTTGGGGCTTGGTTTTCTGCCCTTGTACACAGAACCATATTCTGCCAAGTTTCCTGCTCCTTGCCTGCTCCGTGGTTATATAATCACCATTAGCTTTGTTTTGTGTTGCAAAAGATGGCAATTTAAAATTCTCTTGCATTATGTATTTGTTATTTATGACCTTAGCAAAGGCATGAGTCTTTCTTTGGGGATTATACATGCCATCAAAAGACCTACATTTTCTCTGCCATTAAATTATAAGAATTTGACAGCCTTAGAAGAAAAATGCCAGCAACCAAGAAACTTTTTTCTATTTTTACAACTAAAAACCAACCTTGTTCAATTTGAATATTATAGAGAGATGTGGGGGGAAATGCCAGGATTCAGTTCAGTTCAGTTTAGTCGCTCAGTCGTGTCTGAATGAATCGCATGCACACCAGGCCTCCCTGTTCATTACCATCTCTCAGAGTTCACTCAGACTCACATCCATCGAGTCCGTGATGCCATCCAGCCATCTCATCCTCGGTCGTCCCCTTCTCCTCCTGCCCCCAATCCCTCTCAGCATCAGTCTTCCTATGAGTCAACTCTTCTTATGACGTGGCCAAAGTACTGGAGTTTCAGCTTTAGCATCATTCCTTCCAAAGAAATCTCAGGGTTGATCTCCTTTAGAATGGACTGGTTGGATCTCCTTGCAGTCCAAGGGACTCTCAAGAGTCTTCTCCAGCACCACAGTTCAAAAGCATCAATTCTTCGGCGCTCAGCCTTCTTCATAGTCCAACTCTGACATCCATACATGACCACAGGAAAAACCATAGCCTTGACTAGACGGACCTTAGTCATGTCCAACTCTGCGACACCATGGACTATATAGTCCATGGAATTCTCCAGGCCAGAATACTGGAATAGGTAGCCATCCCCTTCTACAGGGGATCCTCCCAACCCAGGGATTGAACCCAGGTCTCCCACATTGCAGGCGGGTTTTATACCAGCTGAGCTACCAGGGAAGCCCTCAGTGACTCTAAAAGAGATCAGGTGCAGTCAGTAATGAAACACAAGACTTGCGATAAACCTAAGCCCTTCCTTGAGACCCAGACCAAGGTCCTCAGTTCCTCAGGGCTTAGGGCAGTGATTCCTGGGTGGTTTTGGTCCCTGGTCCTCTGTTCTTGCTCAGATTGAGACTCTTCTTTCCTCTGGAACCAATACTAATAAAGCCAAACTTAAGTGAGCTCATCCTGGTTCCAGGGGCGGGAGTGAGGGAGGGGGGTGCTTCACAGTTTGTTAGTCTTGGGAAGTGATCATAAATGACAGAAATTGACATATTATTTATTGGTCCTGAGACAGCTTGGTTAAATTTCACAAACTCTGCAGCACCCAAAGCCTAGATTTCACAACATGGAATTATAAGGGCAAAAGTCCCCAGGCTCTGTTGGAGAGAAAGTGATCTGCATTCCCAGTGGTCAGATATGAGGGGAACTTGGACAAATAGGAGGCAGACTCTCCTACACAGCACACTGGGGGATAGCTCCCAGCTGCCATTTGGGGCCCTGAACACATCTTGTTTAGTGATACACACTGCACTGGGGTTTCATGGCCCCTGTTTTTTTTTTTTTTTTCTTGGTTATTTATAGTTGGGTTTATATTGTTTCAGAAATGATAAATGAAAAATGGTTTGTTTTATGGAAATAATGAGCTATAGAAAAATGTTTTATTATTTGTTCGTGGCATCTGCCAGTTTACTTGGCAGTGCATTACAATAAATATCTTTCTTGCTTTAAAAATAAAAAATCAAGGGGCCCTGAAAGTTAGAAACAATAGAGACCAGCCAGACCAGGGAGCTTTGTTGTTGTTGTTTCGTTGCTATGTTACATTCAACTCTTTGCGACCTCATGGACTGTGGCCCACTAGGCTCCTCTGCCCATGGGATTTCCCGGGCAAGAATACCAGAGTGAGTTGCCATTCTCTTCTCCAGGGGTTCTTCCCGACCAGAGATTGCACCTGCGCCTCCTGGGTCTCCAGCATTGGCAGGCACATTCTTTACCCCTGAGTCACCAGGGACACCCCCAGAGAGTTTTTACAGAAACACTACTAAAAAAGATGATAAAATGGAAACCTGTGTAACCACTAGATGGCAGCACTTCTGCGTTAAAAGCTGTTACCATTTGCTGACACAAAATACTTGGATTAAATGATATAATAGTTTTTATATGCCTTAAACTATCAGGGTGTTTTGGATTTTCAAAATGTGGATGAGCACAGAGAGTTTATTAATTTGTCCATCCAACTGAGGATTTGTGACCATGAAACTCATCTGCAGAGAATTTGAAATCAGTCTCTAAACTGGGAGTTAGGTTCTCTACCCTCAGCTCTGCCAATAATTAGTCCTACGACTGTGAACAATTAATGTCTCTGGGCATCAATGAGATCTACTGCAAAATGACGTTGTTGGATCACTAGATTATCTCTGAGGTATCTTTCAATTCAGACATTCTCATCTCTGTATCATTTTGTAGTTGAGCCTGATAAATACGCTAGCTTAAAATACCGTCTACATGATGCCTAGAAAGTTATAATGCAGCAAGTGTTAACTGACAATCATAGGCATAATCAAAATAGCTGATACTTATTGAGCACCTGTTATGTAGCAGTACTAGACTAAGTGTTTTGTGTTACCTAAGTTAATTCTCATGACAATCTGATTATAATCCCCATTTTGCAAATGAGGAAACTGAGGCTGCAAGAAGTTAAGCAACTAGCCAAGATCACATGGGTAATGGCTAGGCTGGTATGACTGAAATCTGTTTATACATTGCTATATTTCATGTCTCATTTACATGAGAAAAATACAAATTTGAATACAACATGGCTTTTGAAAGAAAAACCCATTCTGTAAATCCAAAAGTCTTGGTTTTCCAAGAGAACTATATTAGTTTTTTGTTTGTTTTCCGGCAGTGGGATAGATTGGTGTGGTTCTATTGTCACACTGCCATTAGCTGACTCTTGGTGAGCCTTGGCAGAGAAGCCTAACATCAGTTCCATGCACGTGGGTAAGCGGGGGCCCAGAGCCCTGCCAGCCTCGTGGTTTCTCAGAGCCAATGTCTCCTCAAATGTGCAGTGAGGGACTGCACCAGGTAATCACTAGGGCCCTTTTCCAGGCCTAGAATTATCTGATGGTATGTCCATAATCTGATACAGGGCCTCATATTAGCAGGATTGCTCCATATATGTTAGCTTCCTACCATTCAGCAATTGCATCAATGAAATATTAATACTACTATACATTCTACTTAGTGTCATTTGTTAATAAATTAAAAGTTTCCTCCCTTCCTTTCTGGCCAGCAAACTTATGTAGCCTTATAACCACAGTCTTAATTCAGAGGAGCGGCTCTAATATCTGATGTTTTTAGCTCTCTTGGCCGCACCTTTTTTTTTTGTTCAAGTTACAGCTCTGAAGCTTATTAGAACACACCAAAAATTCTTTAAGTAGACACTGGATGGCAGTAGAGCATCAATTTATATCCTAGTTGTTCCATCACTAAGGCGTGTCCAGCTCTGCAACCCCATGGATTGCAGCGCGGCAGGCCTCCCTGTCCTTCACCACTTCCCAAAGTTTGCTCAAACTCATGTCCATTGAGTCAGTGATGCCATCCAACATCACAGAGGTGATCTCATCCTCTGTCACTCCTTTTTCCTCCTGCCCTCAATCTTTCCCAGTAGCAGGGTCTTCTTCAAAGAATTGGAGCTTCAGCTTTAGCATCAGTCCTTCCAGAGTCTGGTCTTCAGGGTTGATTCTTTTAAGATTCACTGGTTTGATTTCCTTGCTGTCCAAGGAGCTCTCAAAAGTCTTCTCCAGGACCATAGTTCTAAAGTATTAATCTGCATTGCTCAGCTTTCTTTATGGTCCAGTTCTCACATTCATACCCTAGAAATCTTTTGTGCCTCATTTGTTTTACATGTACATTATCTCTGAACCAAGAATTATTAGATAGGGAAACTCATAATTTGCTTTATATTGGGCTACATATGTTAAAATGCTCAAGGAGCAGCTTGATGAAGCCGACCCGATCAGGAAAAACCTGAGGTGGATTTACAGGAAACAAAAGCTAAAGTTTCATGGGCAATTTCAGCACATGGGACCCTAGTGCTATATATTTTGAAAAAGTAAGATACTTTGTTTTCTTTTTCAAGAGGGCCCCAAAATTATATTCTCCTCAAGCTTCACAAAGCTTGTATTTGCCTGGAAATAACCATAAATAACCTTTAATTTGGGAAAGGGCAAACAATTGTATTATTATTAATTTTCTACCAACTTAATCTCCAAGGAGATGCATAGTAGAAAAGCTTTTGTGATTCATATATACAAATAATATGTATAATATATATGTTTTAGAAAACTTATGAATTTTTGCCTAACTAAAAAACTTATGACATTTGATTCCACTTGTTTGACTTGATGTGAATAGAATGCAAATGCTAGATTTCTAATTTAAAAACTAGACATGCAACAAGCGACAAAGGTTTACTGTATAGCACAGGGAACTATATTCAGTATCTTGTAATAACCTGTAATGGAAACAATTTTAAAAATAATATATGTGTATGTGCAACTGAATCACTTTGCTGTGCACCTGAAACATTTAGAAGTCAACTATACTCCAATAAAATATATATATTAAGGGAAAAACTCTAAGAAAGGAAATATGGCTTTGAAAGCAAATCAGATAAAAAAGGAACAGAAAATAATGGAATAAGTGAGCCAGTATTCCACTTGTTTATGAGTCTGAGTAAAATAAAGTATTTAACACTGAAATTCCCTTCGCTCTGGCAGGATAATACCTGTACTAAGAAAAAGAAAGTGCAGATTGCAAATTAGCCAGTTAGATTTTCCTCTGATAAAACTCCAGACTAGTATGGCAATTTGGGGTGGGGAGGGGGATTTTATTTTGTTTTGTTTTTTAACCCCAGAAATAATGTGCTTAATAAGAGACCAGTAGTGATTATTCAGAAAGGAAGCTCTATTTCCATTTATAAATCTTAGATTTCTCACCAGGGGGCCATACTTAGCCTTTCTTACAACCACCTGTAGCCTACTCATCAGGAGTTAAACTGAAAATATATCCTTTGGAAAAGAAAAATGAACTTTTCAATTGGTCTTTCTAGTTGCAAACACTTGTTAAGATTTCCTTTTAAGCTAGGGAAACTTGAGCCAACTCATTTGAAAAGACCCTGATGCTGGGAAAGTTTGAGGGCAAGAGGAGAAAGGGGCAACAGAGGATGAGATGGTTGGAGGGCATCACTGACTCAATGGACATGAGTTTGAGCAAACTCCCAGAGATAGTGAAGGACAAGGAAGCCTGGCATGCTGCAGTTCATGGGGTGACAAAGAGTCAGACACGACTTAATGACTGAACAACAACAAGGGGGACTTATCTATGTCTAGCTTTGTCTGTAACTTATTCACGATTAAAATATTTTGTCCACATGATGAGCCCCTATGTCTACTATATCTTAATGTCCTGAGGGTTTGAAGTGGGTTTCCTTACCTTTACTTTGTATGATACATGAAAGGAGATATAAAAATGCTTGCTGAAAGAATGAGAGCTAGATATTTATTTAAATTACTGTAGGGCCCAGGGCCCCCTTCAGCACGATTTCTAGGTATTTTATGTCTGTGTAATGTTTCGTGAAGGTTGCGTTTCAGGAGACAAACTTGTGTAATACATTTTCTGGGAGCAGAAATTCTGTGCCTGACACTAGAGAGGAACTAGAAAATGTGTCTGGGGCGAGAAGCTCCTAAAACGGAACTCAGCTTGCAAAACCCTCTGAGCCCACACACCCTGTGGTCTTTCTTTACCTCCCAACTGAGTCCTGGAGCCAACTTTGAATTAATGATGCCTGTGACCATGTGGTCAGCAGCCATGCTTGCATCTTGATTTAGAGGAAAAGAAATTCAGCCAACACCTCGTCCCCCTCCCCTCCAAGGGAGGTCAGAAGTTACTTGCTACTGTAGCACAACTCTCTGCAGTTAATGGCTTGGGAATTATGAGTGAAGCAAGGACGTGGCCTGGACTATGTGTGAGGGTCATCCCTTTCCTCAGGCCACGGAGAAGCTAAATCTGCCTTCTAAGATCATGACCCCAAGCATATAGATTGACCCTTGGAGAGCAGGCTAAGTCTTGTTAGTTTATCCCCAAGCCAGGAGAGCAAGCAAACTGCCTGGGTTCAACATGCAGTGAGGCCAGAATCATGAATGTTTCTGCTTTGGTAACTCAAATTCAACCATCAATATATCTCATCTCTATATCTATCAACAGTGTACCAAGTGTGGGGGACATGTTATTAGACAGGGAGGTGGAGTGACGCACACCAACATCTGTGTCTACTCCATCCCCTGCCCCCTTCCTAATAGAGCCCAGCTTGTTCCAGTGCCTACCCTGTGCACCGTGATGTCCCTCTGGCCCCAGCCTCTGGGGGTAGGTCCCCCAATGGTTTTGCTGTAGACATGAGATATGCAGAGAAGTCTGCTCGGTGGTTTCTAGAGAAGACTTCCTTACTTCTGAGAGAGAGATGCAGGAAGAGATAGTCTTTTCATCACCTGGAATTATCATGTATCTATACATGATGACCAGAACTATAGCAGCCACTCAATTCAGCAGCAATGGAATAAACTGATTAAACGAACTCAGTCCACCTCTCTTGCTTTATATTCAGTGATTTATATTTGTCTTTGATTAGGCTTCTGTGGGAGAAGGCAATGGCACCCAACTCCAGTACTCTTGCCTGGAAAATCCCATGGACGGAGGAGTCTGGTAGGCTGGAGTCCGTGGGGTTGCTAAGAGTTGGGCATGACTGAGCGACTTCCCTTTCACTTTTCACTTTCACGCATAGGAGAAGGAAATGGCAACCCACTCCAGTGTTCTTGCCTGGAGAATCCCAGGGACAGAGGAGCCTAGTGAGCTGCCGTCTCTGGGGTCGCACAGAGTCGGACACAACTGAAGTGATTTAGCAGCAGCAGCAGGCTTCTGTGAGTTGGAATTGCTATTACTTGCAGGCAAAAGAATCCTATACTATAGGCAGGGGTTGGATCACAAGAAAAATACATAAAAAGAGCACCCTTGCTAGCTTTTAATCACACAGTGCAGAAGTGTCTAGCAGGAAGAGAGAACTCCGTTTTGGATCTCTGCCCACCTCCAACAATACATAGCTTAGGAAGCACATGTAGTTCAAGTTTATCATTTCATCTCTAGATTAACTCAATGGGCACATATTTTTCTCTTCAAAAAGAAAAAATCTTAAAGTGGTAGACTTTCTATACTTTTCTTTTTACTTTTGCAATTCATAAAACTTCAGTGGTTGGAATCCATTTTCAAGTCTTGTTACCAAGTCTGAGCTCGCACTACTCCTTGCACAACAAACAGGCCAATAAACTGAGACACCAGTTGTTGGGGCAGAAATAGCGACTTTATTTGGAAAGCCAGCAGGCAGAGAAGATGTCTGTGTCCCAGAGAGCCATCTTGCCTGGGTTTGGATGCTAGTCTCTTTTATAAAACAAAGAGTTGGGGGTGAGGAGGTAAAGTTTAAAAAGGTAATGGTTGTTGCAAATATGTCCTGGTTCCAACCAGACTCTGGAAGAGATGTGTTAATTGCTTCATTCTGGCAGTCATTTATAGGTGGGCCTTGGTGAGGATGTTTCCTGTGAGCTAAATGAGGGTACAGGTCAGGCTTAGGGGGCAGGATTCCAAGATATGGGCCATCACATATACTTGAAGCTATAGGCAATCTCCTTTTAGTGATTAACTGGAGCGAAAGCAATAGAGAAGGAAATGGCAACCCATTCTGGTATTCTTGCATGGAAAATCCCGTGGACAGAGGAGCGTGGCAGGCTACAGTCCAGTGTCACGAAGAGCAGGACACAACTGAGAACAAAGACAATGGACACAAAAGGTAAAGTAAGAGATCCAGCATGGCGTTAGATTTGATCTTCTTTGTTGCAGCCCTGGTGGTCTTCACTTGCTTGCTGCTCTTCTTGGCTTATCTGTGAGCAGAAGCAGCACAAGAGCTGTCATTTAGGGTCAGTGTCCAGTTAATAAAAGTACATCGTGATACAGACATACATCTGTGGTACGTCTTTAACACCTTCTCAATCATAAGATACTTTTCAAATGTTATGTAATTCTTTGAAGCTAGGTGTATTTTTCTATCCCTTTATAAATGCCATCTATAATTCCTAAGGAGAGATTTTCCTCTAAAGTGAACTTCAACACTTACTTTCAAAGGGTAGAAAATTTTAAGTCCTTATATATGGCATGAACATTGCAGGAAGGAAACTGTTCAGAGTGGTTACTTATGCAGAGAGAAATCTAATTGGGCTAAAGAAATTTTTATTTCCATTCCCTTCAATATTGATTGAATTGTATTTACTCTGTACAAAAATTACTTTTAAACAAAATTGGGAGGGAAGACAAAAAGAAATTGTTGCTGTTGAAATACCTTCACATTTTCTGTAACACAAAGAATAATGTTTTCTAAAACAAAGAGGTACAAGATGGATTTCTTATAATCACTCCCATACATTTCTTCCTTGTTGACATTACCCCATTGATTTATGCCTCCTCATTTCTTAAAGTGTTAGTGCTTTGCCCTACTTTTTATCCTTGGTTCATTGTATTGATAGAAATTCCTCAAAGGCTTTTATTTCTTCTGTGAAATATTAAAGACTTTAATTTTTAGTTATCTTCAAGAGCCTCCTTCTCCTGGTCCAGTATCTTCTTCTCAGTCTTAAGTATATGATTAAGAAATACATCAACCCTTGTATCAGTTATGATGCTCAACTGCAGGTAACAAAACATTTGACTCAAAAAGGCTTAAAGAACGGGACACTTATATGCAACATAATAAGAACTTCAGAGCTAGGGCAGGTCTAGGATTGGTTAATTCAGCTACTCAACAAAGTACTTGAAGATGCAAATTGCTCTCACATTTCTGCCCTGCTTTCTTCTCCATCTCTTCTCCAAAGGCTAATGCCATTCCTGATCCCAGGATGGCTGTCACATTCATCACATACAGGCATGATACTGGCCTGCAGGGAAGAACTATTACTTTCTGTAAACTGTCTTTTAAGAGAAAGACCTTCTCATGATTCCTTCCACAGATGTCCCTCACATCTAGTGGCCAGAATTGCATCAGATATAACGTGAAGTACAAACACTGGAAAATTGCATGAACGGAGGAGCCTGGTAGGCTACAGTCCATGGGGTCGCATAGGGTCGGACATGACTGAGCAACTACTTAAGTAATACAAAGACTAAATCAATGTGATGGTATCAGCTATAGAGATAGGTGTGGGCTTATGTCTTAGTCAGTTACTGGTGAGGGGATTCCAGGATTAGACCAATCATGACTGATTACCAGGGCAGGAAGCAACTTCCTCTGAAGCACATGGAAAATAGCTACCTGAACAAATCAGGGTTGTTAGCAAAGAAAATGTATGTTGGAGGTGTGACAGTTAGGCTTTGGGTTTGGATAAAGGAAATGGTTTGAGGTTAGGCAACCACCAGTGTCTGCTAAAACACTGCCTTTATTGGTTTCCATTCCTGTTAAATCTAATAAATATGATAATCCTGAGAACAGATTCCTTTGCCTGGCATAGCCTAGATTCTTCCTCTAACTGGGAGGAAACCATTTTCACTTTATTTCCAGTGTTCAAAAAATATACAAATGCTTTTTCTGTTTTCCTTAAGAGCAATAACAGCAGAGCAACCAAGCAAATATAAAATGAATTTGTATTGCTTTCATATCAAAATCTGTCTAGCCATCTCACAATTTACTTACTTACTGTCTGTCTCCAATTTGTTTTCTGTATAGGATTGAAAAGAATTCTGTTAGCCACATAGGGAAGTCATCAAAGTTTATTTATAAATGTGCTATGAGAATACCAAGTTATCTACAATTCTTTGTAGGTTTTGAAGAATGATTCATTATTTTGACTGATTGGAAATATACAGAGAAAAGTGTACCTTAAGCCTCTTGTGTTTTTAGTGTTCTTGAAAAGTTGTTTCCACTCTTTACAGAGCTTTGGAGGTAGTGGATGGAGCACATGTGGCTGGAGAGTATGAAGAATTTACACTGTACTGTGGGGAGTCCCAGTTCTTTCACACTACCTGTGAGATGCCTGGTGCTTTACCTACAGAGTCTGGNTCTTGTGTTTTTAGTGTTCTTGAAAAGTTGTTTCCACTCTTTACAGAGCTTTGGAGGTAGTGGATGGAGCACATGTGGCTGGAGAGTATGAAGAATTTACACTGTACTGTGGGGAGTCCCAGTTCTTTCACACTACCTGTGAGATGCCTGGTGCTTTACCTACAGAGTCTGGAATCTTTAAAAAGGTAATGCTTCATTTCCAATATTTGACTCCTGGGACTAAACACTTTATTGAATTAAAGCAGTGTAAAATAACACCTGTCTGGTTGAAAAACATAGTTAAAAAGATCGTAGATGGTTAAAAGGTCATTACATATCAAAGGACCGTGATAATAAATCAGGATCAAAGGATGAGTTTGAATCTTTGCTGGCTTCAAAGTTCTGCCTGGTTGTCATGGGTGCATTTTGCTGCCTTTTCCCCTTATATACCTTTAACTCAGAGATATACAAAGTAAAATGACATCAATATTTAGAAACAGTGATTCTTTCCCATAAAAAGCATTTTATTTACTTACATTTCCTTCCTACTGTAAGCCATTTAGAGTTGTTACCATTCTATCAGCAGTTACATTTTAATATCTAGATGTTTGCATAGAAAGTTCTAACTTAACTATATTGCTTTAAGAGAAGCTTTTAATTGTGTTTCTTTAAAAGAAACCTTATTTTGCTTTAAAAGTTCTAACTTAACTATATTGCTTTAAAAGTTTTCCCCCAGGTGGGAGATAAAAGTATATTCTCATTAACTGCATCCTTTTACCCATGAAAGGACATGGCTTGTACACTTGCCTGCAAGCAGCAAGATAAAAAAGTCTTGACTCACAGTGTGAGAGCTGGTTTAGCTGCCAAACTATGAAGGCTGTATAATACAGTTCTTGTTACAACTTCTTAGAAGATCACTGAGAGTTAGCAAAGAAAGATATTTTGGCATGAAAGAAATCCCCTCCCCAAAGGAGTTTGTTTTAGAAATGTTGTATATTAAAAGTGAAACAATTACTTAGTACAAGATGAAAAATTTGGAGATTGGATATACAACACTGTGAATGTATTTAGGACTATGATGTATTTAGGACTGCTGAGCTGCATTTTTAAAATGGTTAAGATAGTAAATTATATGTATGTGTATTTTACCACAACGAAAAAATTTTGAAAATATCCTTGGTGATGGAAAGCAGTAAGAAGAAAAAGACATGATGATATCATAAATTCATATTTTATAGTTTATTAGAAAATAAAAGTGGGTAGGAAAATTAAACAGAAAATTCTTTCTAACTCATAATAGTATAATTTATCAATGAGTACCTGAAGTATAAAGTTAAGTTTTATAAAATGGTGAAATGAAAAAATTAAATTTAACTTTAAAAAATTAAATAACCTGGCTTACTATAATCTATGGGACTTCCCTGGTGGCTCAGGGGTTAAAGCATCTGCCTCCAATGCGGGAGACCTGAGTTCGATCCCTGGGTCGGGAAGATCCCCTGGAGAAGGAAATGGCAACCCACTCCAGTATTCTTGCTTGGAGAATCCCATGGACTGAGGAGCCTGGTGGGCTGCAGTCCATGGGGTCACAAAGAGTTGGACACGACTGAGTGACTTTACTACTACTACTATAATCTATATGTACTTTCAAATTGTTTTTATATTTTGTTCTTCTTTATAAGAAACAGTTTGTAACTGGAAACAAAACCTGATAAATCCAGTCACTGCCCGTGAGTTTTGAGTTGTTTTCTGTATTTGTCCCTTAATAGTTATAATTCTGCAAGTGTCATGTCATTAAGTATCTCATGATATTTACTGAAGTCCAGGAAACAGTTGGTGGCAGCATGTAAAGTTGGGCCAAAAGTAACTTCCCTGAGAGGGATGACTGTGAAGGGTCTGTGGTACTTCCTCCCTTGGTCTACAGTTCAACAGTAGCTGTATCTTCTTCACGATACTCTCACCCTGTCTAGACATGCTCTCTTGACCCTTGCTTGCTGTTCCAGGATGCAGTCAAGGAGGGCTGGCAGGGAGAAGGAGGCCAGGCAGAACACCCGGGAAAGGCAGACGCCAGGGACTAGAAATGGATGAACTGGGCACCCAGTGTAGGAAGGGAGCCAGGGCAGATAGAAGACAGGCAGGAACTTGAAGAAGGAAGAGCATAGGCAAAGTGTCGTTCTGGCTACAGTGTCTCCATGTGTCGCCTGAAATGGGGTCAGCCAGGCACTGCCTGTATGCTCTACCTGCACGCTCTACCTGCACCACACCATCCTGCTCAGTGATGGTCAAATGCCCACAGCAGGAAGAACAGGCTTCCAGGTCCAGTTCTGGATCTGCCGGTTGCCTCTCCCTTTCCCTCTCTCTCCCCTCCATCATCCCTCATGGGTCTGACTCTGGATCTTTCTCATCTGCATATTTTATAAGGACTAGAAGAAAAGAAGAGGCATAGTGCTCTCTTGCCTACTGATGGTGTTCTCAGTTTTATGTCTCTTGAGATCATAGCTGAGATGTGTAACTAGACCATTTTCAGAAGTGTAGCACAGCTCCATACCACCAGTCTGACCAGTATTACTGAGAAACAGAAATTAGCCCCACGCAGATTCTGGGTAATTCATACCTACTGTGAGTGCCAGGGTGCCTCCCATACCTTTCAAAGGATTCTTCTTAGTGTACTCTCTGCAACGAGCCTGGGCATTTCCTACAGGATTCAGCAGATTTACTAGGCACTTGTATCAGCATCACCCTTGGTCTCTTTCCCAGGCAGAAGGCCATCAGTTCTTCTTAATATCCCAGAGTTGATCTAGCTCTCTAAATTGTATCTGTTTATTCAGACAAATGTTTCAGGTGTGTGGGTTTGTTTTTTTGATTTGAATTATTTTTTAATATAAATTTATTTTAATTGGAGGCTAATTACTTTACAATATTGTATTGGTTTTGTCATACATCAACATGAATCCGCCATGGGTGTGCATGTGTTTCCCATCCTGAACCCCCCTCCCACCTCCCTCCCCGTACCATCCCTCTGGGTCATCCTGTGCACCGGCCCCAAGCATCCTATATCATGCATCAAACCTGGACTGGCGATTCGTTTCATATATGATATTATACATGTTTCAATGCCATTCTCCCAAATCATCCCACCCTCTCCCTCTCCCACAGAGTCCAAAAGACTGTTCTATACATCTGTGTCTCTTTTGCTGTCTCACATACAGGGTTATCGTTACCATCTTTCTAAATTCCATATATATGCATTTGTATACTGTATTGCTGTTTTTCTTTCTGGCTTACTTCACTCTGTATAATACGCTCCAGTTTCATCCATCTCATTAGAACTGATTCCAATGTATTCTTTTTAATGGCTGAGTGGAGAATCCCAGGGATGGCGGAGTCTGGTGGGCTGCCGTCTCTGGGGTTGCACAGGGTCGGACACGACTGAAGCGACTTAGCAGCAGCAGCAGCAATACTCCATTGTGTATAAGTACTGCAGCTTTCTTTTCCATTCATTTGCTGATGGACAGCTAGGTTGCTTCCATGTCCTGGCTATTATAAATAGTGCTGCGATTAACACTGGGGTACACCTGTCTCTTTCAATTCTGGTTTCCTCAGTGTATATGCCCAGTAGTGGGATTTCTGGATCATAAGGCAGTTCTATTTCCAGTTTTTTAAGGAATCTCCACACTGTTCTCCATAGTGGCTGTACTAGTTTGCATTCTCACCAACAGTGTAAGAGGTTTCCCTTTTCTCCACACCCTCTCCAGCATTTATTGCTTGTAGACTTGGATAGCAGCCATTCTGACTGGCGTGAAATGGTACCTCATTGTGGTTTTGATTTGCATTTCTCTGATAATGAGTGATGTTGAGCATCTTTTCATGTGTTTGTTACCATCTGTATGTCTTCTTTGGAGAAATGTCTATTTAGTTCTTTGGCCCATTTTTTGATTGGGTCGTTTATTTTTCTGGAATTGAGCTGTATAAGTTGCTTGTATATTTTTGAGATTAGTTGTTTGTCAGTTGNTTCTGACTGGTGTGAAGTGGTATCTCATTGTGGTCTTGATTTGCATTTCTCTGATAATGAGTGACGTTGAGCATCTTTTCATGTGTTTGTTAGCCATCCGTATGTCTTCTTTGGAGAAATGTCTATTTAGTTCTTTGGCCCATTTTTTGATTGGGTCGTTTATTTTTCTGGAATTGAGCTGTATAAGTTGCTTGTATATTTTTGAGATTAGTTGTTTGTCAGTTGCTTCATTTGCTATTATTTTCTCCCATTCAGAAGGCTGTCTTTTCACCTTGCTTATAGTTTCCTATGTTGTGCAGAAGCTTTTAATCTTAATTAGATCCCATTTGTTTATATTTGCTTTTATTTCCAGTATTCTGGGAGGCGGATCATAGAGGATCCTGCTGTGATTTATGTCGGAGAGTGTTTTGCCTATGTTCTCCTCTAGGAGTTTTATAGTTTCTGGTCTTACGTTTAGATCTTTAATCCATTTTGAGTTTATTTTTGTGTGTGGTGTTAGAAAGTGATCTAGTTTTATTCTTTTACAAGTGGTTGACCAGTTTTCCCAGCACCACTTGTTAAAGAGATTATCTTTACTCCATTTTATATTCTTGCCTCCTTTGTCAAAGATAAGGTGTCCGTATGTGTGTGGATTTATCTCTGGGCTTTCTATTTTGTTCCATTGATCTATATTTCTGTCTTTGTGCCAGTACCATACTGTCTTGATTAAGGAGCATTTTTATATCATAAGTGTGGTTTCCTTACCTTGATTGAAGAAGTCTGCTTGAGAAAATAGCTTTTACTGTAAAAATTATAATACCTTGTACACAATAGTTACTCAATATTATTGACTGCCTGACCTTTGAGCTACTTGACACCATTTGCTGATTATATTTCTCATAATGGATTTTGTCTGCCTACTCTGAGAATTTAACAGATATTTGCAGCAAAATCTTGTTTGCAAATTAGAAACTGTCATTAATTGGACTGATTAGGCGTTCTTAGCAGGCCACTCAGATCAGTGAGATGAAAGTAGTAAATCTGAATTTTCGGTATTTGAAAAGAATAATTACTAACAATCATGAAAATCACTCATCATCATCACTGGGAAAACTTATTAAATATATAATTCTCTCCTTCCTTTTTATTTTAATTTGTGATGAAAGGACATTTGAATTTGAATATGTGATGAAAGGAAGTTTCTGGGTGGTATTCATCTTTCACTTTAGACTCTGACATTTTTTTCATATCAGGCTAAGACTTAGCCATGACTCATGAGGTGTCTCCTTCAATCTCTCAGAATTAGGTCAGGTTTCTTGTAGATCTTGTCATATTGCTGTTTGGAATTTAGCCAGAGGAAAGAAAATAAGGCATGATTGCAATTGTTTAAATAAATATCTTATTCAGGAGGGCTTATTAGAGGCAAAGTAGAAAGTCCTCATTCTGTCTAGTATTTTGTTTTGTTTACCACTTGTGTTCTGAGGATCTTTTTTCCATCTGTCATTATATCTTGGACAGAGGTGGCAGTTGATCATTGAAATTCCTCTCTCTCCAATTCCTGGCTGATACCTAAAATTCTATCATTATCAAGAAATCAATTTATTTGTGAAAATTATGTCACCTAAACATGAAACATCAAATATTCAGAACTTTACTGTAATAGTTAGTTGCTAAATGTTTTCTTCTAAATGAGATAACAATAAATAAATTTTCCTTCGGGGAAGAAGCCTGGGTGGGATTTTAGTAGTTGGGGATTGTGAACAAGTTTAAGGTGCTAAGACTCTAAAAGAGAAAGGGGAAATGAGTATTGAAAAAGGAAAAGGAAAGACATTTAAAAGATACAAGTATGTTTGTTGTTTAGTTTCTAAGTTGTGTCTGACTCTGAGACCCCCTGGGCTGTAACAGCTTGCCAAGCTCCGCTATCCGTGGGATTTCCTAGTCAGGAATACTGGGGTGGGTTGCCATTTCCTTCTCTAGGCATCTTCCCAAACCAAGGATCAAACCTGAGTCTCCTGCATTAGCAGGTAGATTATTTACTGCTGAGCTACCAGAGAAGCTCACAAGTATACTTACTCTACAATTTTCATACCTCTAACTCTGGACAAGTAGTCTTTGAAATATACAGAGCATTTAGAGTTAAGAAATCCAGACTTTGTTAACCAGTAATTGCTAATGGCCATCTTTTTTTTTCTTTTTTAAAAAAGACTCTTTTCTCCATCTGTACCAAAGACATACCTTTCACATTTCCTTGCACCTGTCGGACCTCTAGGTCTCCTAGGGATGTGATGTAAGAGTAGTGAAAGTCTGTATAACTAACTTTCTCAGCCAAGTTCTTCCAGTGATTTGCATGCAGTCAGGGTATGAAATAAATAGTATTGTTTGTGCAGTAATTTCCAAGGTCCAGGTGATTAATTGTGGCCATTGTTCCACAGAGAGGCATTTCAGTGTTTCTACTAGACCCTGGTTTTTGTGACACTTCGCTCTTTTTTATCAGATGCATTTGGTTCATCTTTGTGAAGTGTGTGCTTTGCCCTGTCATTGAGAAATTTTTCTCCCCAGTGAGAAAAAAATTCTTTTCACTTTCTGTGACCAGCTAAAAGAAGATGGATGCACAGAATTCAGCCAAAGTCAACACAAGGAAGAGGAGGAAAGAGACACCTGGACCCAATGGGGCAACAGAAGAAGATGGAATTCCTTCAAAAATGCCACGCTGTGCAATTGTAAGTAAGGAAGAGATTTCTTTGTTGAACTCTTAACCTTGCAGGGGGAAGGTAGAAAGTGATATAACACTGATGATATCAATATTACTTCTTATCAAGTCTTCTTAAATAATGGAAAGAAGGAGTTGTAAGTGTGAATAGTGACTTTCCAACAGTTGTTGGAAATCTTATGCAGATTATAATTCAGAGTTCAGTTGTAAGAACTTTACACTGGAATTGAAAAAAGAATGTTAGGAAAACTTGGAGTTTGTATGTATATTAGGCAAAAAATGAAACTAATGAAATAGAGAAATTGTAGCTCCAGGCAGTGATCTTATCTTGGTATCATCTCTTGTTTAGTTTTCTGTGTCTTACTGTCTATTCTATCACTGCTCCACTCCATTACTAATTATATCTTAGATGAGAATGTTTTTCTACTACTGCCTACCTTATGTTCCTTTATCTCTGAAGTGTTATCTTTGTATTTCCTAACCACTTACAAACATTTGATGAAAGACTGCTTTCCAAACTCTTCATCCTGTCTCAGGTTGGTAACCTTCCTGAAGCTTCCCCTGGAAAGCATATCAAAGAATATTTATAGATAATTGGAGTTATTATTGGTACACAGTGTTATTATGAAATCCATGTTTTAAAATCCCAGTAACAAAATTACATGTTTCTGTATTTTTATACCTATATTAACCACTAGCCATTGATCTGGAGAAGGCAATGGCACCCCACTCCAGTACTCTGGCCTGGAAAATCCCATGGATGGAGGAGCCTGCTAGACTGCAGTCCATGGGGTCGCTAAGAGTCAGACACGACTGAGCGGCTTAACTTTCACTTTTCACTTTCATCCATTGGAGAAGGAAATGGCAACCCACTGAAGTGTTCTTGCCTGGAGAATCCCAGGGGCAGGGGAGCCTGGTGGGCTACCGTCTATGGGGTCACACAGAGTCAGACACGACTGCAGTGACTTAGCAGCAGCAGCCATTGATCAAACTGCAATTTCCACTGGTTACTTTTGGAGCTTCATAACCCAGAAGGAAAAAATTTCTACTCTGATATAAGTAACAGTTGTTCCAAGCCAATATACTATCTTGAGCAGTAAGAGCAACTGGACTTCACAAATGGGAGGTTTCTGCTCCAGGACTGATGTTAATGATGATGCTGAGGGCAAGTGTGTTCATTTCCTATTTCTCTGTAACAAATTACCACAAATTTAATGAATGGCCTAAAACAATACAGATATATTATCTTATCGTTTTTGGGATTAGAAGTCTGAAATGGGTCTCAGAAAGCCAAAGTCCAGTGTTGGTAGGGCTGGAGGTTCTAGGGGAGAACTGTTTCCTTATATTTTCCAGCTTCTAGAGGTAGCCCATATTGCTTTGCTCGGGGGACCAGCTAGCAGTCACTACACTCTGACCACTGCTTCTGTCATCACATCTCCTTCTGAATCTCCTTCCTCTTTCTTTCACTTGTAAAGACTTGTGATTACATTGGATAGACGTACTTAGCTATTCCAGGACAATCTATCTCAAAATCCTTTAATCACATTTGCAAAGCCCATGTTGCCGTGTAAGATATAGCATAGTCACAGGTTTGAGAACATAAGATGTACACATCCTTAGGAGAATGTTGTTCTTTATACCACAGCAGGTAAACTCAGAAAATGACTCAGCAGTCAACAAAACAGGGCACTGTTAATTTCTGAATGTTTCTTAGAGAATTCAGGTTAAGGAGATGATGGTAGGCACAAATTCAGCATTCTCACTTGTAGTAGGGACAAGCTATAACCAAGAAGGTAATACTCTGAGCTGATCACCATAGCCAGGAATAGACCTAAGAAGATGAATCTTAGTGGAATGGGCTCTGAGAAGAGTTAAATCTCTTGGTTTTTAGAATCTGAGGAATCTCAGTGTTTTTAGTTACTCTGCTTCATATATTCATATCACAAATCAGTAATGGCTTGCTACCTATTTCACGTTCCTCTCTGGTATACACTGGCTATTTATCAAGGGCTAATGAGCAAAGATTCACTCACCCAACAGGCTGGACTGACTAATGAGGAGTATCTGCTAAATAAACTTGTGTGTAATCTCTGCTGTACACATAAGCTTTCTGTCTCTGAATCTCTTTCAACTCTGTAGAAAAAACAAGATTTTTTTTTCTTTTTTTCTTTACTGAGATCATAAATCTACCCATTTAAACTGTCCAACTCAATGGTTTTTAATATATTCATAGAGTTGTGCTACCATCACCACAACCAATTTTAGAATATTCTTATCCCTAAAATAAGCCCCATACCCATTTACAGTCACTTCCCATTTCTTCCCAAGCTCTCACCTCTAGAAACCACTAATCTATATTATTCCTATAGATTTGCCTATTCTGGACATTTCAGGCAAATGGCAGTACACAATAGTTGGTCTTTTGTGGCTGGCTTCTTTTACTGAATGTGTTTTCATGATTCATTAATGTGGCATATTCAGTACTTAATTTGTTTTTATTGACAAGTAACATTCCATTGCATATCAAACACCACATTTTATTTATCCTCTCATTAGTTGATATTTGGGTTGAACAAACAAGATTTTATGACATACATTGTGCCTGCATGGCAGTGGTTACTGGGAGTATTAAATAAGACCTTCCCTTTGAGAGATGTGAACATAATATAGAGCTCTGTAACTCAGATCTCAACTAGCTTTAAAAAAAAAGTGCTTTCCTTGAGAGCAGGGCAAGGAATAGGATGTGTCACCAAGTATTTAGTAGCTGGGTTTGTAGGTCATGATAGAATGGATGTAAAGGAGAGAAAAGAATTAAGGAGGAAAAATTAAAGGATAACTTTATGGCTAGTTTGTCTTTAAGTATAAAGAATTTGTGCTTCCTGGGTGGCTCAGTGATAAAGAATCCGCCTGCCAAGCAGGGAGACATGGGTTTGATCCCTGGGTCAGAAGATTCCCTGGTGAAGGAAATGGCAACCTGCTCCAATATTCTTGCCTGGGAAATCCATGGACAAAGGAGCCTGGTGGGCTACAGTCCGTGGGATTGCAAAAGAGTTGGACATGAGTTAGCCACTAAACAACAACAACAGTCAGGAGAAAGTTTTTATGAAAGCACTATTGCATTTAGAAGTTCTTTCATAATTTGGAGGATAATGATGATCATTGTAAGTTTTAATTTTTAGTTATAATACTATTAGTTATAGTATTATATTATAGTAGTATATACTGTTGGGCTTCCCAGGTGCCACTAGTGGCAAAGAGTCCGCTTGACAATGCAGGAGACATGAGACGTGGGTTTGATCCCTGAGTTGGGAAGATACCTTGGAGGAAAAAATGGGAACCCCCTCCAGTATTCTTGCTTGGAGAATCCCTTAGACAGAGGAGCCTGGTGGGCTATAGTCCATAGGGTTGAAAAGAGTCGGACACAACTGAAGTGACTCGGCAGGCATGTATGCAGTATATACTGTTAGTTATGGAGTTCCCAGGTGGGGCTAGTGGTTAAGAACCCATCTCCCAGTGCAGAAGACATAAGAGACACGGGTTTGATGCCTGGGTCAGGAAGATCCCCTGGAAGAGGGCATGCAACTCAGTGCAGTATTCTTGCCTGGAGAATCCCATGGACAGAGGAGCCTGGTGGGCTACAGTCCATAGGGTCACAAAGAGTTGGACACAACTGAAGAGACTTAGCACGCACTGTTAGTTATAATTTGCATAAACTTAGAAGTTTTATATAACATTTAGAAGCTAACCTCTTAGATTAATACAAATTAGTTAATTTTGTTGGCATAAAGAAACCTTTGTTTCTTGGAAGAGAAACCTGTGTTTCTCTTCATGGAAGAGAGAATGAGCTAATGTAGATTTGTTGAGTGACTACTTGTGTGTGAAACACTCTACTAGTTAATTTGCATATGCTTACGCACTGTTAGTTATAATTTGCATAAACTTAGAAGTTTTATATAACATTTAGAAGCTAACCTCTTAGATTAATACAAATTAGTTAATTTTGTTGGCATAAAGAAACCTTTGTTTCTTGGAAGAGAAACCTGTGTTTCTCTTCATGGAAGAGAGAATGAGCTAATGTAGATTTGTTGAGTGACTACTTGTGTGTGAAACACTCTACTAGTTAATTTGCATATGCTATTTTATTTAATCCTCATAACAAACTTATGGAGCAGGTTTTACTTTCTTCCATTTTATAGAAGATGAAAGCTTTAGAAGCTTGCCATGATTTCACTGCTATTAAGTAATAGGGCTGGAATTTAGATCTAATGATTTTCAGGTCCTAAAGGCTTGCCCTTTCATTTGTACTTTGCTACCGGAGAATCAGAAGACTTGAAAGCTATAATATTCCATAGGATTCATTTGAGGTTAAAATAAAGGAGATTTGTTTTAGGAGAACATAGGTAGAAAGAAATACTTGGTCCTACTTTTATAAACTTCAGCTTTTAGTGACGCTTTTCTCTGAGAAGAGAATAATAGGGTGGTTTTTTTTGGTTTTGTTTTGTTTTTTTAAGTACTACTCATTCTAACTGGAGGCAGCTCTAGACAGTTTAGGTTTTGCTGATCTGCCATAGCTGAAGAACCTTAGGTTTCATTCTCTATACTTAGGAGGAATTGATTCAGCACAAACTCTAGCCAGAAGGGACAGCTGCATTTGCCTTCTACAAGGAAGATTGAAGAAACAGAGTTATGAGAGATAGAATACTTAATGTATCTTTTAAAATTAAGGTAAAATTCACAGAGCATAAAGTTCACAATTTTGTGCTGTGCTTAGTTGCTCAGTTGTGTCCAACTCTTTGCCATCCTTTGGATTGTAGCCCGCCAGGCTCCTCTGTCCATGGGATTTTTCAGGCAAGAATACTGGAGTGGGTTGCTATTTTCTCCTTCTGGGATCTTCCCAACCCAGGGATGAAACCCATGTCTCCTGATTGTAGGCAGATTCTTTACTCTCTGAGACATCAGGGAAGCCCAAAGTTCACCGTTTTAATCATTTTAAAGTGTACAATTCAGTGGTTTTTAACACTAAAAATTCACAGTGGTTTTTAGCACTAAATCACCACTGTCTAATTCCAGAATATTTTTATTACCATGGAAAGAAATCCCATACCCATTAGCAATCATTCCCTCATTCTCCCCTCCCTCTATATCCTGGCAACCTCTAATCTACTTTCTCTCTCTAGGGATTTGCCTATTATAGACATTTGGTATAATCACACAATATGTGGCCTTTTTAATGTCTGGCTTCTTTTATTTAGCACAATGTTTTCAAGGTCTGTCCAGATGATAGTGCTTATCAGTACTTCATTCCTTTTTTAAAAGTCAATCCATATAGACATACTACTCTGTTTATCCGTTCATCAGTTGTTGGACCTTTGAATTATTTCAGAGAACACAGTAAGGCTGTCTTTCATCTACATGTACTAATGTTAATAAGCATAATTTTTTCTATTTTATATATAAGCTTTTATTTATATAAACAACTTCATTGTGATAATTCTTATACCATTATAATTCATACACACATTTTGAGTGTGCAATTCAAAGTTTTTTAAAATGTCCACAGAGCTGTGTAGCCATCATCATAATACATTTTAGTACATTTTCATTACTCCAGAGAGAAACCCTGTACCCGTTAGCAGTCACTCTCCATTTCTCCCCAATCCTTCCAGCCCATTGTAACCAGTAATCTATTTTCTATCTATGAATTTTCCAATTCTGAACATTGCAGATAAATGAAATCATGTAATAAGTGGTCTTTTGTGGCTGGTTCTTTCACTTAGCATAATTTTTTCAAAGTTCATCCATGTTGTAGCAGGTATCAGTATTGCATTCCATTTTATGTCTGAATGGCATTTGTTTTTTTGATTTACACTTACATACAATGGAATGCATAAACCTTAGGTATACAGCTCAATGTTTATATGTGTACATATCCATGTAATAACTAGTACATCCAGAAGACCCCCTCACACCCCTGCTAGTTAATATCCGCTTTTCCCAGATTTTTTTTTTTTTGTTCTGTGGTTTCTATTCACCATAGATTAGTTTTGCCTGTTTTTGACCTTTATATAGGTAGAATCATAGAATATGTCTTATTTTGTGACTAGCATATATTTTTAGAAACACAAATTACTGGCAGATATCCCTTTGAGTACTAACTTTTAGAGGATAAATTGTTTTTTTTTTTTCAATTTAATCTGTAAGTAAATCTCTAATTCAGAAAATCACACATTTGGGGTCCTTGGTCTGTTCTTTTTTTTTTTCTTATGATCTTTGTCTTTTTACTCTTTTAAAAATTTTGTTTTATTTTTGGCTGTGCTGGGTCTTTGTTGCTGTGTGTGGGCCTTGTTGTGTTGAGTGGGGGCTCACTCTCTAGTTGTGGTGCTTGGGCTTGTCATTGTAGTGGCTTCTCTTGTTGTGGAGCAGAGGCTGGAGGTGCATGGGCTTCAGTAGTTGTGATGCATGGGCTTAGTTGCCCCACAGCATGTGGTATCTTCTAGGACCAGGGATTGAACTGGTGTCCCCTGCATTGCAAGGCGGATTCTTAACCATTGGACCACCAGAGAAGCCCTCCCTGGTCTTTTCTTAACCTCTTTTTAAAAACATCTATATTATGCAAATAGCATTTCATTCTTTTTTGTGGTTGAGTAAGAAAGCTGAGCACCGAAGAATTGATGCTTTTGAACTGTGGTATTGGAAAAGACTCCTGGGAGTCCCTTGGACTGCAAGGAGATCCAACCAGTCCATCCTAAGGGAGATCAGCCCTGGGTGTTCTTTGGAAGGAATGATGCTAAAGCTGAAACTCCAGTACTTTGGCCACCTCATAAGAAGAGTTGACTCATTGGAAAAGACTCTGATGCTGGGAGGGATTGGGGGCAGGAGGAGAAGGGGACGACAGAGGATGAGATCGCTGGATAGCATCACCGACTCTATGGACGTGAGTCTGAGTGAACTCTGGGAGTTGGTGATGGACAGGGAGGCCTGGCGTGCTGCAATTCATGGGATCGCAAAGAGTCAGACACTGCTGAGCATCTGAACTGAACTGAACTCAAAAAAAGATAACACACACAAATTTCCTAAAAATGACTATATTTCTTATAGCTTTAGCATATTTTAAGCTAAGCTTATATAAGTGATCTTTAAAAGAAATATATTTTCATTTTAAAACCTTATTTAAAAAATATATCCTTATCTGAAATTAAAAGTGTCTTCCCAGGTTCTGAATTTAGTCCAGTCATGATGTGATCTGTGTAGAATTTAAAATTCTTAGTGAACGTCACTATAACCCAACAAATTTAAAAAATTGTAAGGGAATATTATGAACAACTCCATGCCAACAAATGTGACAATTCAGGTGAAACAGACTTATTCCTAGAAAGAGCCAAATTGCCAAAACTGACCCAAGAAAAAAATAAAATGTGAATAGACCTGTCCCAATTAAAAATATTACATTGCGTTTAAGAAAATCTTCCCACAAAAACAAAGCTGGACACAGATGACTTCACTGATGAATTCTATCAAACATTTGAGGAAGAAGTAATACCAACCCTTTACCCTTTCAGAAAATAGAGGAGATAACATTTCCTAATCCATTTTATGAGACCAGATATCAAAGCCAGGCAAAAACAGAACAAGAAAAGAAAATTATAGTTCAAAATCCCTCATAAACTTAGATGCAAAGATTCCTAATAATATATTAACAAATTGAATCCCAGAACATATGAAAAGATTTATACAATGTGATCAAGAAGAATCTCACTCAAGAATGAAAGGTTGGCTTAGCATTCTAAAATCAATGCATCTAATACACCATAATTAATTTTAAAAACCAAAATATGATTGTCCCAGTATTGTATAAAAGGCATTTGACAAAATCCAACATTCGTTCATTAAAAAACTTTGAACAAGGAATTAATTCATTGGTGGCCCAGTGATTAGGACTCAGTACTTTCATTGTTGTGTCCCTGGTTCTATCCCTTGTTAGCAAACTAATATCCTGCAAACTGCTTGACATGGTCAAAAAAACAAAACCCAAAACTCCTCTCAACAAACTACAAAAGGAAGAGAGATTGCTCAATCTGATAAAGGATATCTAAGAAAAACCTACAGCTAACTTAATACTTGATATTGAAAGATTGCATGCTTCTCCCCTAAGACTGGGAGTAAGGCAAGAATGTTTCTCCTTGGAATGGTGAATCTCTATTCACCATTGTACTAGAGATTTCAACTATTGCAATAAGGGATAATGAAAGGAAATTAAAGACATTCAGGTTGGAAAGGAATAAGTAAAACTGTCTTTGTTCACATTCAGCATGGTCTCATATGTAGACAGTCCTAAGGAATCTATCAAACAAACTGCTCGAACTGATAATTGAGTTTAAAAAAGCCACAGGAGATGAGAATCAACTGAAACTACTCATACCGATACACATACACACTTACAAATCAATTGGATTTCTCTATACTGGCAAGAAACAACCCCAAAATAAAATTAAGGAAACAGTTACAAAAGCATCAAATAGAATAAAATACTTAGAAATAAATGTAACAAAAACTCCTAAGTAAGACTTTCCTCCAAAGAGGAAAAGAGCATACTTGTATTCATATTTCAGCTTTGCCTCTGAATAATTACATGCAATTCATATAACATCTCTGAACCTCATTTTCCTCATCTTTAAATTGAGGGTATTAACTGTTATACTACTTGCCTCACAGGGCTGTAAATGAGTATTAGAACATATTTACAGTGTAAAACATTACGCAGTGATAATTCTTCTTAAAGAATATGGCAACTGTTTACCTTCCCAGTTCCGTACCACTTCAACTAAGTGGTAAGAAAATGCACTTGTGAACTTTGGCAATTTCATCACATAGTTCAGGGTTGGCTCTTCTATCATCTGGTTAGAGGAGCTGTCATTCTGGACCCAGTTGGTTGGGACTATGTGTAGCTTCCCAGCCACCGTCCACCATGGTGGCCAAAATCACCATCAAGACATTGTGCCATGATTTGCCCATCTGGTAAAAGGTTGTACTTTCACTTGTCATTTTGGAATGCTTATATCTTTTTCCTTTTTAAAGTTATGAAGATTTAGGAAAAATTTTAATTATAGCATGTTTAATAACTGATTGTTCTGTCAAGCTACCATTTCTTTTGAGCATTTTATTGAGTTTATCTTTTCCTTCATTTTCCTCTTAAGGGTTTACGGCAGCCAGCGCCTTTTTCTGATGAAATTGAAGTAGACTTTAGTAAGCCCTATGTCAGGGTAACTATGGAAGAAGCCAGCAGAGGAACTCCTTGTAAGTAAATGATGAATTATGTTTTTGTTTGACTATTGTTTTTAACATTCAGTTGTATTTATGAAATATATACCTACTTTATATTCTTCCCTCAGTTTACCTGGAAAAGCTAGTTGAGAGAGGTGTTCCTCCTATCTGTCTTGCTATTCTATTTGAGAGGATAATGTACCCCATAAAATTTCATTTGTGTCTTCTTCAGTTCAGCTCAGTTCAGTTCAGTTGCTCAGTCGTGTCTGACTCTTTGCGACCCCATGAATCTCAGCACGCCAGGCCTCCCTGTCCATCACCAACTCCCAGAGTTCACTCAGATTCACATCCATCGAGTCAGTGATGCCATCCAGCCATCTCATCCTCTGTTGTCCCCTTCTCCTTCTGCCCCCAATCCCTCCCAGCATCAGAGTCTTTTCCAGTGAGTCAACTCTTCTTATGAGGTGGCCAAAGTACTGGAGTTTCAGCTTTAAGCATCATTCCTTCCAAAGAAATCCCAGGGCTGATCTCCTTCAGAATGGAGTCCAAGGGACTCTCAAGAGTCTTTTCCAACACCACAGTTCAAAAGCATCAATTCTTCAGCGTTCAGCTTTCTTCACAGTCCAACTCTCACATCCATACATGACCACTGGAAAAACCATAGCCTTGACTAGACGGACCTTTATTGGCAAAGTAATGTCTTTGCTTTTCAATACGCTATCTAGGTTGGTCATAACTTTTCTTCCAAGGAGTAAGCATCTTTTAATTTCATGGCCGCAGTCACCATCTGTAGTGATTTTGGAGCCCCAAAACATAAAGTCTGACACTGTTTCCACTGTTTCCCCATCTATTTCCCAGTATTTTTGTCATAGCTAGGAGAAATAGTGATACACATTTTGGGCTGTTATCATCATAGCTAGAGATACAGAGGAACAAAGAGGATAAAATATTAACTTGAGCCGGTTTATAATCCTGTCTGTTTTTTCAGAGGCCCAGATAATGTCAGACTGTCACATTTTTAATAGTCTTCAGAATTTCCCTCAAGTTTTCCTTTCTAGCAGTCTGTACGCTAGCTATGATACTACTGATTGATATAGAACAAAAAGATCCCAAGTTGGGAGATGCTCTTCACTTAATTTTATCTTTATTGATATTGATAGTTTTCCAAGTTTTTCAAAGAAGACTTTCCTTTATTATTTTCAGAGCCCATACTCTTTATTTGTATACTTAGTTTACATCATTAATTAGCAGTTCTTGGCCTCATAAATTATTAATATGTATCGTAGACACTTTCCCTGTTTTGGGCAGTTGGTTTTGGTTCTAGTTTTCATTGCAGCACTGTTTACAATAGTAGGACTTGGAAGCAATTTAAATGTCCATCAGCAGAGGAATGGATAAAGAAGATGTACATCAATACAGTGGAGTATTACTCAGCCATAAAAAGGATGAAATAGTACCATTTGCAGAGACATGGATATAGACCTAGAGATTGTCATACAGTGTGAAGTAAGTCAGAAAGAGAAAAACAAACATCGTATAGTATTGCTTATATATGGAACCAAGAAAAGTGTTACAGATGAACTTATTTGCAAAGCAGAAATAGAGACACAGATGTAGAGAACAAACTTTATGAATACCTGGTGGGGAGGAGAGAGTGAAATGAATTGGGAGATTGGGAATGATTTATATACACTGCTACGTATAAAATAGATAATTCATGAGAACCTGTTGTATAGCACAAAAAACCCTACTCAGTGCTCTGGTGACCTAAATGGGAAGGAAATCTTAAAAAAAAAAGAGGGGATATATGTATAACTGATTCACTTTGCTATATAGCAGAAACTAACAACATTGTAAAGCAACTGTCCTTCAATAAAAATTAAAAAGAATAAAACAGAAACTGCATGAGCATTTGTTGAATACAAAGTCCAGTTGGCATCTATTCTTACTTCTCTTTAAGTTCTCCAATTCTCCTTTTTTCCCTAATCCTTTTTCATTTCTTTCTTGATTACTGTGGTTTTTATTCTGTAAATGTAGGGCTGGACTCAACCTAGGCAAGCTCTGAGGAATAAGAGGTAGTTATAGCCACAAATCTATATACATTTTCAGTATATAGAAGATATTTATAGTTACTTCTTAATTGTGTTAGTATGTTTACTCTCTGTTGTAACTTAGAAGTAGTGAAATGAATGCTGGACAGTGTCAGGCTAGGATCATAATACCCTTTGGCTGTATCTTATCCATATAAACTATGGTTTTGAGATCCTCAGAATTCCAGAGAATGTGGTCCTTTTGGAAGAGTGTTTAGATATAGCTCATGTTTATCACAACCCTTCTGGTTTATGACGTGATTTCTTTTGGGTTTGGCTCCTCTTACTTCAATAATAACTTAGGCTAATGAGGCAGAGTAAAATGACACCAAGAAAAGACAGGCTGTATGTGACAGAGTAGTGGTGGCAGGTTAGACTTAAGAATGTTGCTGGACAGTTCATGGATCACATTCAGATGTGATAGTAGAGCCTGTTGAAGGCAAGGACTTTTCATATGCCAATGATACACATTGAGAATGCAGTACCTCACCAGATCTGATCATATTAGTTATATTACCCACCTTGTTGTTAATCTAGTCACATACCATTTGTGGAAGATAAAAATGTATGTATATATATGTATACTGTTTCCAAGCTTTTACACTTGTAATTAACAAATGCTAAATAGTAAATCTAATTTCTAAAAATTTTACAATAGTAGAATTTTACAGGTAAGTCATTTTTGAGATTATATACTTTATAGTCTCTTCATTATATACATGAATAAAGGTCCATAGAAATTAAAAAGTGAAGTTTCCCCTACAATGAAACAAATAATTAGTGATAGAATTGGAGCTAAAACCTAAGTTTTTCCACCTTTGTGTTGTTTTTACCCTGGAGTGTTGTTATTCTTTGTAGACATCAGTTATAAATAATAGAAGACCATCAGCAAACTGATTATATCTTGGGTGGAACAAAAAGTCCCAAATTGGCCTATAAAGTTTGCCAGTTTGACCTCTGTTTTTTCCTTTATCTTATTCTCTCTGTTCAGTATTATGTTAAATAACCAAGTAATTGATTGTCTTCATGCAGGTACCAGATAAGGAATAAACCAATAAAGAATCTACACATGCCATCATTAGTGAATTTTAAACCAGTAACTCGTTCAAGAGTCATCCCTCCCCTGCCCCCAGGTTTTCATTTAGGGAGGTTAAGGAAGAGTACAAGAGGGAAGTTTGTGTAATCTTGGAGTAAATGCACTACTTAGAAATAAAAGGAGTATGGCTTGAGAGATGAGAAGATTGTCTCTTTTCAGTTCAGTTCTGTTGCTCAGTCGTGTCTGACGCTTTGAGACCCCATGGACTGCAGCACACCAGGCTTCTCCGTCCATCACCAACTCCTGAAGCTAGTTCAGACCTCATGTTCATTGAGTCAGTGATGCCATCCAACCATCTCATCCTCTGTCATACTCTTCTCCTGCCTTCAGTCTTTCCCAGCATCAGGGTCTTTTCTAATGAGTCAGTTCTTCACATCGGGTGGCCAAAGTATTGGAGCTTCAGCATCAGTCCTTCCAATGAATATTCAGGACTAATTTCCTTTAGGATGGACTGGTTGGATCTCCTTGCAGTCCAAGGGACTCTCAAGAGTCTTCTCCAACACCACAGTTCAAAAGTATCAATTCTTCGGTGCTCAACTTTCTTTATGGTCCAGTTTTCACATCCATACATGACTACTGGAAAAACCATAGCTTTGACTAGACCTTGGTTGGCAAAGTAATGTCTCTGCTTTTTAATATGCTGTCTAGGTTGGTCATAGCTTTTCTTCCAAGGAGCAAGTGTCTTTTAATTTCATGGCTGCAGTCACCATCTGCAGTGATTTTGGAGCTGGAGAAAATAAAAGTCTCTCACTGTTTCCATTGTTTTTAATCTATTTGCCATGAAGTGATGGGACTGGATGCCTTGATCTTAGTTTTCTGAATGTTGAGTTTTAAGCCAGCTTTTTCACTCTCCTCTTTCACTTTCATCAAGAGGCTCTTTAGTTCCTCTCTGCTTTCTGCCATAAGGGAGATGTCTTCTGCATATCTGAGATTATTAATATTTCTCCCGGCAATCTTGATTCCAGCTTGTGCTTCATCCAGCTTGGCATTTCCCATGATGTAGTCTGCATATAAGTTAAATAAGCAGGGTGACAATATACAGCCTTGACATACTCCTTTCCTAATTTGGAACCAGTTCATTCCATGTCCAGTGCTAACTGTTGCTTCTTGACCTGCATACAGATTTCTTAGGAGGCAGGTCACGTGGTCTGGTATTCCCATCTCTTTCAGAATTTCCCAGTTTGTTGTGATCCATACAGTCAAAGGCTTTGGCATCATCAATAAAGCAGAAGTATATGTTTTTCTGGAATTTTCTTGCTTTTTCAATGATCCAACGGATATTGGCAATTTGATCTCTGGTTCCTCTGGCTTTTCTAAATCCAACTTGAACATCTGGAAGTTCATGTACTGTTGAAGCCTGGCTTGGAGAATTTTGAGCATTACTTTGCTAGTGTGTGAGATGAGTGCAATTGTGTGGTTGTTTGAACATTCTTTGGCATTTCCTTTCTTTGGAGTTGAAATGAAAACTGACCTTTTCCAGTCCTGCAGCCACTGCTAGTTTTCCAAATTTGCTGGCATATTGAGTGCAGCACTTTCACAGCATCATCTTTTAGGATTTGAAATAGCTCAGCTGGAATTCCATCACCTCCACTAGCTTTGTTCGTAGTGATGCTTCCTAAGCCCCACTTGACTTTGGATTCCAGGATGTCTGGCTGTAGGTGAGTGATCACACCATTGTGTGGTTATCTAGGTCATTAAAATCTTCTGTATAGTGTCTCTGTGTATTCTTGCCACCTCTTCTTAATATTGTCTGCTTCTGTCCTTTATTGTGCCCATCTTTGCACGAAATGTTCCCTTGGTATCTCTAATTTTCTTGAAGAGATCTCAAGTCTTTCCCATTCTTTTGTTTTCTTCTATTTCTTTGCATTGATCACTTTAGGAAGCCTTTCTCATCTCTCCTTGCTATTCTCTGGAACTCTGCATTCAGATGGGTATCTCTTTCCTTTTTTCCTTTACCTTTTGCTTCTCTTCTTTTCTCAGCTATTTGTAAGGCCGCCTCAGACAACCATTTTGCCTTTTTGCGTTTCTTTTTCTTGGGGATGGTTTTGACCACCTCCTCCTGTACAGTGTCACAAACCTTCATCCACAGTTCTTCCACAGACAGGCACTCTGTCAGATCTAATCCCTTGAATCTGTTTGTCACTTGCACTGTATAATCGTAAAGGATTTGATTTAGGTCTACCTGCATGGTCTAGGGTTTTTCCTACTTTCTTCAATTCAAGTCTGAATTTTCAGTAAGAAGTCACAGTCAGCTCCTGATCTTGTTTTTGCTGATGGTATAGAACTTTTCCATCTTTGACAGCAAAGAATATAATCATTCTGATTGCGGTATTGACCATTTGGTGATGTCCATATGTAGAGTCTTCTCTTTTGTTGTTGGAAGAGGGTGTTTACTATGACCAGTGAGTTCTCTTAGCAAAATTCTGTTAGCCTTTGTCCTGCTTCATTTTGTATTCCAAGGCCAAATTTGCCTGTTACTCTACGTATCTCTTGACTTCCTATTCTTGTCTCTTTTAGAAGACGAAAGGACTTTTTTCTGTTTTAGAAAAGAAGAAAAAGGCAAGAGTCTGAAGGGCAATGGAAATCTGTTAAAGATGGAATGTTTCAATGGTAACTATTTGAGAGAATATATCAAAAGAAATAATAAATTGAAACCCAGGTCTTTTCTGTTTAAAGGAGAACATCTAGTTACTTAGTCTAGAAGTAGTGCAAAGACTATAATTTATCATCCAAATCAAGACCATTTTTGAAAGTGAAAGCAGTTACTCTTGATAATGTGCTGGAACAGCAGATGTAGGTCAAAGGGTATAGTCATCCTGGCCCATAGCCATTTGATAAAAGAATGCAAAACGCTTTCTTTCTCCCTAGATTTTTAGTTCAACAGTGGCCCCTTCTGGTCAGTTGATTAATACACCAGCCTGGATTTTCCAAAGACTTGGGGTTAGGACATAGAGAATTGAGAGGTTGGGGTGCTGGGGAAATGCTGAAGAGAGCAAGAGGCACATCTGGGGCTGATTCAAGAAAGTTCAGAGTGATTTGGTCTAATATGGATGTTTAACTGCTGGCAAATAGCCACTCAGTTAACAGCATTGTGTCCTACTGCCACTATCCAGGAAATGTGTTTACTGAGCTAAATCTCCCTCATCTCACTTTGCCCTTGTTATATACTAATGGCAGAGAAACACCAGTACAATATTCTCAAGTTTTATATTCTATCTGTTGTCTTTTAGGATCAAATAAAGTGAGATCATAACTACTCTGGACTTGTGTAGGAAAGATAGAAGTGTGTTAGTTGCTTCATGGCCATGATTTCTAGGATGCTGAAGAGAGATTACATTACTCAGATTGGGCGGGGGTTGCTTTGTTTTATAGGTGAGGAAACTGATACTTAAAGAGATTGAGATTACATGCTAGTAAAGTAATGCTCAAAATTCTCCAAGCCAGGCTTCAGCAATATGTGAACTGTGAACTCCCTGATGTTCAAGCTGGTTTTAGAAAAGGCAGAGGAACCAGAGATCAAATTGCCAACATCCGCTGGATCATGGAAAAAGCAAGAGAGTTCCAGAAAAACATCTATTTTTGCTTTATTGACTATGCCAAAGCCTTTGACTGTGTGGATCACAATAAACTGTGGAAAATTCTGAAAGAGATGGGAATACCAGACCACCTGACCTGCCTCTTGAGAAATCTGTATGCAGGTCAGGAAGCAGCAGTTAGAACTGGACATGGAACAACAGACTGGTTCCAAATAGGAAAAGGAGTACGTTAAGGCTGTATATTGTCACCCTGCTTATTTAACTTGTATGCAGAGTACATCATGAGAAACGCTGGACTGGAAGAAACACAAGCTGGAATCAAGATTGCCAGGAGAAATATCAATAACCTCAGATATGCAGATGACACCACCCTTATGGCAGAAAGTGAAGAGGAGCTAAAAAGCCTCTTGATGAAAGTGAAGGAGGAGAGTGAAAAAGTTGGCTTAAAGCTCAACATTCAGAAAACGAAGATCATGGCATCCGGTCCCATCACTTCTCAGAGTACATCATGAGAAACGCTGGGCTGGAAGAAGCATAAGTTGGAATTAATATTGCCGCGAGAAATATCAATAACCTCAGATATGCAGATGACACCACCCTTATGGCAGAAAGTGAAGAGGAACTAAAAAGTCTCTTGATGAAAGTGAAAGAGGAGAGTGAAAAAGTTAGCTTAACATTCAGAAAACGAAGATCATGGCATCCGGTCCCATCACTTCATGGGAAATAGTTGGGGAAACAGTGTCAGACTTTATTTTGGGGGGGGCTCCAAAATCACTGCAGATGGTGATTGCAGCCATGAAATTAAAAGACGCTTACTCCTTGGAAGGAAAGTTATGATCAACTTAGATAGCATATTCAAAAGCAGAGACATTACATTGCCAACAAAGGTCCATCTAGTCAAGGCTATGATTTTTCCAGTGGTCATGTATGTATATGAGAGTTAAACTGTGAAGAAAGCTGAGCGCTGGAGAATTGATGCTTTTGAACTGTGATGTTGGAGAAGACTCTTGAGAGTCCCTTGGACTGCAAGGAGATCCAACCAGTCCCTTCTAAAGGAGATCAGTCCTGGGTGTTCATTGGAAGGACTGATGCTAAAACTGAAACTCCAATACTTTGGCCACCTCATGTGAAGAGTTGACTCATTCGAAAAGATCCTGATGCTGGGAGGGATTGGGGGCAGGAGAAGGGGACGACAGAGGATGAGATGGCTGGATGGCATCACCAACTCGATGGATGTGAGTTTGAGTGAACTCCGGGAGTTGGTGATGGACAGGGAGGCCTGGCATGCTGCAATTCATGGGGTTGCAAAGAGTTGGACACGACTGAGTGACTGAACTAAACTGAAATGTTTATTGAATAAATGCTTGAAAAAGACACTGACTTAATCCTTCAAAAGTATCCATACAGACAGGCAGGGTCAGTTTTTCAGATGATGGGGATCCTAAGGGATCTTCCCTCTTTCCAGCCCCTGTGTCTAGGTTTCTGGGATGGAAAGGCAACACTACATTGCAGCTTTTTCTCAAAAAAATGTGCACCTTCCACTAGTCTTGAATGGCCCTGAGACATCTTTCATTTGTGACCATCCAGCAGGCCATTCCAGCTAACTGCCCACTTAGAAATTTGTCATTTCCTTTCTTCCCATGACCCCTCTCATATTTACCAGTTAATACAATATTTATTAATTTCCTACTGTGAATACAGAACTATTCCAATTGCTACGGATGATTTAAAGAAGTGTGAGTTGACTCTTCATCCTTCAGTAGATAGAGGTAGTGTGGCTCAGTGATTATGGATCGGAGGGGTGGGGGCGGGATATTGTTTACTGGTGAGAGAAATTCTAGCTTTAAACCCTGGTTTTACTATTTACTGGCTGTGTGACTTGTATAAGTCACTTAAATCCCCCTATACCTCAGTTTCTTTATCTAAAAAATGGAGTAACAATAGTATCTATTCTCTAGGGCAACAAATGTGTTAAGGATAAGCTCCTGGAATTGTGCCTGGCAGATGCTGCCACTTGATAAGTTTTAGCTGTTTTTGTTGAAATGTATTGTGAAGACTGGAAGGACATCCATGGAAAGTGAAATAACAATAACAATGTGTGGATTGATGACTCAGTACAGTATTTATGCACGCACAGACACAATGTGTACCCTGGTATAATGGGTATAATGGAAAGAACGTATGCTTTCGGCCCAGCCTACCTGGCTGGGAACATCCACTTTGTTTTTTGCCAATTGTGAGGCAACCAGACCCTCCTAGGACTCCAGTTTCTTCATTTATGAAGCAGGGATCCAAATTTTTGCTTTACAGAATATGTGTGAAGACTTACCAAGATGCTAGTTCCTTGCCCTATACCTCTACTGTTGTTCAGAAATATTTCTGCAAAGACAAAGGACTGTCTTGATTGAGGTGGGGAGTAGATATGAAGTCAATATCTCCCTTGGCAAATCAGGAAGGGTCTTTACAACAAGAAGGCTTAGACTTTTCATTTAAAAACAAAACAAAACAAAAAAACCTGCCAAAGAAACTTAACTTTATTGAAACAGGAAAAAAACAGAGGATATGATTTATTTAAGAAATGTATTGAGTAGATTAATCATTAAGTAAATTGATTACTCATTAAATAAATCATTATCATTAAATAAATTAATAATTTATTAAAGAATCAGCTTCCCAGGTGGCATTAGCGGTAAAGAACCTGCTTGCCAATGCAGGAAATGCCAGAGACATGGGTTTGATCCCTGAGTCAGGAAGATCCCCTGGAGTAGGAACTGGCAACCTGCTCCAGTATTCTTGCCTGGAAAATTCCATAGACAGAGGAGACTGGTGGGCTACACTCCTTGGGGTCACAAAGAGTCAGACATGACTGAGCACACACCCAAAAGGAACATACTAACTTTTGTATTATGAAGATCATTATCCTACAAGCTGATGTTATAGAATTCCAGAAACCCAGTCACAATGAGGTAGCAGGGGGCTCCATGCAGAGGCTCTCTGCCATCCCCCTAAAGGGGTCATCCCTCTTGCCTCCACTTGAATACTTCCAGGAGGGCCAACTCACTGCCACATGTGGATGGCAATCCTGTTTTTGATCAGTTCACCTCTAAGATTTGCCTCAAACCCTCCCTTCACCTGACTGCTACTAGTCTCTGGCAAAACACAGTTTCTTATTTCCTCTCCCTATGACTAAACAGGGGTTGTACTTTAATGCTAATCTATGGAGCAGAGTACTTTACAATGTTTAATAACGGGCCAGTGTTAGGCAAATGAATACTAGTAATAGTTAAAGTTTTAAAAGTATTTTAAAAGTTACCCATTTGTGGTGGTTTAATAGCATTACTTTTGTAATTCACAGAATGATCTGCAAAGTAGAATGGTGGGACTGATGGTTAACACTGGCATTGACAACAAGGACAGTATATTTCTTAGTTAAAATATATTTCTCAATACTGCATCTTGCGCCCAGTTCACTATATCATTATAGATCATCCACTAGGCTGTGGGGGGCACTAAATCCAACATAACCCCGCTCAGTGGCTTCCTCTTTCAGTGCCTGTTAGCATTGTTTAGAGCCCTATTCCCAAGATGTGAGTTCAAAGTAGCATGAATGATGCTTTTAACCAAGCCATGGAGCAGAGGAAGGCAGCCTAAACTTATGCTGGAAACTCTTGATCCGGGGCTGGGGACTAGGGTGAGCAGAGCGAGACACCGAGGACACAGATTCCAAGGAAGGCTCACTGGCAATTCTTCACCCTGGTCCCAGTCTTGTCTTCACGGCCTCCTCTAGGTTCTGGGATTCGGTGCATACAAATAAGGTATGTGGTCTAAAAGTCACTGCCTTAGAAAGTTTTGCTTTCAAACAATGCTTTTCTGATTCCCATTTTAGAAAGCTTTTCTTGAGAGTTATCTTCAGAGCCTGCAGTACACTTTTAATTACAGTACATCCTTGGGGGTGGCAAATCTTAATCTTTTGAAAGTGGATTTGATTTTTAGGAAGAGACACAAACCATTTGTGGTCAAATCTTGAGACTAATATAGAAAACACAAATCTCGTAAGGCTACTTGGGGTCAAAAGCAGGTTTTTATGTGTCTTGCAAATTGGCCTGGAAGGCGGTTGTTTAAGAGGAATTGCAGAATGTATTTTGAGTTATAAAAACACTTTTCAAATGGGAACATAGTCTCAGAGGATAATCACTCCGAAGCCAACACTCATCCTATTATGAAAGCTTTGGAGTGTTTAAAAGTCACCCTTACTTCTTTCTAGTTGAACTTTGTATTTTTAAATTGCGGTAAATAGAAACCATTTACCTTATCTCCAACTTAGAGATATTACATAAGACTAATATATTACAAAATACAAGTGTATTTGCTTTATAATTCAAAGAGTTGACCCTTAAGAGAAATTGAGCAGAACCAAAGCATTCTAAGTCCTCTTTTAACTTCCCAAACATCTCCATTTCTCTTCAGGTTTGATTCAAATATTTAGGTTGGGGAAAGAGTCTTTCTTGGGCAAGGAAAGCATCCTTCTTGGCAAATCATCTGAATCAGAGCATTTGCCAAGATATTCTGAAGGGTCTTACAAACAGAAGGGAGAGAGTCCTTCCAGTATTTCTACTGCTGATCTGAAAAAAAACTTGGTTGGCAGAGAGATGAAGGAAGAACTGAAAGTCTTACCATCTGGCCAGTAAGGGGTTCTCAGAACACAGACTTGTTGACTTCTCTTTGGTCACGCAGCTTGGGCCAAAGTTTGAGAACTGGAACTCTGCAAGTCCGTTTCCTGATTCTGCATGGGGCTCTCAGTCTCTCCAGATGTCCTGGCACTCACATTCCAGTCCTTGTCCCTCCAACTCTCTAGGGAACTTTTATCCCTGGGGAACCAGCAGCCTCACATGTCAGTAATCAGAATTGACTTTTTTGGGCCCTCATCCTATTGACCACTTCCTGACGTCTTGGCCTCCAGAGAGATGTAGCCTCTAGCTGTGTTTCCTTGCTGTTCTGGTTTCCAGCAAACTATTTGGTTTAAGCCCTCAAAGGACTGAACACTTCTATACCCTCTTATTAGCCTGTGACTTATGTGAATTGGAGTCCTGAGCACCTGTTTACAATCTCCATAATTAATTGTTTGATAACAGTTATTGCTAATTGCTTTATGGCTTTGCAACTGTGTGGTAGCTTAGAACTGGTTTGAAGCCAAGATCAATCATCTTCCTTCCAGATATTTTGAGAAAAGAAATTATCCTTGAATAGATGGAGTGATAGAGGGAATATCCAAAGATTTAAACTTCAGGACAAATACCCTTTGAGCACCTACTATGGGCCAGGTACTGTCGAGTGATTTTTCTACCTTATTATTATTTTTTTTTTTTGATTCACTGCTATAAGAGTTTAGGGCTATGATCTCCTTTTTAACAGATAAGAAAGCAGAGGCTCAGAGAGGTTGTGACAGTTCTGCCCCATCACAAATCTAGTGAGTAGCATTGCCATGATTTTAACCCAGAGCACAGCTGGGGCTGGGGATTGTGGCAAGGAGGGAGAGGGGAAGAAGTGCCAGATGATGGAATTTGACAAAAAGCAGGAATGAAGACTTCTGCGGGAGTAAGAAGTGTCCTGGAGAAAATGATGCTTTGAGAGAGCAGGCAAGGGAAGAGATAGACAGGGAAGGAAAAGGAAGTCCAAATAAACCCTGATTTACTCATTGTTTTGTTCAGCAAACATTTCTAGTTTAAGCTGTTAAAGCTTGTTCAGAACCTTATCGGCACAAAGGTAGAGATATCGATGCAGAAGCGGAAAGCTATCTAGTTTTCAGGTCTTCCTTAAAACGTGCTTTCAAGGTGTGTGTCTAGGACTCCCAGCTGGGTTGAGATAAGGGCTCCACAGAGGAAATGAAATAGATAGAGCACTTGACTTCTAAACCTTGACCTGGGAGCAGATTAGCAGAATCCATATCTCGGCTTCCCCACTTCCTACCTGGGTGATCTTGAGCAACTTACTTTCTCTCTCTGGGCCTCAGTTTCCTCACCTGTAAAGGGGGATGATGATAAAAGTACTCACTTGGACATGGCGAACACTTGTTTTCTAGGCGTGAGTTGTAGTCAATGGCCTATAGCCTAGGGTGGCTCCTGGGCCATCTTCCTCTCACTAACCTACAGTAGGAATGCTGGATTTTTATAACAGAGATTCAGCTCATGTCACTCTTCACATCAAGGCAGGAGGTAAAGGGGAAGCGGTTTTCCCTAGAGCAGGGCTGAGCAGAGTCGAAGCTGAATTCTCTACCATGTACGTCCTGGGTACATGAAGTCCAGATCTTGTGTCTCCATTCTGGGCTGAGGAGATGTGTGGAATCAAACCCTAGACATACTGCAGTGGAAGGAAGGCTCTTGGAAAAATGTACCATCTTCCTTCTCCCAGGGGCGGGTGCCCACAGCCCCTCAAGCAAGCGTGCCCCAGGTGTGCCCTCCAGCGCTGGCAGAAGACAAGCCCAAGTCCACTCCGTTCCCTGCTGGGGGGCTGGCCCACTGGGGCCCACGGGTGGGACTGCCTTGGTGTTCGCTCTAGCTTCTGACTGAAAGGTCCTCTGGGTCTAGGATGGAAATTTAGGTCAGCCCTCAGGTAGACCCAGATTGTGCCCTTCCCCTAGAGTCAAGGCTCGTATGGATGAGCAGGAACTTGGGAGTGTGACAAATTTAGTCTCTCACTAGAGAAGGCAATGGCACCCCACTCCAGTACCCTTACCTGGAAAATCCCATGGACGGAAGAGCCTGGTAGGTTGCAGTCCATGGGTGTTTCGAAGAGTCGGACACGACTGAGTGACTTCACTTTCACTTTTCACTTTCATACATTGGAGAAGGAAATAGCACCCCACTCCAGTGTTCTTGCCTGGAGAATCCCAGGGACAGGGCAGCCAGGTGGGCTGCCATCTATGGGGTCGCACAGAGTCGGACACGACTGAAGCGACTTAGCAGCAGCAGCAGCAGGAGATCCTTGTGGGGGAAGCTAGATTGTGTCTCACCTTAATCTGATTGCTCGAGGGACCCTGGTGTGGCCTGGCCTTTCTTTGCAGGTGTAACTTCCTCTGCTTTGAACACCTTTCTGTCACCACTTTGAGTAACACCAGCTCCCTGTTCAAGTGTCAGCTTAGGTATCACTTTCTCTAGGAAGCCCTCCATGATTTCTCCAAGGTGGGCGTTTGCTTCACCTGCCTGTGATTTCCTCCATCCACAGATAGACCACATGGACATTGAATGTATTTGCTTGTTTAATGGTTTGTTTCTCCTTCCAGGCTGTAACCCTCCCGGGCAGGAATTAAGTCTTTTTCACTGCTGTAGCCTTAGTGCCTCGGGGAAGGCAATGGCACCCCACCCCAGTACTCTTGCCTGGAAAATCCAATGGACGGAGTAGCCTGGTGGGCTGCAGTCCATGGGGTCACTAACAGTCGGACAGACTGAGCGACTTCACTTTCACTTTTCTCTTTCATGCATTGGAGAAGGAAATGGCAACCCACTCCAGTATTCTTGCCTGGAGAATCCCAGGGACGGGGGAGCCTGGTGGGCTGCCATCTATGGGGTCGCACAGAGTCGGACACGACTGAAGCGACTTAGCAGCAGCAGCAGCAGGAGATCCTTGTGGGGGAAGCTAGATTGTGTCTCACCTTAATCTGATTGCTCGAGGGACCCTGGTGTGGCCTGGCCTTTCTTTGCAGGTGTAACTTCCTCTGCTTTGAACACCTTTCTGTCACCACTTTGAGTAACACCAGCTCCCTGTTCAAGTGTCAGCTTAGGTATCACTTTCTCTAGGAAGCCCTCCATGATTTCTCCAAGGTGGGCGTTTGCTTCACCTGCCTGTGATTTCCTCCATCCACAGATAGACCACATGGACATTGAATGTATTTGCTTGTTTAATGGTTTGTTTCTCCTTCCAGGCTGTAACCCTCCCGGGCAGGAATTAAGTCTTTTTCACTGCTGTAGCCTTAGTGCCTCGGGGAAGGCAATGGCACCCCACCCCAGTACTCTTGCCTGGAAAATCCAATGGACGGAGTAGCCTGGTGGGCTGCAGTCCATGGGGTCGCTAACAGTCGGACAGACTGAGCGACTTCACTTTCACTTTTCTCTTTCATGCATTGGAGAAGGAAATGGCAACCCACTCCAGTATTCTTGCCTGGAGAATCCCAGGGATGGGGGAGCCTGGTGGGCTGCCATCTATGGGGTCGCACAGAGTCGGACACGACTGAAGTGACTTAGCAGCAGCAGCAGCAGNTCTGATTGCTCGAGGGACCCTGGTGTGGCCTGGCCTTTCTTTGCAGGTGTAACTTCCTCTGCTTTGAACACCTTTCTGTCACCACTTTGAGTAACACCAGCTCCCTGTTCAAGTGTCAGCTTAGGTATCACTTTCTCTAGGAAGCCCTCCATGATTTCTCCAAGGTGGGCGTTTGCTTCACCTGCCTGTGATTTCCTCCATCCACAGATAGACCACATGGACATTGAATGTATTTGCTTGTTTAATGGTTTGTTTCTCCTTCCAGGCTGTAACCCTCCCGGGCAGGAATTAAGTCTTTTTCACTGCTGTAGCCTTAGTGCCTCGGGGAAGGCAATGGCACCCCACCCCAGTACTCTTGCCTGGAAAATCCAATGGACGGAGTAGCCTGGTGGGCTGCAGTCCATGGGGTCACTAACAGTCGGACAGACTGAGCGACTTCACTTTCACTTTTCTCTTTCATGCATTGGAGAAGGAAATGGCAACCCACTCCAGTATTCTTGCCTGGAGAATCCCAGGGACGGGGGAGCCTGGTGGGCTGCCATCTATGGGGTCGCACAGAGTCGGACACGACTGAAGTGACTTAGCAGCAGCAGCAGCAGCCTTAGTGCCTAAGGTAGTGAGCTCCTAGGAGGTACCCAGTGAATGTTTGTTGAATACATGTATCAGTGATGACCTGGGGCAGTGTGAGTCTCTGAGTCTGAAGCAATAGAGATGGCCTAGAACAGTGCAGAACTTTGGGGAGAAGAGAGACAAAAGGAGAGGGCCCCTAGGCACCTTTCTGCCCCCTCTACCTGGTGTTTTTTTTTGTAAGCAGACAGAAGTGCAAGAGCAATGGCCTATTTGGATAGTTTCTTATTTGGGGTTCCCAAGCCTTGGCCAATGTGAGTCAGCTTTATCAAGGTTTGAGTTAACCATGTTTGGCTACAAGGGAAAAATGGATTCCCTGGAATACTCCCCAGAAAACAAAAAGAGCTGGGCTCAGGCCTGCCTGTGTAGTGATGATGAGGATAGAATCTTCTGGAAAGATAAGAAGTGGGGCTACAATAGGATCCAGGTTCCTGCGAATGGACCCCTGTCAGGCACCTGTACCCAAGATGGTGCCAGGGCCCTCTGGCATGTAGACACTCAAGGGTCTGCGCTTTGGGATTGCCCCATCAATGCGGTGGGCCTCTTCTGTGTATTCCTCTCTGGTGGAGAAATCCTCCCCCAGGAGAGGCTGGCATTGGCCCAGGTCATCATGGCATGCCAGGCACAGACATAGGCTTAGGTCAGCCAGCAGACTGACTGCTCTGGGGGTGGGATCCTTTCCCAGTCCAATGAGTTGTGGTTGGTGAAGGAGAAGACAGAAGGAAGCAGGCTCCTAGGGCACAAAATGTAGTCCTTCATGCAAGCAGGAGCTGCAAGTGGGTGGGCCTGGGAAACACGCCTGGAACAGTCTGTTAGAACAAACGTCTATTCATCTCCCTGCTCCACGGCTTCTCTCAGAGGTTAAAGCTGCAACACGAATTTCACTGACAAGAGTCCTCAGGCCCACATCATAAACATCAGAACATAATATTTATTGCCCTCCTACAGACTGGGTGTCAAGATGAAAAAGAAATAATAATTCTAAATCTTACGCAAGGGCTTTGGAGATCAATGAGGTAATTTATATGAAATAGTTTGGGCTCCCTGGGAAACAAAGTGTGGCATAAATTTAGATGTTTTCACTGGATGGACCCCATGCCAGTAACTCACCCCAGATAATGAAAAATTCATTTGGCCTGTGTGGACTGTGCAGGTGGCTATCTGAGTTTAGAATGGAGTTTTTTGACCAAACGCGGACCGGGACTTAACCATGATGCAGATACTGTCTTGTCTCTTTCGTCGCAGGGTAGAGTGCAGATGAATGGCAGACACCCATGTTTGGGATGTGTAATACAATAGTCTCTGGGAATAATGCATCACTCCATCAAAGTCAAGCCATATTTTGGTGGCTTCTAACTCAACCCTAGACCCCGCTTCTGTTTATCTTGTGAATCTGAACAGCTAACCTGACTTACTTTATTTTTATTTATTTATTTTTTTACTTTATTTTACTTTACAGTACTGTATTGGATTTGGCATACATTGACATGAATCCGCCACGGGTGTACATGAAGTCCCAAACATGACTTACTTGAATGTGAAAATGCTCTGTGCACGTGCCTTGTAAGCTCTTCAGTTCTATATAAATAATAACTGCTAGATCATAGGTCCACTTATGGAAAAAGAATGACCATACTGAACATTTCCTTTTTGCCAGGAACTAAAACTCATCAAAAGAGTTGTTTATGCCCACACTCTCTTACCAGCTTTTTAAAACCCCTTCCAATCAGGCTTCTGCCCTCATCTCTCTAGTGAAAAGGCTCTTGTTAAGGCCTTTGATGACTGATGTGTTCCTATAGCCAATGGCTAATTCTTCACCTGACTCAACTTATTGGTGGCATTTGATACCATTTATCACTCTGAGCCCTCGAAATACTTTGTCTGTTTGGCTTCCAGAGCATTCTGTCTTCAGTCCACACGATACTCCTGGGGCGTCATTTGCCTTGACCAGGGTTTGGCAAACTGTAGCCTTCAGGCCAAATCCAGCACTTTGCTGTGCTCCCATAAATAAAGCTTTGTGAGAGCACAGCTGTGGCCATCCATTTACGTGTCGTCTGTGGCTGCTTTCATGCTATAGTGAGTGGCAGGACTGAGCTGGCAACAGAGACAAGTTGGCCCGCAAAGCCCAAACCATTTACTGTGAGGCTCTTCATGGAGAACTTACTGACCACTGGTGTAGATTCCTTCTGGACCCTGGCTTTCCTTCTCCCACACAGCCACTCCTAGTCTTCCTCACTCCTTCCTTTCATCTCCTTGGCCTCCAACCCCTTGAGTCTTTGGACTCTTCTCTCCTGCATCTGTGCTTAGTCCCTGACTAAGCATATCCAAACCCATAGCATTAAAACTTGCCCTGAACTCCACACACACATATCCAACTGGTGACCCAGCATCCCCTACTTGGTTATCCAGTAGACTTCTCAAACTTCAGTATGTCCCAAATGGATCTGACTTCTTCTCTGCAAACCCACCGTTCCTGGTTTTCCTCATTTCAGTAAGTTGCACCTCCTTGCTTCTAACTACTCAGCCCAAGTACCTGAAACAGTCATCATCTCTTGTCTAGACTATTTCAGTTGCCTTCTGATTTCTCCCTTTTCGCTTTTACCCCCTCCTGCCACATCTTCTTGTAGCAACGTGGTCCTTTCTAAATATAAGCCAGTTACATCCTTCCGTTGGCTTCCCAGCTCACCCAGGCTAAACTCCAGATCATCTTTCCTGCCTCCGCCCACTCAGACACCTTCTGACTTTGTCTCCTGCTTTACCCCACCTGGCTCCATCTCCTTGGATCAGGTCCATCTCCTTGTTACTTGAACACAACAAGCAGGCTTCTGCCTCAGGACCTCTACTCTGCTGTTCTTTCTGCCAGGAACCCTCTTCCCCAACATTTGCATGACTCACAACCTCGTGTCTCTTTTATCATGAGCCTTTTCTAATGGCCCTAAATCAAACAGCCTCCTTCTCACTCAACCTCATCTCCCTCTCATCACCATCTGATATACTCTGCCTTTTTTGGATTACATGTTTCTTGTTCATCTTGCCCCTCATGGTTCTAAACTTCATGAAGGCAGACCTTTGTTTTATTCATTCTGTATCCTCATTGCCTTGAATAGGGCTTGGCATGTCATAGGTGCTCAATAAATATTTGTCTTTATTCCTTCCAACTCTATGAACTCTATTTTATAGCTCAGAACATTGAGCCTTGGAGAGATTAAGATGCTCATACAGGTCGATGAGGGTAATAGTAAGGCAGAGTTGGAATTTGTACCTGGTGCTATCTGACTGCAAAATCAGTGTGCTTTCAGCAACTGTGTGTTGTTCTGTCTCTGACAGCAGCTCTGAGGAATGTTTGTGCAAAGACAGTTATTCCTAGGACATAAAGAATTTCAGGAAATGTTAACGCTTCATTGTGAGTTTACATCTTTCTTATCATACTTATATTTTGGCTCTCACCACCCTAGGGGTTTGGGGTATGTACGTGTGTGTTCTGCAAGTTGACCCTAAAATAAAATTTCCCTTGGTTTATGACATTATTAAACATTTTCCCCTCCCCATTAACCCACACCATCAGTATGTTGGTTTGAGATTCAGTGGTCTTATGTGGACTATCAAATGCCTGGAATTTTAAGTGTTGGCCCTTTGTCCCTCTCCAATGTACTCCATGAGGTCTAAATATATGTTTAAGTGGGTCAGAATAGTTTCTAGTTAGAGAAAACTGTGATAGATTTGAACACTTTGGGGGAGAGAGTGTAGAAAACAGTATAATTTAATGTAAACTTGAAATGTCCTCCCTTCTTTCTTCCATCCTCTAAACTCTGGTTTCTAGAACGGTAGGACTTTATCTTGCAGCACGTTCCTTCCAGTTCCCACAGAATCATGTCAAAGTCCCATTCATCAGCATGTCCTCGGAGGAGACCTCAGGGTTCCTGGGAGGTGGGAGAGGGAGCCTAGCCCCCAGGCTGAGGTCAGTCAGTAGAGGTTGATTTCCATCTCCATGCCTAATCCCTGTGTCCTCTGCAGAAAGTTCTGCCAGGCTTCTTGTAATCCTTGCCATCTTCATCTGGGGCAACTCCTTTCTTTCCCTTCTGGGCCATTTGAGTCTTCTGTTGCCATTTTGGATCAGGTTCCAACTAGTGTTCTTTGCCATCACATTTTCGGACCTCAAGAAGCCCCTTGCAGCACAAAATCCCCCCTCCCCAGGGCGGTGGGGGCACCTCCTGGGAAAGTGTGTTTGCCCTTCCTACCCTTGCTCCATCCATATGCCAGTGGCCTGAGACAAACAGGCTATCACCGACAAACTTTGCTCTGGGAGTTTGACTTTAATCCCCTGGCCTTGCCAGCTCCGCCTTCTCCCTGCCTGCAAGGTTTGGTTTAGTTTTTAATCTGATTGTGAAGTGTTTGACTTCTTGGGAGAGTCCAAGATCACAAGGGTCACAAGCAGGATGTCTGGGAGAGATGACACCCCCACCCTGACCCTGACTCGAAGCTTCTGGTCCCCTCTCTCACCCCTGTTTAGTTGCTCTTAGTCTTAATTTCAAAGACACAGTGGACGATTCAGGAGTTGTTATTTATTATCCAATCCTTAGAGTTTTCTAGACTCTCGTCTTCTTTTCTCTCTCTGTCCCTGGCAGTGTTTCGCTGTGTGACCGGTCGCCTGATGATGGGAGGCTGTGTGGCAGAGGGCTCACAGGCCCGCTCAGGCCCAGGCTCAAGCCCTTTCCTGGCTGTCACGTGCCTGCTTTGTGACTTTGGAGAGATGCCCTCCAGACAACAGTGCCCTAAGAGGAGATGGAGAATCACAGCCTTCAGAAGGTTGCCGAGGATGAAATGAGCAGTGATCACTGCTTCATCAGGGACACTGTCACTGCTACTGATATGGCTGATATTATTGTTGGTGAAACTGACCTTTCCTCCAGGAACAACTGAACTTTCTTCTGGAAGATTAGTAGACAGAGGGATATATAGACTGTAAGCTTTAGAGGCCTCCCACGGGAATGGGCTTGGGACAGAAGCAAAGTCGCTACTTGTTAGGAAAATGTCTAAGCCCAGCCTACAGATGTTTATTTACTATGCATTATTGCAAGGGATTTAACGTATTATCATGGTTCACAATCACACATCTTCCTTTTCCCCTTGCTACCTGGGGACCAGAACCTGCAGTTGTCCTCGGGTCAGTGACTCAGTCCTGACCCTCCCTTAACTGTCAGTTTGGAGCAGATCAGATACTGGGAATCGTGGTCTCTGGGATACAACACTAGACATGGAGTAGATGCCACTCAGCTGGGCTAAGCCTGGTACAAACTTAATTTCATTTGGCTTTCACTGCAAACCTATCAGGTGTTGCTGCGACTATCACCATTTTATAAATGGGGACTTGAGATTTAGGTTAAGGACCTTGTCTGAGCCCACACAGCTTGTAACAGGCTTGCACTGACAGCCCAGAGGGATGCAAAGTCACAGCCCAGACCCTCGCTCAATACTGCCTCCTGTCCAGTCCTCAAGATGCCCCCTGCTTCATACCTGCATTCAGCTGGCCACACTCTGCTCTCACTAGGAGTGGTACCACAATGTACCGAACGGAGAGTATCTTCACATTTTCTCTTTTTACAAAACACCTCCCAACAAAGTCCTGCCAGATCATACATTCTTTATCCTTTTTGTGGAATTGCTTTCTCCTCTGGCCCATGTTCCTGATTCTGTCTGTCAGGGTCATGATACCCACCTGTGAGGAAGAGACCCTCAATCTGGCCCCCAGGAATCTTACTGCTCTCACCCAGACTTGGAGAGCCCCTCAGGTACACATCTATCTCCGTTATCACCCCTCTGTCTTCAGCTCCCCTCCACATCCATAATCACTTCATGAAAAGGTGTGGAAGTGGTCTGGGGGGTGGGACAGCCCTGTGTCTAGAAAGGAACCAGGAGAATACAAGGTCGATGCCCCAATTTTACAGATGAGGAAACACCCCCATTTAACAGGTTAGGAAAGGGCAATTATGATAACATGAGGTGGAGGGGGCTAAGCCTCACAAATGGGAGGAGAAGAAAGAGGGAAAATCACATGTGAGAGGAGAAGATTTGAAGGCAGAGTCCTGCCTCCAGCCGTGCAGCTCGTGGGAGCCTTGTGGGCCTGAGTTCAAAGCAGCAGAGTTTTATAGACAGAAGTGGGCCTGGTGCCCGGCCGGAAAAGGCCTCATGGCTCTGGGGTCAAGGTTCTAAGAGAGGGGGCTGAGCTTGGGTCTCCGGCTAGAGAAACAAGGAGAAAGTCAGATCACCTAACCCACCTTGCCCTGATCGTGCACAGGGCTGGAACACAGGGATCCCCCCTTTGGAACATCAGAACCCCCTAGAGTGCTTGTTAAATCCAGATTCCAGGCATCTTCTCTGGAGATTGAGATTCAGTTATTTGGGGCCAAGGCATCTCCATCTTAATGAAAGGCGCGGAGGTTCTGAAGCAGAGATCCCCAGAAAGCATTTGGGGTGACATTGACCTACATCTACTTCAGTCAGTTCAGTCGCTCAGTCATGTCTGACTCTTTGAGACCCCACGGACTGCAGCACGCCAGGCCTCCCTGTCCCTCGCCAACTCCCAGAGTTTACTCAAACTCATGTCCCTTCAGTCAGTGATGTCATCCAACTGTCTTAGAAAATCTTTAAACCTGTTCTTGGCTACCAGGGCCCCTAGACATGAGGCCAGTCCTCAGCTACACTGGTCACTTCTGGCCCCTTTGTCTGCTGTTTGCAGGTAGATGAGCTCCTCCTTGCAGCCAGCCACTTGCCTCGATGGACAGTACGTTGGAGAGTGACAGTGCCTGAGATACAGTCCCTCCCTCCTGTTTAGGGGCAGCAACGGGAAGCTCTGGGCTTGGGGGTGCCCAGATGGGGTTCCAGCTCTGATTCTTCCACTTACCTCCCTAAGCCTTAATGTCCTGGTCTATGAAATGGGTCGATGGTAGTTTTAGTTTAGAGGGTCACTGAGGAGACGCCATAGAGAAGTGGATGTGGATGTATCAGGCATTGTGCCTGACAAGCCTGACAAGGTGAGATCGGGGCTCTTGGTCATAGTGGTAGATACTTCAGAGCCCCCACCATGTGCTAGGCACCACTCCCAGTGCTTTACAAGTATAAACATATTTAATCTTCACAGTAACCCTGTAAGACAGCTACAGGGTTATGCTATGCTTTACTGTTCAGGAAATAGCACAGAGATGTGAAGCAATTTGTCCAAGATCACACACCCAAGACCGAGGCCATCTGTCCCTAACGTTTGTGTTCCTTAATGGTATACTGTTCTGACAATGGGGAGAGCCCTTTGCATTTACTTTAGGCCCCTATCCTTAAATTCTGTTTTTGAAGCATTTGTAAGCCATTGACCCTTCCTTATGGCAGAAAGTGAAAAGGAACTAAAAGGCCTCTTGATGAAAGTGAAAGAGGAGAGTAAAAAAGTTAAAGCTTAAAGCTCAACATTCAGAAAATGAAGATCATGGCATCTGGTCCCATCACTTCATGGCAAATAGATGGGGAAACAGTGGAAACAGTGTCAGACTTTATTTTTGAGGGCTCCAAAATCACTGCAGATGATGACTGCAGCCATGAAATTAAAAGACGCTTACTCCTTGGAAGAAAAGTTATGACCAACTTAGATAGCATATTGAAAAGCAGAGACGTTACTTTTCCGGCAAAGGTCTGTCTAGTCAAGGCTATGGTTTTTCCAGTGGTCATGTATGGATATGAGAGTTGGACTGTGAAGAAAGCTGAGTGCTGAATTGATGCTTTTGAACTGTGGTGTTCGAGAAGACTCTTGAGAGTCCCTTGGACTGCAAGGAGATCCAACCAGTCCATTCTGAAGGAGATCAGCCCTGGGATTTCTTTGGAAGGACTGATGCTAAAGCTGAAATTCCAGTACTTTGGCCACCTCACGCGAAGAGTTGACTCACTGGAAAAGACTCTGACGCTGGGAGGGATTTGGGGCAGGAGGAGAAAGGGACGACAGAGGATGAGATGGCTGGATGGCATCACTGACTTGATGGATGTGAGTCTGAGTGAACTCCGGGAGTTGGTGATGGACAGGGAGGCCTGGCGTGCTGCAATTCATGGGGTCGCAAAGAGTTGGACAACTGAGCGACTGAACCGAACTGAACTGAACTGACCCTTCCTTTCAAGTGAAGTCTTTAAGGAAATCTGATGTAAAAACATGGCTCAGTTGGAAAAGAATCCACCTGCAGTGCAGGAGACCCAGGTTCAATATCTAGGTTGGGAAGATCCACTGGGGAAGGAAATGGCAACCCACTCCAGTATTCTTGCCTGGAAAATCTCATGGACAGTGGAACCTGTTGGGCTATCATCCACGGTGTTGCAGAGGCAGACATGACTTAGTGAATAACCACAAATGTAAAAACAGGTATGTGTGGAGCAATTTTGGTTGAAGGGGCTGCTGAGGGTCACCTTCTGGCCCCTTCTCTTCCCCTTCCCCCAGCAGTAGAATCCAGTCCCAGACAGCCTCCACAGGTTGCTGGGTAAATATCAGAACAGAACCATCACCTGGGAGGTAACTACTTTGAGCTTCTGCTTAAGGAGTTCTTAGAATTTGGGGAAGAAACCCATGATTTCTTCCTGATCTCAAGACTAGGATGTTATTTGTTCACCCTGGTGATGAATACACACACACACAGTCATACACTTGCTCACAGTCATACACACATCCACACACAATCATACACACACTAACACAATCATACACACACATACAACCATACACACATCACACACACAATCATATACACACTAACACAACCATACACATATACACAACCACACACACACATATAACCATCCACACATCCACACACAAACATACACACACTGCTTTCTTCCCACACACAAATGCACACTCTTGTATGCACATTGACAAGCACACACACACTTATACAGGAGCCTCACCTCTGCTTTCCCCCTCTCATTGCCCCATTTCCTGTATTGCACAAGATTCTAACTAAGCAAGGACGGAGGCGCCTCCAGCCTCCGTAATACATACCTGGCCCCAACAACAAACTGGACCCTGAGCCAGACTCATCAGCATCCTGTCCCATCACAAACCTTTTTGTCTCAGGAGCTCTGTAAACAAGCTCTGTAAAGCCCATTGTACGGATGGGGAAACTTTCCTCATCATAATGACATCTCAGGGAGAGTGGCCTTTCATCTGTGGATCACAAAGGACTCTTTCCACATACTAATTAGGTCCCAGAGGAAGATTTACCCCTGTTCTTCCCACCCTGTAGTTCTGGAAAGAGGAGGCGGAGGAACCTGAGGATTAGGCTATAGTGATGCGCGGAGCCCATCAGGAAGATCAGGAAGAAATCATGGGTTTCTTTCCCAAATTCTAAGAACTCCTTAAGCAGAATTGAGGAAGCTGACTGGCCGAGGGGGCGGAGTGTGCACACCAGTAACTGGACTGTGGAACCCTCCGGGAAGGGAGGAGAAGTGGGGATGCCTCAGAACATGACCTGTAACAGTGATACTCCCCAGAGCCACTATGGTGATGCTGCTTCCTATGTGAGAAGCACAGTTCCGCTATAAACCACAGGGCTGTCCTTCCGGGGGTCAAGTAGGGACAATTTTTAAGCATTTCCCAGCACACCAGTGCTTGCAAGACACTGAAAGTTTCTCAGCCAGTGAAGCATGATGCTCCAGGGCGATGGATCTTAAAGCCATGCATGAGATGGATTGAGAAGAGAGCGCTAGAGGAGGCTCAGGGGCCATTGTCCAAGGGCTGGCTCAGGCCTGGGGTGACCCGGCTAGGATCTACTTTAGAACTTGGCAGTGGAAAGGAAGAGGGCTGTAGAGCTATCATAAAGCAACCTGGCAAGTGGATGCTGGGAACATGGACAAGAAAGCAGCTGTTTGCCTTCACAGTTTTGATCCAGGTTTCCCAGAAATCTGGAGAACAGATACAGCTGGTCACACTTTGGGAGATTTTAAAAAATGCTTACGCCCAGGGCCCACCCCAGATTTTGACTCAGTAGGCCTGAAGCGAGGTCAAATATGCCCCCTATGTGATCCCAGAGAACAGCTAGAGCTGAGACTCACTGTTCTAAATTCCCACTGCTCGGGGTGTGGATCACACCCTCTAGCCTGGCATTAGATGGAAACTTCCTAGAAGTGCATGTTCTCGAGCCCTGGCCCTTCTAGGCCCACTGAATCCGGATTTGCCTCCTCAATACCTTTCAGACTTTAATCTGCTTGCCTACTACCTGGTGACCTTGGTGAAACTCAGGTTCTGATTCTCATTTGGTTCTTTTATTTTATTTTATTTTTTTAATTTTTTTTTTTTTCATTTGGTTCTTTTAAATGCTAACTCTGAGATCTGCTCCTGAGCCCAGAAGTTTCTCTGTATGATGACAACTGACTTTTCTAGCAATTTGGAACTCATCAGGCACTTCCGTGACTTCAGTGACGTTTTGCCTGACTCTTACCTTCACGCTACACTTTTGCAAAGCAGGCAGATGAGGCACGTTAACTCTGCTTTAGCGGTTCCATTTTACAAACTGGAGGCTGATGTTCAGAGCCATAAGATCACCTCTTGCTCAGGCCTTACATCTGGTATGTAGACAAGTTGCAACTCCACTTCTGGGTCCAGATACCAGACTCCACTGATTAGGGTAACCAGCTTCCTTGATCCTTTGCTAGTTGATTGGCAGATTACCACACTCAGTGAAGGCAGACGATTAGGCTGTGACTTGTATAAGGGGAGGAAAGGTTGTAGGTCAGTGTTTCTCAACCTTGGCTACACAATGGCACCTTCAAAGTGGACCTTAGAAATACCCAAGCCTGTATCCCAACCTCAGTGATTCTGATTTTACTGATGTGATGCAGCCTGTGCTTTGAGATGTTTTTGAAGCCCCTCCTGTGATTCTCACATGCAGCTGAGGTTGGGAACCTCTGTTTCCCACATCACATGAGCCAGTCCTGTACTCTCAGTGGAAACAACTTCTGACTGCTCAAACCTTTCCTCCAGGCCTCGAATCCATGTATTATCCCTGGGCAGCCTACTAGCAGAGAAGCCTGCTGGGAAAACATGCCCTTTTAGAATCCCAACCCACAATTTCATTGGAGGATGCCAGATTTAGCAAATGGAAATGCAGGATGCCTAATAAAATGTGAACTGCAGAAAAGCAGTGAGTCATTTTTTTAGGAGAAGTATGTCCAGTGCAGTATGTGGGACATACTTATACTTTAGATTTATTCATTGTTTACTTGAAATTCAGATTTAACTGAATGTCCTATATTGTGTCTGTCATTCCAGATTCTTGTTCCTAGCAGCCATGTCTTCTAAAAGGAGGGCATTTGAGTTGAGTCTGTCTTGGCTGGTTGGGGGCATCCAGTTTTGTCAGATGAGGCAGCTGAGAAGCATTGGTTTTTAGGTGCCTTTATTGAAACTGCCCCAGATGGACAGACACAACCCCCTTCTTGTCTTTTTGGCTGCGGAGTTGGCTTTCCATGGATGTGTCCTATGTGAATGAATAAACCAGTTTCTCCTCTCCCTGGCCCCAGGCCATGTACACCAGTGACGCAGCCCAGAGACAGGCTACAAGCTTAGAATTTGGACACGGAAAGATTTTTTTTTTCCTGGAACCAAGTAACACGAGCCAAGCAGCTATATATAAAATTTGGTAGAAATGTCATAGACTGCACATTCCAAGAAAGTTGATTGTAGGTGATCCTGACTTACATATGCAGCTGGCATTCACACTGTAGGCCTACAACATGTGCTGTCTAATAAAAATAATTGTCAGGCGAGGTCAGGTGACAGGAATCTGAACTGCTATGGTATAAATCAGTATCAGTTGCCTGTTTATTCATTAATTCATTCGAAAAACATTTCTTATCCACCTACGATGTGCCAGCCACTGGGAAAAGATGCATCCGGCACTCAAGTTGCTCCCATTCTGCTGGGAAAGACAGACAGGTGAAGACAATTACCATTCAACAAGAGGAGCACTTTGATGAAGGTAAGTACAAGGTGCTGTGAGGACCCTCAGAAGCAACTTACCCTGAGGTGGGAGCAGGAAAGGGTCTCTGGAGAAGAGCCAGAAGCATGTGTGAATTAGTGGGATGAAGGAGATGGGAAGGACAGTGTACCCTAGGCAGCATCTGCCAAAGCAGGGAGAAGGAAGAGAACTTCTGTGGGATGTAACTGGAAATGAGACCAGAGAGCTGAGCAGGGGCCTCAGAGGGCACCAGCGTGCCTGGAGTCTGGAACAAAGGAAAGTAATAGAAGGATAGTTAAGCTGGAGAAGCAGATGACCAAACTGGCTCTGGCTGTAGTATGGAGGCTGAATGGAAAGGGATAAGCCTGGAGTCAGGGAGACCAGATTGAAGGCTGGCATAGGCATACACAGGAGAGACGATGGTGGAGCTGCTTAGGATAGAGAGATAAGGGGCGGAGAGAAGTGGGTATGCTATACAAGATTTATGGAGGCAAATCTCCAGGACGTAGAGATTCCACAGGATATGAAGGATGATGAAAGGGCAGTGTCTAACATGGCTCCTGGGAGAGGAGATCAACCTGGCACCTGAGTTCAGGCTTGAAGACCTGACTGACTTCTTGACCATTCTTATAGGTGATTTTTAGGTTCTTAGAACTGCATGTGGCTATGAGAGAGGAAAAAACTATCCTCTACCTTTTTCAGTTCAGTTCTCAGGACCCTGCAAATTAAACTGACACAAGACAGATTAATAGAAGGAAAGCCATAAAAATGTTATTTCTTGTTACTATTTGATTTTTACTTGTAGACAAGGGTCTCAAAGAAAAGGAAGGCAGTTCAGCCTGAGTTTGTATACCAGTTTAACAAAAAGTAACAATTTGTAGAGAAGTGATAAGACTAATGAAAAGGGTTGGGATTTGTAGGGGTGGTAACTTGCATGAAGGGAAACAAGCGAGTGAAACTAATGGGAGGTAAGTGTTCTTCCAGTAAGGTTTGTGAATGCAGATTTCCTAGAACAGAAGAAGAAAGTAAAAACTTCACAAAAGGGAAATTTATGCCTGCTGTTTTAGACAGAAAGGGGAAAGATAGAAAGCTTTTCCTGCATCTGCTGGCTCTCAATTGCCTTCAACTCAAAATAATTCTTATGCTAAAGTGGTTTCTTTTCGGGGATGTATTCTCATCCCCTTTATGGCCAATATAAGAAGTCTTGGGCTCATTTCCCTAAGCCACTCTGGGTCTCCTTACTTTCCTTTTTTCTCTCCCTTAATCCCAGTTCAGATCTCATCTATTTGACCTCAGCTGGGGCACACAACCTCCCCGGACCTTAGGTTCAGTAAAATGGAGGCACCAGTGAACTTTCTGTAACTCATCTTTGAGGTCCTGGGCCTTCAGGGAAGCAGAACATAGCATTTATAAGGGTGAGAGTCCAAGTCCAACCAGTAGGGTTTTATCCAAGCTCTCCCATTGCTAGTTATTTAATTGAGGGCCAGTTGCATCAACTTTCCAAACCTCAGTTCTCCATATATATGTATAGAGTGGAAATAATAATAAAGCTCTACCTGATATAGTTTTTTGTAAGGAGATAATCTATTTAGCATTGTGCCTGGCACATATTAAGCTTCCAATATATATTAGCTAATAAAATACAATAATCATGATATTAATCATCATCATTATTATCATCTATGTATTAGCAAATATGAACAGGGAAGTGAGCGTAACAAATATTTATTGAGCACCTACAGTAATGTCAGGAATGTTTATACATTTTACAATAATTCATTCTTGAGATAGACACTATAATAATCATTATTCTATGTCAAGGAAGCTGACGCACAGTGCAGTCAAATAACTTGCCTATGGTCACATCACTAATTAGTGGCAGAACCTGCCCTTCCAAACCAGGAAATCTGGTTTTGTGGACCACACTTGTAGTCACTACGGTACATAGACCAACCATAATACACTTAGCATCTTACTCCCTCTCGCTCTTTTGTCTTTTGCAACACTTCAAGCATTTCCTCATCCAGGAAAAAAAAATCTGACCTTCATTTAGCTTGTGCTATTTTCTCCACTGAGAACTCCAAATAACCCAGATCTGTGTTGCTCAAATTGTGTTTCATGGTCCACAGAGGATTTCATGGGCAAAAGAGTTTGAAAAATGCTAGACTAAGCAAAATTTGTTGTTGCCGTTGTTCAGTGGCTAAATCATGTCTGACTTTTTGCAACCTTGTGGACTGCAGCATGCCAGGTCCCTCTGTCCTTTGCTGTCTCCTGGAGTTTGCTCAAACTCATTTCCATTGAGTCAGTGATGCTATCTAACTATCTCATCTGCTGTTGATCCTTCTTCTTTTGCCTTCAGTCTTTCCCAGCATCAGGGTCTTTTTCAATAAGTTGGCTCTTTATGGTCAAAGTATTGGAGCTTCAGCATCAGTCCTTCCAGTGAATGTTCAAGGTTGATTTCCTTTAGAATTGACTGGTTTGATCTCCTTGCAGTCCAAGGGACTCTCAGCAGTCTTCTCTAGCACCACAATGCAAAAGCATCAATTCTTCAGTGCTCAGCCTTCTTTATGGTCCAGCTCTGACATCTGTTCAGTTCAGTTCAGTTCAGTGGCTCAGTCGTGTCTGACTCTTTGCTACCCCATGAACCGCAGCACGCCAGGCCTCCCTGTCCATCACCAACTCCCGGAGTTCACTCAAACTCCTGTCCATCGAGTCGGTGATGCCATCCAGTCATCTCATCCTCTGTTGTCCCCTTCTCCTGCTGCCCTCAATCTTTCCCAGCATCAGGGTCTTTTCCAATGAGTCAGCTCTTCGAATCAGGAGGCCAAAGTATTGGAGTTTCAGCTTCAACATCAGTCCTTCCAATGAACACCTAGGACTGATCTCCTTTAGGATGGACTGGTTGTATCTCCTTGCTAGCAATCTTACTCCTGGGCAAATATTCAGAAAAGATGAAAACCCTTCTTTGAAAAAATACATACATCCCAGCGTTCACAGAAGCACTATTTACAATAGCTAAGATGTGAGAACAACTCAAATGCCCTTCAACAGATGAGTGGCTACAGTTCTCACCACTCCCTATTATTTTAATTGGCCTACTTTCATTATTTATGTTACATAAAAGTGTTTGAGTTTGTGACTCCTGACCTCACTGCATCTTGTAAACTCGATAAATACCATTCAGGCATTCATTTTTATAGCTAGCTCTTTTTTCTCATTATAAAGGTACTCATGCCCACTGCAGAAAACTTGGAAATAGAGAAGAGTATGAAAAATGAAACAATGGTGTATATAATAACCACAATTTAGAGATAGCTACTGCTGGAAGGAACGTTATGACCAACCTAGACAGCATACTCAAAAGCAGAGGCATTACTTTGCCAACAAAGGTCTGTCTAGTCAAGGCTACAGTTTTTCCAGTGGTCATGTATGGATGTGAGAGCTGGACTGTGAAGAAAGCTGAGCGCCAAAGAATTGATGCTTTTGAACTGTGGTGCTGGAGAAGACTCTTGAGAGTCCCTTGGACTGCAAGGAGATCCAACCAGTCCATCCTAAAGGAGATCAGTCCAGGGTATTCATTGGAAGGACTGATGCTAAAGCTGAAACTCCAATACTTTGGCCACCTCATGCGAAGAGATGACTCATTGGAAAAGACTCTGATGCTGGGAGGGATTAGGGGCAGGAGGAAAAGGGGATGACAGAGGATGAGATGGCTGGATGGCATCACGGACTCGATGGACGTGAGTTTGGGTGAACTCCGGGAGTTGGTGATGGACAGGGAGGCCTGGCGTGCTCCGATTCATGGGGTCACAAAGGGTCAGACACGACTGAGCGACTGAATTGAACTGAACTGAACTTTCTGTTATATTTCTTCCATTATTTTTGTTTGTGCCTACATATCTAGTCCAACTTTTCACCATATTTTGCTTGGATCATATCATACATGTGGTTTGTATCTTCCTTTATTCAGAGAATATTCTATTAGTTACTAAGCATGGTTTATTCTGCTAAATTGTAATAGTTGAGTTTCTAAGAAAAGTCACTTAAAAAAGAAATCACTTACAGTAGGACCAGAGAGGTTAGGGGCTGGAAAATGTTAGACTTGCAATAAAAAAGGTATTTTTTTCTGCCAGAATGCTTATCTTAGAGTTGTTTTTTATAGTCATAAAGGCACAGCTCTAAAAGTTAAACATTATTGAACAATCCTAACATTATATGGTTGAAAAGTGACTCTAATAAAAAAGAAAGTAATGCCAAAGTACATGTGAAGGGCTTGAATGTTATTTCACTAAATGTGAGAATGGATAAAGCAACTTTTCTAAATTCAGATGTGATAATTTTATATAATATATCAATGCAAAGCTTTATGTAGCTGATATCATAAATTAAAGATAGGAATGCATAGCTAACGATTCCTCTGCCTTCCTAAAAGTTCGTATCCTCAAACTGCTCAAAATCCCTTTTTAATGGAAAAATCAGAGATACTCTTATATTGAAGGCAGAAGTAATAGTTATATTTGGCACTTTATTTAGAATCCTAAGTGAGGGGCTTAGTGGTCACTGTGCCCTTGAAGTAGGAACCTGTGCTACGGCAGTCAGAGGCTGTCTGTTCTCAACACGAGCACCTCCTGTGATGAGAAACCTCCCCGTCAGAGATGCAATCCAGAGCTCATTGCTAGAGTTTGTCCTCGCATGCAAGCCATGCATCCTCTGACTTCCGCCCAGCCACCCCGTCAAGCTCTTCAGGTTGACGTCTATTTCTTTTCCTTGTGACAGCCTCGAGTATCTTAAGAAAGCTATTATTTTACCAAACAATCTTTTCTAAGCTAAAGCACCTTTTAAATGCTAATTTTTGTGTTTTTGTGGAGGTATAGTTGATTTACAATATTGTGTTAGTTTCAGGCCTACAGCAAAGTGAGTTGGTCATAAATATATCTATAGTATATGGATAATAATCTGATATACATGTGTATATATAATATAAATGGGCTTCCAAGGTGGCACTAGTGGTAGAGAACCTGCCTGCTAATACAAGAGACATAAAAGGAGCAGGTTTAATCCCTGGGTCAGGAAGATTCCCTGGAGGAGGCCATGGCAACCCACTCCAGTATTCTTGCTTGGAGAATCCCATGGACAGAGCACCCTGGAGGGCTAAAGTCCATAGGTCTGTGTGAGTCACAAAGAGTCGAACATGACTGAAGCAATTTAGTACACACACATTAGTCTGAGTGAACTCCGGGAGATGGTGATGGACAGGGAGGCCTGGCGTGCTGCCATTCATGGGGTTGCAGAGTCGGACATGACTGAGCGACTGAACTGAACTGAACTGAACATATCAGGCACTGGGCTACGTCCTTTACAAGTACTACCTATTCCATCTGCATGATGTGCTTGCAATTTGTCAAATTATCACCATTTATTTTAAAAAAGAGAGGTGCAGAGAGGGAAGCAAATTATTCCAAGTCCCTGCATAAGTGGTGGAGGTAGGACTCCAATGGAGGCCCAATTCAGTTCAGTTCAGTTCAGTCGCTCAGTCGTGTCCGACTCTTTGCGACCCCATGAATCGCAGCACACCAGGCCTCCCTGTCCATCACCAACTCCCGGAGTTCACTCAGACTCACGTCCATCGAGTCAGTGATGCCATCCAGCCATCTCATCCTCTGTCGTCCCCTTCTCCTCCTTCCCCCAATCCCTCCCAGCATCAGAGTCTTTTCCAACGAGTCAACTCTTCGCATGAGGTGGCCGAAGTACTGGAGTTTCAGCTTCAGCATCATTCCTTCCAAAGAAATCCCAGGGTTCCTTCAGAATGGACTGGTTGGATCTCCTTGCAGTCCAAGGGACTCTCAAGAGTCTTCTCCAAATATAAATAATAATACTTATTATATAAACACATATATACTTCAGATTATTGTCCATTAAAAGTTATTATTTGATATTGAATACAGTTCCCTGTGCTGTACGGTATATCCTTGTTGCTTGTCTATTTTAAGTATAGCAGTTTTATCTGTTATCCGTAATCCCAATTTATCCCTCACCCCTGACTTTCCCCTTTGGCATCCATAGGCTTCTTTTCTATGACCGTGAATCTGTTTTTGTTTCATGTATAGACTCCTCTGTTTTATTTTCTGATTCCACAATAAGTGGTATCACACAATATTTATCTTTCTCTGTCTGACTTACTTCACTTAGTATCATATTCTCTAGGGCTACCCATATTGCTGCAAATAGCAGTATTGCATTCTTTTTTATGGCTGAGTAGTATATGTATTTACATACGACATCTTAAGCCACTCATCTGTTGAAGGGCATTTGAGTTGTTTCCANACTTCACTTAGTATCATATTCTCTAGGGCTACCCATATTGCTGCAAATAGCAGTATTGCATTCTTTTTTATGGCTGAGTAGTATATGTATTTACATACGACATCTTAAGCCACTCATCTGTTGAAGGGCATTTGAGTTGTTTCCACGTCTTAGCTATTGTAAATAGTGCTTCTGTGAACATTGGGAGTATGTAGTTTTTCAAAGAAGGGTTTTTCATCTTTTCTGGATATTTGCCCAGGAGTAAGATTGCTAGTAAGGAGATACAACCAGTCCATCCTGAAAGAAATCAGTCCTGGGTGTTCATTGGAAGGACGGATGTTGAAGCTGAAACTCCAATACTCTGGCCACCTGATTCGAAGAGCTGACTCATTGGAAAAGACCCTGATGCTGGGAAAGATTGAGGGCAGGAGGAGAAGGAGACGACAGAGGATGAGATGGCTGGATGACATCACCGACTCGATAGACATTGGTTTGGGTGAACTCCGGGAGTTGGTGATGGACAGGGAGGCCTGGCGTGCTGTGGTTCATGGGGTCGCAAAGAGTCGGACATGACTGAGTGACTGAACTGAACCGAACTGAAAATTGCTAGATCATATGGTTAAGGTAAACTTTTTAATTTTTTCAAGTTTCTAATATATCATAGTTTTGAGACATTTACAGAAACCCAGAATGATTTTTAAACTGCATAAAATTTTTAAAGGAGTTAAATGAAGGAAATTCCCTAGTGTCTCAGTGGTTAGGACTCTGTTCTCACTGCCAAGAGCCTGGGTTCCATGCTTGGTCTGGGAACTAAGACCCCTTCAAGCAATGTAGTGCAGCCAAAAAAAGAAACAGGAGCTAAGTTAAGACAGATTTGGCTTCGCTGGTGGCTCAGATGGTAAAGAATCTGCCTGCAATGTGGGAAACCGGGGTTTGATCCCTGGCTTGGGATTCCCTGCCAGATTCCCAGATTCCCTGCAGAAGGGAACGGCTCCAGTATTCTGATCTGGAGAATTCCGTGGACAGAGGAGCCCAGCAGGCTACAGTCCATGGGATGGCAAAGGGTCGGACATGACTGAGCGACTTTCACTTTCAAGAACAAGGCAGGGCAAAAAAATCTGATCCTTAGTAGGTTCATGTCGTGCCATCTTGATTAATCCTCACAGCTTCCTAACAAGACAATACTGGTCAAGGCTTACTATCCTGCAAGTGACAGAAAGCCCAACTCAAACTGGCTTAAGCAAGACAAACAGATTAAACTATAAATTCCAAGAGTTGGGGTTTTGGCCTTTAGTATAACTTGATCTAAGCATTCAGAGAATGCTACTAGGAATTTTTTCCCCCCACCTCTAAGCAACATAAGCTGCTTTATTGCCTTTATGCTTGTCAAAAGTTTGGTGACTTCCTGCAATTCCTGAGCAGGAACTGGCAGCCTCCTCCAGTATTCCTGCCTTGGAAGCCCTGTGGACAGAGGAGCCTGGCCGGCTACAGCCCACGGGGCCCCGAGGAGCTGGACACGACTGAGGGACTGGCGCCTCACCTCACTTTTAGAGACAAGGTGACTAAAACTCAGAGGCAGGAGGCTGTTTGTCCAGGTTCACACACGTAGGAAATGGCAGGAAGGGGGCTTTATCTGTGCTCCACTGCAAAAGCCTGCTCTTTTCCCTTTTCCCCATAACAGGGTCCAGTTCTGCTGACTGGAGCTGAGTCATGGCAAATGTGCGTCTACTTTTTATGATTCAGTAACTTTGGGTGACAGAGTAATTAACCAGTTGTAAGCCCTGGGGATAAAAGCTCCTGAATCCTTTCATCCAGAATTTCTGGCAAAGGTGATGGAATTTCTTCATGTTTGGTCAGTGAACTCATCAGCATCTTCCCAGAACCTGGGGGACATGGCTTCAGGGACTGCACAAGCCAGTTACCACTTTGATCCCAATTTTCATTTCCTAGTAGTGAGTTTGGTTCTGTCTGCCATGGGGCCTTGGCTGTCATGGACAGCCTCTGTGGCATGTCTTGGGATCACAAGAGTGGAACCCCATGATGATCCTGCTCCCCCAGGGTGAGGTTAGCTCAGCCAGGGCACTGCTTTAAGATGTAAAGGCAAACATCTCAGTCTTCATGGACACTAGTCTGCCTATTATCCCTAGAGCATTTTGTGTGTTTCTCTAACCCATTTGCTCTGAAGACATTTGAAATTCCACCCCCATAGACCTTAGAAAGTTAAACTACGTTCCTTATCAATAGCAGAGTTAACTGTGCTGAAATCACACATGAAATACCTTCATGGATGAAATACCATCCAGCCATTAAAACAATAAAATAAGGCAATCGAGTATCAGTGCCGGCAAATCTCAAAAACTTAATGTTGAAAAACAAAACCAAAAACGTTGTGGAAGGACACTCGCAAAATCATGCTATATTTGGCACAGAGCTACTTAAGGAGTAAAAAGGTAAACACATGTATAGGCATTTTATGCTGTTAAGTCCTTGGGGAAGGAGAAGGGGCTTCAAATGATAAAGGGGAAACAGGGTATCATCAGTTTTATCTGCAATTTTTTTCTTAATCTGGGTAGTGGATACAGATGTTTGTTATATTTTTCTCTATACTTTTTTTAAATACAGTATTTGATAATGAGACATGTCACCGCTCAGTCATGGTCAGTTTTCCACTTCTCACATGCTGTATCGGTCAGGACTCAATGGCAGAGACATAATCCACTCTAGCTCCCTAGTGAGTTTAGTCTGAAGGAGATTTAATACTGTGCTGGAGGAGGAAATGGCCACCCACGCCAGTGTTCTTGCCTAGAGAATCCCATGGACAGAGGAGCCTGGCAGGCTACAGCCCGTGGGGTCCCAAGAGCTGGACACGACTTAGTAACTGAACCACCACAGAATTACTCAAGAGGCTGGAGGGCCCACACCGGGCCTTCAGGAATAGTTCTGAGAACCGTGCTGCAGCCTGCGGGGACAAGAAGGGCACTCCTGTCTTTTACAGTTGGACACTACCAGCTGGGTGGGAAGAACATCACGGAGACTCCAGACTCCGAAGCAGCAGTGCTTGCCAGCAGAAACAGTGGAAGCAGCCCAAGTGTGGTCTCTCCCTCACTGCTTCCCTCTGGTTGCAGGAACCCCAGGTGCATCTGGGACTCAGAGACCTTAACTTTCAGCCTCTGCAGCGGAGGAAGCCCCACGCAAAGGCAGGAAGCATTGATGCACCACATTTCTCCCAGGAGCCGTACTGTTCCCCGACATCATCTCTTACTGCCCCTACACCACCAGGCCCAGCCCTTTACTCCCACCTTCACCCCATTCTGAACTCCTTCCCCAGCCTCCATATCACACTGGGGATTGGCGGTCAGAGGACTCGGTGAAAAACAAAGGCAATTCTGTAGGCCCCGTTATCAGCTGGCAGGTTTATGCATACAGGACCCAGGCATAGGATTGCAAAGCATGCGTTAGACCTGGAGAAATATCTGGGGTCACAGTGGTCCACAGTCAGCTAGGTGTTCCCCTGGGGAAGGTGGTGGTTCTTAGTGGCGAGAGAGCTTGGCTCCAGACTGAGACCATCAGGGGCCATTTTTGATGGCCTCACCACTTACTAAAGGATCACTCTGGGCAAGTTTCTTGATTTCTCTGCCCTTCAGTTTTCTCATCTACAAAATGGGGATGATAATGATACTAATAAAACCTCCCTCACTGGGCTGCTGTGGGGGTTAAATGACGCAGGATTAACAATAACAGCAAGCGCAAGCAGTGCTTACCAGGCACTGGGCTAACAGTAGCATATACTTCAGCTCATTTAACTTCACACTGGTGCTGGAGATGGGTACTTTTTGTTGTTTACATCTCACATGTATGGTTCTAATCCAACAGCCTGGAGTCAGACTCTCAGCTCACAACTGCTCCAAGATACTGCTCTCAGAATACACAGAGGGTTCAGGGCCGACTGAGTACCTGGTCAGACTAAATAATCCTTAGATGTTATTACTCAGAAAAGCAGAGGGAGGAAGAGAGGTGAATGCGAAACGAACAACAATACTGAATTCCATCAAATGGCAAAGTGCCCCACCTGTGGGCCTGGGGATAGGGCCGAGGCTCTAGAGGCAGGTACGCTGTCTATCATCAAACGTCCCTATGTCTGATGTTGGGAGTGTGAGTGGGTGAAAAGAAAAACAGGCTTTAGCAAAAGTGGTTGAATGTCTATGGTTCTTTAGGAAGAGGTCTCCCCGTTTCAACTAGTAGAACCCAACCTCACTGCCTCAATAAAAAGAGAATCTATTGGAGTCGGTGGGGACTCTCACAATTAGTGGGTACCTGAAGGTGCAGGCTGGGAAAACAGGTAGAAGCTGAAGGGGAAGCTGGGAGAGATGTGCCATATCCCTTATTTCTTTTACTGAAATCGACCATCATGGCCATCCCACAAAAGTATCTCATCACTTCTTCATCTCCTGGTGGGAGCTGAGGTGTCCCTGGGCTCCTGGCTCCCAGGGGTGGGAAGTACCAAAGTGTTCAAATCTAAGCAGATAGCTCTATTGATACTGGAGGAAATGCCTGAGCCTGCAGGCACTTTTCTATCCTAGACAAAGGAACATGGTGAGTGTTAGAAAAGCAAAGATATGTTGGAACCCAACTGTGTCCTTCTTCTGTACAAACTACATCTCATGCTAAAATACCATTTTAAATTAGGGAACTCTTTTAAGTAAACATGTATTTTATTAAATTCATCCATGACTACATGACTTTGAAAAATAGAGGAAGACAGATATGCAGAAAGACTATAAAATGATAATGAACGCTTGGTGAGTCTGTGCATCAGAGGACAGGAACTTGGTCTTTCTTCACCGGGGGACGAAAAGCAGGAGGATCTGAGCCCCCAGCCCCTTGTCCCCGACTTCCATACTCACCAGGCAGGACCAACTATATAATTTGCAAAGCCCAGTACAAAACAAAACATAGGAATCGTTGTTAAAAATGTAGTAAGAATTTCAGCACAGTGACAATAGAACATCAAACCAATTTCAGGGACCCTCTCAGTGTAGAGTGCTGGACAACTGCCCAGGTCATGGGCGCAAAAAGTTGGCCTTGCTGCCTGGAGATTCTCCCCAAATGGGAGCGGAGTGTGGATGCCAGACAATGGCCTCTCCTCTGGCATGTCCCTTTTTATTCTAAGCAATTAGCCGAGCAGGGTGACAAGCCATTTCTTGGGGTATCACAACACACAGAGCTCAAAGTTTCCCATCGCCCCTCTTCCCTTCCTTACGAGCATCTGTGGAGCATTTTCTGTGTGGGGCCCTGGGGAAAATCACAGTTCCAACTTTGGACTGCTCACAGTCTAGTGAGGGAGACAGTTTTACAAGCAAAATTAAATTCCAGTGTGATCCCTTACAAGGGAGGAGTGTTAGTTTCTCAGTCCTGTCCAACTCTTTGCAACCCCATAGGCTGTATAGCTCGCCAGGCTCCCCTGTCCATGGGATTCTCCAGGCAAGGATACTGGAACGGGTTGCTAAAACCCTCCTCCAGGGGATCTTCCCAATCCAGGGATCAAACCTGTGTCTCCTGCTTTGCAGGTGGATTCTTTACCTTTATGGTCTGAGCCACCAGGAAAGCCCTTACAAGGGAGGAGAGTGAGGGGCATTTTGAAGAAGGGCCCCTAATTGGCCTAGGGGAGTCAAGAAAGGATCATGGATGGGTTCTTCTGTCAAAGTGTTCAAATCTAAGCAGATAGCTCTATTGATACTGGAGGAAATGCCTGAGCCTGCAGGCACTTTTCTATCCTAGACAAAGGAACATGGTGAGTGTTAGAAAAGCAAAGATATGTTGGAACGCAACTGTGTCCTTCTTCTGTACAAACTACATCTCATGCTAAAATACCATTTTAAATTAGGGAACTCTTTTAAGTAAACATGTATTTTATTAAATTCATCCATGACTACATGACTTTGAAAAATAGAGGAAGACAGATATGCAGAAAGACTATAAAATGATAATGAACGCTTGGTGAGTCTGTGCATCAGAGGACAGGAACTTGGTCTTTCTTCACCGGGGGATGAAAAGCAGGAGGATCTGAGCCCCCAGCCCCTTGTCCCCGACTTCCATACTCACCAGGCAGGACCAACTATATAATTTGCAAAGCCCAGTACAAAACAAAACATAGGAATCGTTGTTAAAAATGTAGTAAGAATTTCAGCACAGTGACAATAGAACATCAAACCAATTTCAGGGACCCTCTCAGTGTAGAGTGCTGGACAACTGCCCAGGTCATGGGCGCAAAAAGTTGGCCTTGCTGCCTGGAGATTCTCCCCAAATGGGAGCGGAGTGTGGATGCCAGACAATGGCCTCTCCTCTGGCATGTCCCTTTTTATTCTAAGCAATTAGCCGAGCAGGGTGACAAGCCATTTCTTGGGGTATCACAACACACAGAGCTCAAAGTTTCCCATCGCCCCTCTTCCCTTCCTTACGAGCATCTGTGGAGCATTTTCTGTGTGGGGCCCTGGGGAAAATCACAGTTCCAACTTTGGACTGCTCACAGTCTAGTGAGGGAGACAGTTTTACAAGCAAAATTAAATTCCAGTGTGATCCCTTACAAGGGAGGAGTGTTAGTTTCTCAGTCCTGTCCAACTCTTTGCAACCCCATAGGCTGTATAGCTCGCCAGGCTCCCCTGTCCATGGGATTCTCCAGGCAAGGATACTGGAACGGGTTGCTAAAACCCTCCTCCAGGGGATCTTCCCAATCCAGGGATCAAACCTGTGTCTCCTGCTTTGCAGGTGGATTCTTTACCTTTATGGTCTGAGCCACCAGGAAAGCCCTTACAAGGGAGGAGAGTGAGGGGCATTTTGAAGAAGGGCCCCTAATTGGCCTAGGGGAGTCAAGAAAGGATCATGGATGGGTTCTTCTGAGGAGGGGCTTTGTAGATGTGGAAAGTTGGGCTCTTAGGTCATCATACTGGCACAGTGTGCAGGCTGGGTGTATGGAAGGCCAGACTGGTACTAGGAAGCCTGGTTATGGGACTGCACGTGGCTCTGGGAGACAATACTGGGTCCTGAATGACAGCAGGGCACCTGGCTCTTCTCCTGGAGAGTTCAGAAATGGAATGACCTAGCTTTGGTAATTGGTTGGAGGTGGGTGCATGTTAAAATTGAAAGAAAATCCTAAAATGACTAATTGGCTTCTGACTTTGAGCAGATACACAGACACATTTTTTTTTAAAGCCAGTTTTGGGAGGAAGATCACACATATTATTAGTAATTTTGCAAATCTATAAAGTAAAGTAAACCTAAAAGGAAAGCTATAAGGAGAGCTCTGTATCACTGAGGCTTTACCAATTTTTACATCACACTTTTCCTTCCTCCCCATCAGGATCCCATCTCCCAAATCACCACATAAGCAAAAACACAAAAGAATTGCCAATGTCTTGCACAGAAATGCACAGAATTGAAAAGCAAGGTTGCGCAATGAAGCAAATAGATTAGCTATTCCACTCCAGAAGCAATGAAAACAACACAACTTGAGAAAAGGAAATTTCAGGTCTATAATTGCTTCTAGTTCTGTAATCAAGGGCAGTGATCCTAATACAAATACGTTTTTAAAAAATAGAAATAATTTCCCTGGCTTTTATCACCAGGTTATTTAGTAACTTGTTTATTTACACCTTTACCAGACTATACTGCAGCAGTCACCGAAACTTTTTGGCACACGGGACCAGTTTCGTGTAAGATAATTTTTCTATGGACTGGGCACTAGGGGGGAGGGGGGTTGGTTTGGGGATGGGTACTGGATGGGTTGGTTTGGTTTGATTCAAGTACATTACACTTATTGTGCACTTTATTTCTATTATTGCATCAGCTCCACCTCAGATCATCAGGCATTAGATCCCTGAGGTTGGGGACCGCTGCTGTAATAGATGAATTCAGATCCTTAGTTAAAAGGAATGGGGATGAGGAGGGGAAAAGAGGATCATCCTCAAGTTCAGCCAAATCTTGAAGTTAAAACATATATATACACCCTTAAAGGGTTAATTGCTTAATAGTCACCTTGTGTGCACAATGTGCATGCTTGAATGATTAACAGGGGGGAAAGATTGATGGCAGCCCATAACACTCCCTTTATTTAGAAAGCATTTGGGGCGACTGTATATTCAGTCTTAAAAGAGTTACTAATCAGATTCTGGTTCCGGGAGCTGTAAGGATGTGGAAGCCCAGCCCCATCACCTGAGTGGTCATTAGCATTAAGCTGCACCACGTCCCTTTCTCATTTCACAGTTTATAGACCCTTTAGTTCCACCTCGGCAGTCTTGGAGGGAAACTATTCAGGTATTCATATATGCCAAATCACACCAGGTACTCTCAGAGAAAAAATAGTCCTTTGATAGACCTTGGCAAGTGAATTCTTGCCTGTTGAAATACACACCAGTTCTCACGTTAACCCAGATGTGGCCTTAAAGCAGGTCCTTTGCTTTCCTTCCACGTTGTGATGAGGACTCTGATGCCTCGGGTTGCTATCTCGAAGCCATATGCTTTCCCTGGGTTGGCTTTGGGAAATGGCATGGCTCTGCAAGAGTTGAGACCACTCACCTTGGTAGCTTCTTCGCTTGCTTCATAGCTTCTGTAGATGGGTGCTGCTGTTGCACTTGGAGGGAGAGATCAAGAGGGACTTGTTCCATGATGTGGTAGCATACTTTCCATATCAATAATTGCTCAGTGCATTTGATTCTCTTTTTTATTTATCATTATAATTATTTTTTCAAAATATCTATTTACTTATTTGGCTGCCCTGGGTCTTAGTTGTGGCACTTGAGTTCTTCGATTTTTATTACTACATGTGGGATCTTTAGTTGTGGCATGCAAACTCTTAGTTTCAGTGTATGGGATCCAGAGCCCTGACCAGGGATCGAACCTGGCCCCCCTGAATTAGAAGTACAGAATCTTAGCCACTGGCCCACCAGGAAAGTCCCATATTTGATTCTTAAATTCTTCCACCTGCATGGCTGGGCAGCTGGGGAGGGAGCATTGTAAAATGAGGTCTGATGACACAAATCCTTCTCTCTGGATTCTGTCAGAGGCCAAGTCTGTCTAGCAGTCTTCGGCTGAAAAATCTGAGTTGGCTTAGAAGAATTCGTGTATGGGAATGATTGCTATTCTGTCAGAGGCCAAGTCTGTCTAGCAGTCTTTGGCTGAAAAATCTGAGTTGGCTGAGAAGAATTCATACATGGGAATGGCTGCTATTTCTTACAGGAACTTGTCTCTGTATGCTTCGAATCAGACCAAGCAGACTTCTCTCCAGAACAATGTTTGGTTAGGAATGTTTCCATCTCATGACAGGCCATGCTCTTGGGATTGAAAAGTCCCCAACTTGATTTGGGTTCTAAAGACTTAATCAAGCATCTTAAATGGGATTACACACATTCCTGAGGCATGTGAAGTGAAACAGGAATCTGCTCCAACATTCTCGCTGGAAGCAGGTGAAAGCTTTTTGCTGCTGCTGCTAAGTCGCGTCAGTCGTGTCTGACTATATGCTACCCCACAAATGGCAGCCCACCAGGTTCCCGTCCCTGGGATTCTCCAGGCAAGAATACTGGAGCGGGTTGCCATTTCCTTCTCCAGTGCATAAAAGTGAAGAGTGAAAGTGAAGTTGCTCAATCTTGTCCGATTCTTCACGACCCCCTGGACTGTAGCCCACCAGGCTCCTCCATCCATGGGATTCTCCAGGCAAGAGCACTGGAGTGGGGATGCCATTGCCTTCTACAGAAAGCTTTTTAACCAGCCATTAAAAGAAGATGCCAGATGCCCAAGCGCTTCCCAGGTGGCACAGTGTGTAATGAACCAGCCTGCAATGCAGGAAATGCCAGAGACATGGGTTCGATTCCTGATGTGCACTCTTCAGGAAGATCCCCTGGAGGAGGGCCCAGCAACCCAATCCAGTGTTCCTGCCTGGAGAATCCCATGGACTGGGGAGCCTGGCAGGCTACAGCCCATGGGGTCACAAAGAGGGGGACATGAGTGAAACAACTGAGCACAGTGCGACCAGGTGCCCAGATGCAAATTCCTGGGAGGGTTGGCAGGCAGAGGGCATGAGAGGAATCACGGATTACACGTTGGAGCTAGACTGAGATGGTTGCTGGCCCTGGAGGAATTGTTGAGAGATAGCTTGTCAGTGTCAGGCTTTGGGTCCAAGTGTCAGGCCCTGAAAAGCCTTGGTCCTAGGTCATTTCTGGATGACTGAGTGTAGAACCCATCTTTCTGCTGAGTTAGTGACAGTCACTGTTTGGTTATCAACTCCTGGGTTGAGGGGAGAGGAACAGAGCCTTGGTTGCTAAACAAAGGGAAATAAAACAACCCACTCCACTGAGAGCGGATGAGCCATCTCTGATGTGTACTCTTCAGATTAACTGCAAGATGTGTTAATTCAGGTACTGCAAAAACTTCCTTCTAGAAAGCAGGACTTGAGCTTGTGCAAACCCCTCTTCAAAGAATATGGTTGTTTTGTTTTCTTCTCCCCACCTCAGGGAAGTCTGTCAGTGGCTCTGTGAGACAAGGATTCTTCCAGCTGGGGAGGGGCCTGTCTGGGAGCCAAGAGGGTGGGATGGGGGGTGGGAATGGCTTCCAATGTCCCTCCCCGGTGAGGCTTTTCATGGCTGTCCCACCCTAGGCACTGTCTACCCCATGATCCTGACACGGCAGTCTGATCTAGTTTCATATATATTACAGCACTTAACGTCTTATCTCAACTTACCTTGTTCCCTGAAGTATTTCCTAACTTAAGGTCATTTCCCCACCCAGAATGTAAACTCCAGTGGAACAAGGACCCCATCTGTCTTGTCACCCCTCTGTGCTCTCACACTGAATAGTTCCTGGTCTATGGCAGGGGCTCATAAATATTTTTTGAGTGAATGTACGTATGCACTGAGTGTGAATGTTCTACAGAGACTCATACTTTAAAAAGTTTTTAGACATCTGGATTAGAAATTTTACTAAGATGAATTATTTGGTTTTGTGCTTTCCAAATATAGAAGATAACCACAAAATTCAACTTACTCTGAATGACCATAGTATCACCATGAAGAGTAGAGGGGAGGGTGACTGGACTGCTCCCAGAAGGTGGAAAAGGGGTCATAGTAGCCAGTTTCACCCTTCCCCAGGGCACAGCATTTAATAGAATTCAACTAATTACTTTGCAGATGCTAATCAAGTTCTCTTCAGAGATAGCTATAGGCTTCTTATTTTTTTCAGAGGTTCTTCATCGGATGGATGGATGATAGATGGTGGATTATGGATAGATGGGAAGAGAGGCCCATTTCAGGTTATAGGGCAGCTCACCTAATGTCTCAAGAAAGCACCATAGTCTCACAACAATAATTCTTTTAAAAAAGAATATAGACCGAGGGAGTAGAGAAATCAGAAACTGGCCCTTCGTTACAACTAATTCTTAGTGGTAGACACTTTGGGTTTGAATATTCATCCTTTAGTAGGTTGAATCTTGACTCAAAAGTGCACATGTATCATTCCAAGGAAAAGTTTTCAGTGCTTTTTCATTGCACTAGGTGCTGGATGTGCATCAATGAACAGGACAGACATGGTTTCTGTCTTCTCTGACATTTCTGCAGTTAAATAAGCTATTTGATGAGAAAGTGCTTAGTACAATGCCTGGAAGCCAGTATGTGCTCAAGCAGTGTCGCTACTCTTGTTCAGTCTCTCAGTCGTGTCTGACTCTTGGAGGCCCCATGGACTGCAGCAGGCCAGGCTTCCCTGTCCTTCACCACCTCCCGGAGCTTTTGCTCAAACCTGGAGCTTGTCCACTGAGTCAGTGATGCCATCCAGTCATCTCACCCTCTGTCATCCCCTTCTTCTCCTGCCTTCAGTCTTTCCCAGTATCAGGGTCTTTTCCAATGAGTCATCTCTTTGCATCATGTGGCCAAAGTATCAGAGCTTCATCCTCAGCATCAGTCCCTCCCATGAATATTCAGCATTGATTTCCTTTAATATTGACGGGTTTGATCTCCTTGCAGTCCAAGTGACTCTCAAGAGTCTTCTCCAACATCACAGTTCAAAAGCATCATTCTTTGGTGCTCAGCTTTATGGTCCAGTTCTCACATCCATACATTACTAGTGGAAAAACCATAGCTTTGACTATATGGACCTTTGTCTGAAAAGTAATGTCTCTGCTTTTTAATACACTGTCTATTGTATTAAATAGCTTTTCTTCCAAGGAGCAAGTGTCTTTTAATTTCATGGCTACAGTCACTATCTGCAGTGATTTTGGAGCCCAAGAAAATAAAGTCTCTCACTGTTTCCATTGTTTCCCCATCTATTTGCCATGAAGTGATCAGTATTGATGCAATGAAAAAGTGAGAGAATAAATGATAATAATAAAGCTGTCTATTTCTATGAAATCGCCTCATTCGGTGTTTACCAATCTTTTGTCATTTGCATACCATGTCATGAGTTTTAGATCTTCCCAAGTGGTTTAGTCAGAGGTAAAGAATCTGCCTGCCAATTGAGGAGACGCAAGAGATGAGATGCGGATTAGATCCCTGGATCAGGAAGATCCCCTGAGGAAGGAAATGGCCACTTGCTCCAGTATTCTTGCTTGGGACATCCAATGGATGGAGGAGCCTGGGAGGCTGCAGGCCATGGGACCGCGAAAAGTTGGACATGACTGAGTAACTGAGGACACACACATATCGTGGCTTTTGCCTGATATATAAATGACATTACCATTATTTGTTGAATATTCATTCTTCAAGTATAATCACCTGATTTTTGCCATAAAAATGTATCTGAAATGAAAACATCCTATAATTACTACAAAGGGAAAGCCATTAAAACTTGCTATTAAATACAAGTACCTGTGCAAATACATATAATAGAAAAAATAAAAGTGATGCCATTCAGTTCTAGCCAGATATTCCTGCTTGGGGACAGTTCTGAGCCTGAGGCTTTTTGTATACAAGAGAGCTTAGCCAGCGTTAGACAGGTGTTAAAGACATGCTAGTACTCAGCTGAGAATTTATCTAGTACAAAATATATATAATGACAGAATGCCACTTAGAATCAAGGAGCTCTTTCAATGAATGTGGGTTCTATTAAATGCAACTATTGACCATAAGGCTTTGAAAAATAGCGATAGAAAAATACCCCTAGAGTATGCACGCAGCCCTTTGAAAAATGAATGCTTGGTGGATAGATGCATTGGAAACCAGGGACTTGGTCTCTTTTGCAGCTACAGTATTAGCCTTCTAGGGCTGCAAAAAAAAGTGCCACAGATTGGACGGCTTAAATAATAAGCCTTTGTTTTCTTACAGGGCTTTTCCAGGTGGCTCAGTGGTAAAGAATCTGCCTGCCAATGCAGGAGACACCAGAGACAGTTCCATCCCTGGGTCAGGGAGATGCCCTAGAGAAGGAAGTGGCAACCCATTCCAGGATCCTTTCCTGGAGAAGTCCAGGGATTGAGCAGCCTGGAGGGCTACAGTCCATGGGGTTGCAAAGAGCTGACACAACCGAGCATGCCCACGCATTCGCATTTTCTCACACCTCTAGAGGCTGGAGGTCTGAGATCAAGGTGTCAGCATTTTGGTCTCTTCTAAGGCCTCTCTCCTTTGCTTATAGATGGCCATTTTCTACTTCTGCCTTTATATGGTCTTCCCTCTATGTTTGGGTCCAAATTTCCTCTTCATATCAGGGCACCAGTTATATTGGAATAAGATAAGCCTAATGACATCATTTTTATTCAGTTACCTCTTAAGAAATCCTACATCCAAATACAGTCACACTGTAAGATGCTGAGGGTTAGGACTTCAGTATGTGAATCTGGGGTGGAAACAGTTCAGCTCCAAACAAGCTCTTTCCTTCCTAGCATCTAGAACTGAGCCTGGCACACAGTATATGCTCAGTAGATGTTTGCTGAATGGGTGAATAGGGATTGAGTGGATGGCCCTGCAGCCCCCTGGGGGGTCTATGATATCAGAAGATTCTACCAGCTTAATACTGTTTAATCTTTTTAGGATTTTTTCCCCCTAATTTCCTGTGAGTAGTTAGCAGCTCCATGTCCATAAAGAAAGCTTCTCCCAGTGAGTTCACAGCAATTTGAAGGACCCACTCTTGCCTGCTCATTTCTTTCATTCCCTCGTTCACTCATTCATCAATAAGTGTGTATCTAGAAGGGATGACTAGTGATTGGTCCTGAACTCTTCCTTGTGTTTTCATTCCCTTGGTTTCACCTCTGATTATGTCATAAGTCTTGGCTCACATCCAATCCCAGGGATCCCTGACAGATTATCTATTTATCTGCAGACTGAGATCCAGCCAATTTACATTCCAGGGGCCCCTCACTTGTCCACCCCAAACTATATATTAGAATCACTCGGGAAACTTAAAAGAAATTTTCTTCCATTGCTTAGCTTCAGCCCAGACTCATTGAATTGGAATCTCTGCAGGAGGAGCCCAGGCATCAGTATTTTGTCAACCTTACCATGTGAACCCACCACACAGCAAGCACTGAGAAACAAAGAACTCCATGCCCCTTTGGAGAACAATCAGATCGTGTGATTGTAAGTTAGAGGTCTCCGCACTCTTCATTTTCCTAAAGATGTTGCCTTCCTGCTTTGACTAGCCTTTTTAACTCTCATTTTCCTACATGAAGATACTCTTGTTCATCCATTTAACCAAAACTCCTTGAGCACTAATGTAGAAGCCATTGGGAGAAAAATATAAACATGACATGGTCTGTCCTATTAAAAAAAAAAAAGCTTACTATCTTGTAGAAAAATCAGAAGTATGAATATTTGCTGAGTATAATAATGCTATTCACTCATGTATTCACTCATTCATCAGCTATTTTGAGTCTATTATGTACCAGGCTTGGGGATACAGAGGTAAGCAAGAGAGCCAGTGCCCATCCCCATGGGGCTGACAGTACTGCAGGAAAGGGAGAGGTTAAACAATAGCAAGGTGTGGTGTATGTTAAACAGAGAATAAGGTAACCCTGGGACACACATCAAGGGACTTACCCTAGTTAGGGGAAAGGGAGCATTTCGTGGAGGAACTCATGTGAAAACCAACTTCAAGGAATTACCTGGGGGTCTAGCGGTTAGGACTTCAAGGTCAAGGAAGTCCTGGTCAAGGAAATAAGATCCCACAAGCCATGTGGCACTACCGGGGAGGTGGGGGGAAAGCTGAGATCGCAGTGATGAAATCAACCAGGCCAGCACAAGCCTCTTGAGAACAAAAATCATGTTTATCTTATTGACCTTCCAGTGCCTGGCTCATGGCAAAGGTTCAGTAAATCTGTTGAATTAGTAAGTGAGTGAATGGTGAAAACCCCAGGGGAAAGTTTAGCATGTCTGAAGCAGGAAGTGTTGGAGGGAAAATCTCAAAGTTAACAATGGAGAGGTAGGCAGGGGTTAGATCAGGAAGTCCCATAGACCATAAAAAGAGGTTTGGACTTTTATCTTGGGGTCAAGGGGAAGCCACTAAAAATTAGGCAGAGCAACAACTGACCAGATTTGTGCTTCATTTATGCTTTGTTGTTATTTTTAAGTTTTACTTATTTATTTATTTATGGCTGCACTGGGTCTTTGTTACTGCATGGCTGCAGTTGATGGGGTCTCAAAGAGTACAACATAACTGAGCGGCTAACACACAGCAGCCACAGCTGGGCTAAATCTCTTAGCACAGTTTCAGTTTTCCAGACAAGGAACTGATTGGTCCAGCTCAGGTCAGTTGTCGACTTTGCTCCAATCAATTGAGGCCAGGGAAGGCGGCGGGGGGCTGGTGGTGAGGAGACGATCTGAACATCACCAGTGTGATTTGGAAGAATGGAGCAATTTGCAGGACAGGTTTGAGGACTTGTCCTAGAATATGGGTCCCTTTCTGTGGAATTTGTAAGTCATTGCCTGTATTAAACTACCTGTAACAGTGGTTCAGTGCTCTGACATCTCCATAACCACCTGGCGGGGAGCTGGCCTAGTCTGGGGTCATTCCCAGTATCGAAAGTCTTCAGAGACCCTCGCAGCTCAGCAGGACAGATATGACAGGACACTTGTCCTGTGAGACCAGAGGCATGAGTGACCCCGCATTGGCTGAGGCAGCCCTGGAGATATGGGAGGAGGAGGGAGGGGGAGGGGTGTGAGCAGAATGTGCGACTGTGTGTTCTGTGAGAAGATGAACAAAGTGAAAGAAGGCATGACCCTTCCCTAGGCAGCTGTGCCCCGACACACAGGCAGGTAGCTGGGTCTCTGGCTCCTGGGGTTTGAGGCAGTGAATCTAGGGACGGAAGAGAGAGTTGGAGCCCAGAATGAGGGGCTAGAACTCAGGAGGGGCCTGAGGGACATCAGCCCAGCTCCCTCACTGCAGACTCAGAGCCCCAGGGATGTGGAGCCTTCCTCAACGCCCTCCCTGGGTTGGTGACAGAGCTCAGGCCTGCTGACTGGTCTCTGGGTTCTTTGCCTGGGACACTCCTCACCTCATGCACCATCTCCTGTGTTTTATTTTAGAATAATGCTTTATTCTGAGCTTCTCACCCAAGCAGACTTGGGAAGTTGAGGACACACACATATCGTGGCTTTTGCCTGATATATAAATGACATTACCATTATTTGTTGAATATTCATTCTTCAAGTATAATCACCTGATTTTTGCCATAAAAATGTATCTGAAATGAAAACATCCTATAATTACTACAAAGGGAAAGCCATTAAAACTTGCTATTAAATACAAGTACCTGTGCAAATACATATAATAGAAAAAATAAAAGTGATGCCATTCAGTTCTAGCCAGATATTCCTGCTTGGGGACAGTTCTGAGCCTGAGGCTTTTTGTATACAAGAGAGCTTAGCCAGCGTTAGACAGGTGTTAAAGACATGCTAGTACTCAGCTGAGAATTTATCTAGTACAAAATATATATAATGACAGAATGCCACTTAGAATCAAGGAGCTCTTTCAATGAATGTGGGTTCTATTAAATGCAACTATTGACCATAAGGCTTTGAAAAATAGCGATAGAAAAATACCCCTAGAGTATGCACGCAGCCCTTTGAAAAATGAATGCTTGGTGGATAGATACATTGGAAAACAGGGATTTGGTCTCTTTTGCAGCTACAGTATTAGCCTTCTAGGGCTGGAAAAAAAAAGTGCCACAGATTGGACGGCTTAAATAATAGGCCTTTGTTTTCTTACAGGGCTTTTCCAGGTGGCTCAGTGGTAAAGAATCTGCCTGCCAATGCAGGAGACACCAGAGACAGTTCCATCCCTGGGTCAGGGAGATGCCCTAGAGAAGGAAGTGGCAACCCATTCCAGGATCCTTTCCTGGAGAAGTCCAGGGATTGAGCAGCCTGGAGGGCTACAGTCCATGGGGTTGCAAAGAGCTGACACAACCGAGCATGCCCACGCATACGCATTTTCTCACACCTCTAGAGGCTGGAGGTCTGAGATCAAGGTGTCAGCATTTTGGTCTCTTCTAAGGCCTCTCTCCTTTGCTTATAGATGGCCATTTTCTACTTCTGTCTTTATATGGTCTTCCCTCTATGTTTGGGTCCAAATTTCCTCTTCATATCAGGGCACCAGTTATATTGGAATAAGATAAGCCTAATGACATCATTTTTATTCAGTTACCTCTTAAGAAATCCTACATCCAAATACAGTCACACTGTAAGATGCTGAGGGCTAGGACTTTAGTATGTGAATCTGGGGTGGAAACAGTTCAGCTCCAAACAAGTTGTATCCTTCCTAGCATCTAGAACTGAGCCTGGCACACAGTACATGCTCAGTAGATGTTTGTTGAATGGGTGAATAGGGATTGAGTGGATGGCCCTGCAGCCCCCTGGGGGGTCTATGATATCAGAAGATTCTACCAGCTTAATACTGTTTAATCGTTTTAGGATTTTTTTTTCCTAATTTCCTGTGAGTAGTTAGCAGCTCCATGTCCATAAAGAAAGCTTCTCCCAGTGAGTTCACAGCAATTTGAAGGACCCACTCTTGCCTGCTCATTTCTTTCATTCCCTCGTTCACTCATTCATCAATAAGTGTGTATCTAGAAGGGATGACTAGTGATTGGTCCTGAACTCTTCCTTGTGTTTTCATTCCCTTGGTTTCACCTCTGATTATGTCATAAGTCTTGGCTCACATCCAATCCCAGGGATCCCTGACAGATTATCTATTTATCTGCAGACTGAGATCTGGCCAATTTACATTCCAGGGGCCCCCCACTTGTCCATCCAAACTATATATTAGAATCACTTGGGAAACTTAAAAGAAAATTTTTTTCTTTCATTGCTTAGCTTCAGCCCAGACTCATTGAATTGGAATCTCTGCAGGAAGAGCCCAGGCATCAATATTTTGTCAACCTTACCATGTGAACCCACCACACAGCAAGCACTGAGAAGCAAAGAACTCCATGCCCCTTTGGAGAACAATCAGATCTTGTGATTGTAAGTTAGAGGTCCCCACACTCTTCATTCTCCTAAAGATGTTGCCTTCCTGCTTTGACCATCCTTTTTAACTCTCATTTTCCTACATGAAGATACTCTTGTTCATCCATTTAACCAAAACTCCTTGAACACTAATGTAGAAGCCATTGGGAGAAAAATATAAACATGACACGGTCTGTCCTATTAAAAAAAAAAAAAGCTTACTATCTTGTAGGAAAATCAGAAGTATGAATATTTGCTGAGTATAATAATGCTATTCACTCATGTATTCACTCATTCATCAGCTATTTTGAGTCTATTATGTACCAGGCTTGGGGATACAGAGGTAAGCAAGAGAGCCAGTGCCCATCCCCATGGGGCTGACAGTACTGCAGGAAAGGGAGAGGTTAAACAATAGCAAGGTGTGGTGTATGTTAAACAGAGAATAAGGTAACCCTGGGACACACATCAAGGGACTTACCCTAGTTAGGGGAAAGGGAGCATTTCGTGGAGGAACTCATGTGAAAACCAACTTCAAGGAATTACCTGGGGGTCTAGCGGTTAGGACTTCAAGGTCAAGGAAGTCCTGGTCAAGGAAATAAGATCCCACAAGCCATGTGGCACTACCGGGGAGGTGGGGGGAAAGCTGAGATCGCAGTGATGAAATCAACCAGGCCAGCACAAGCCTCTTGAGAACAAAAATCATGTTTATCTTATTGACCTTCCAGTGCCTGGCTCATGGCAAAGGTTCAGTAAATCTGTTGAATTAGTAAGTGAGTGAATGGTGAAAACCCCAGGGGAAAGTTTAGCATGTCTGAAGCAGGAAGTGTTGGAGGGAAAATCTCAAAGTTAACAATGGAGAGGTAGGCAGGGGTTAGATCAGGAAGTCCCATAGACCATAAAAAGAGGTTTGGACTTTTATCTTGGGGTCAAGGGGAAGCCACTAAAAATTAGGCAGAGCAACAACTGACCAGATTTGTGCTTCATTTATGCTTTGTTGTTATTTTTAAGTTTTACTTATTTATTTATTTATGGCTGCACTGGGTCTTTGTTACTGCAAGGGAGCTTTCTCTGGTTGTGGTGAGCAGCGGCTACTCTCTAGCTGCGGTGTGCAGGCTCAATAGCTGCAGCACAGAGGTTCCGGTGCCCCTTGGCATGTGGAATCTTCCTGGACCAGGGATCGAATCTGTGTCCTCTGCCTTAGCAGGCAAATTCTTAACCACTGGACCACCAGGGAGGCCCCAGATTTGTCTTCTAAAAGCCTCACTTTGGCTGTGATGTAGGATGAGTCTGGAGGTTCTCAAAGTTAACAATGGAGAGGTAGGCAGGGGTTAGATCAGGAAGTCCCATAGACCATAAAAAGAGGTTTGGACTTTTATCTTGGGGTCAAGGGGAAGCCACTAAAAATTAGGCAGAGCAACAACTGACCAGATTTGTGCTTCATTTATGCTTTGTTGTTATTTTTAAGTTTTACTTATTTATTTATTTATGGCTGCACTGGGTCTTTGTTACTGCAGGCGAGCTTTCTCTGGTTGTGGTGAGCAGGGGCTACTCTCTAGCTGCGGTGTGCAGGCTCAATAGCTGTAGCACAGAGGCTCCAGTGCCCCTTGGCATGTGGAATCTTCCTGGACCAGGGATCGAATCTGTGTCCTCTGCCTTGGCAGGCAAATTCTTAACCACTGGACCACCAGGGAGGCCCCAGATTTGTCTTCTAGAAGCATCACTTTGGCTGTGATGTAGGATGAGTCTGGAGGGGGAGGAGGAGACTGGCAACCAACAATCATGCGATGGGGCAAGAGTGAAGGTGGGCTGCTGTAGGGAGTGGAGAGATGAGGATTATCCAGGCAGGATGCACTGGGTTTCGAGGTAGATTGAATGGATGTGGGTGCAGGCAAATTCTTAACCACTGGACCACCAGGGAGGCCCCAGATTTGTCTTCTAGAAGCATCACTTTGGCTGTGATGTAGGATGAGTCTGGAGGGGGAGGAGGAGACTGGCAACCAACAATCATGCGATGGGGCAAGAGTGAAGGTGGGCTGCTGTAGGGAGTGGAGAGATGAGGATTATCCAGGCAGGATGCACTGGGTTTCGAGGTAGATTGAATGGATGTGGGGTGAGGCGGGAAGAGAAGTGAGCCCTGGGCAGGTGGTTTAGGAAGCTTTACAGATAGCGACACCATTCAGTGAAGCAGGAAGCTCTGCAGGCAGAGTAGGCTTGCGGTGAAAATGCAATGTTTGTCATTGGCTGTGCTGAGTTTGGGCCACCCATGGGCCACTGAGGCAGAAGTCCCTGACAGACAGCTGGGGTGAGGTGGGGGGCACGGTTAGAGAGTCCAGTTGAAGCCATGGGACTGGTGAGGTCACTGGGAGGACTGTGTGAATGGAGAGAGAGACAGACTGTTGTTTCAAATTTTGCAGCTGCCTTAGGTGGAGACCTGCACAACTCTTCCTCTCATGTGGAATGCTACCTAAGTCATACGCTGACTTTGTGGGACTCATTAAAATCCACTGATTAACACACATAACAGCTACCAGACAACAAAACAAGTATGAGGTTCGGTGAAAATGCAATGTTTGTCATTGGCTGTGCTGAGTTTGGGCCACCCATGGGCCACTGAGGCAGAAGTGCCTGACAGACAGCTGGGGTGGGGTGGGGGGCACGGTTAGAGAGTCCAGTTGAAGCCATGGGACTGGTGAGGTCACAGGGAGGACTGTGTGAATGGAGAGAGAGACAGACTGTTGTTTCAAATTTTGCAGCTGCCTTGGGTGGAGACCTACACAACCCTTCCTTGCATGTGGAATGCTACCTAAGTCATACGCTGACTTTGTGGGACTCATTAAAATCCATTGATTAACACACATAACAGCTACCACACAACAAAACAAATATGAGGCCCTCTGGCCCTTGTTAGCTGTGCAGCTTTGGGGAAATTACTTACCCTCTCTGATTCACAGTTTCCTAACCTTTAAAATGAGTAAAAGGGTTTACTTCATAGGGTTGTTGTGAATGAGTTACTCTTCATGTGGAATGCTACCTAAGTCATACGCTGACTTTGTGGGACTCATTAAAATCCATTGATTAACACACATAACAGCTACCACACAACAAAACAAGTATGAGGTCCTCTGGCCCTTGTTAGCTGTGCAGCTTTGGGGAAATTACTTACCCTCTCTGATTCACAGTTTCCTAACCTTTAAAATGAGTAAAAGGGTTTACTTCATAGGGTTGTTGTGAATGAGTTACTCTATGTAGGCTCTTTGGACAGGTAATGGAACATTTTAAGCACCAGCTAAAAGTTATCCTCTGTGACTTCATTATTGTTGCTATTTTATCCTTCCAGTTTGTCTGCACAGCAGGAATCAGTGACACCATTTTCAGGAAGAGGAAACCAGCTTAGAGAAGTTAAGCAATTTGTCTAGGAGCCACATCAACCTGTAAAGACTCTTGGTCATAAGAAACGGAAATCCACACCATCTCGCTGAAGGCTGATGGATACCCGCTGTCGCATAGAACCCTAGCATATGATGTAACTGTGAATATCAACCAGGACTTCTTACTTGTGAACAAGAGAATGCAACTCCTGTTTTAAAATAAATGAAAGAAAGCGTAAAGGAAGAGTGGCCGATTGCAGATAGGGTGAGGCCCCAGGGTGCCTGGAAAGACAAAAGGAGGAGGGCTGAGCACCAACAGCTTGGGCAGGCAGCGGCTGTTCANATCTTCCCTCGGAAGGGCTGTGGGTTGGAAGGATGCGATCTTCCCTCGGAAGGGCTGTGGGTTGGAAGGATGCGATCTTCCCTCGGAAGGGCTGTGGGTTGGAAGGATGCGATCTTCCCTCGGAAGGGCTGTGGGTTGGAAGGATGCGATCTTCCCTCGGAAGGGCTGTGGGTTGGAAGGATGCGATCTTCCCTCGGAAGGGCTGTGGGTTGGAAGGATGCGATCTTCCCTCGGAAGGGCTGTGGGTTGGAAGGATGCGATCTTCCCTCGGAAGGGCTGTGGGTTGGAAGGATGCGATCTTCCCTCGGAAGGGCTGTGGGTTGGAAGGATGCGATCTTCCCTCGGAAGGGCTGTGGGTTGGAAGGATGCGATCTTCCCTCGGAAGGGCTGTGGGTTGGAAGGATGCGATCTTCCCTCGGAAGGGCTGTGGGTTGGAAGGATGCGATCTTCCCTCGGAAGGGCTGTGGGTTGGAAGGATGCGATCTTCCCTCGGAAGGGCTGTGGGTTGGAAGGATGCGATCTTCCCTCGGAAGGGCTGTGGGTTGGAAGGATGCGATCTTCCCTCGGAAGGGCTGTGGGTTGGAAGGATGCGATCTTCCCTCGGAAGGGCTGTGGGTTGGAAGGATGCGATCTTCCCTCGGAAGGGCTGTGGGTTGGAAGGATGCGATCTTCCCTCGGAAGGGCTGTGGGTTGGAAGGATGCGATCTTCCCTCGGAAGGGCTGTGGGTTGGAAGGATGCGATCTTCCCTCGGAAGGGCTGTGGGTTGGAAGGATGCGATCTTCCCTCGGAAGGGCTGTGGGTTGGAAGGATGCGATCTTCCCTCGGAAGGGCTGTGGGTTGGAAGGATGCGATCTTCCCTCGGAAGGGCTGTGGGTTGGAAGGATGCGATCTTCCCTCGGAAGGGCTGTGGGTTGGAAGGATGCGATCTTCCCTCGGAAGGGCTGTGGGTTGGAAGGATGCGATCTTCCCTCGGAAGGGCTGTGGGTTGGAAGGATGCGATCTTCCCTCGGAAGGGCTGTGGGTTGGAAGGATGCGATCTTCCCTCGGAAGGGCTGTGGGTTGGAAGGATGCGATCTTCCCTCGGAAGGGCTGTGGGTTGGAAGGATGCGATCTTCCCTCGGAAGGGCTGTGGGTTGGAAGGATGCGATCTTCCCTCGGAAGGGCTGTGGGTTGGAAGGATGCGATCTTCCCTCGGAAGGGCTGTGGGTTGGAAGGATGCGATCTTCCCTCGGAAGGGCTGTGGGTTGGAAGGATGCGATCTTCCCTCGGAAGGGCTGTGGGTTGGAAGGATGCGATCTTCCCTCGGAAGGGCTGTGGGTTGGAAGGATGCGATCTTCCCTCGGAAGGGCTGTGGGTTGGAAGGATGCGATCTTCCCTCGGAAGGGCTGTGGGTTGGAAGGATGCGATCTTCCCTCGGAAGGGCTGTGGGTTGGAAGGATGCGATCTTCCCTCGGAAGGGCTGTGGGTTGGAAGGATGCGATCTTCCCTCGGAAGGGCTGTGGGTTGGAAGGATGCGATCTTCCCTCGGAAGGGCTGTGGGTTGGAAGGATGCGATCTTCCCTCGGAAGGGCTGTGGGTTGGAAGGATGCGATCTTCCCTCGGAAGGGCTGTGGGTTGGAAGGATGCGATCTTCCCTCGGAAGGGCTGTGGGTTGGAAGGATGCGATCTTCCCTCGGAAGGGCTGTGGGTTGGAAGGATGCGATCTTCCCTCGGAAGGGCTGTGGGTTGGAAGGATGCGATCTTCCCTCGGAAGGGCTGTGGGTTGGAAGGATGCGATCTTCCCTCGGAAGGGCTGTGGGTTGGAAGGATGCGATCTTCCCTCGGAAGGGCTGTGGGTTGGAAGGATGCGATCTTCCCTCGGAAGGGCTGTGGGTTGGAAGGATGCGATCTTCCCTCGGAAGGGCTGTGGGTTGGAAGGATGCGATCTTCCCTCGGAAGGGCTGTGGGTTGGAAGGATGCGATCTTCCCTCGGAAGGGCTGTGGGTTGGAAGGATGCGATCTTCCCTCGGAAGGGCTGTGGGTTGGAAGGATGCGATCTTCCCTCGGAAGGGCTGTGGGTTGGAAGGATGCGATCTTCCCTCGGAAGGGCTGTGGGTTGGAAGGATGCGATCTTCCCTCGGAAGGGCTGTGGGTTGGAAGGATGCGATCTTCCCTCGGAAGGGCTGTGGGTTGGAAGGATGCGATCTTCCCTCGGAAGGGCTGTGGGTTGGAAGGATGCGATCTTCCCTCGGAAGGGCTGTGGGTTGGAAGGATGCGATCTTCCCTCGGAAGGGCTGTGGGTTGGAAGGATGCGATCTTCCCTCGGAAGGGCTGTGGGTTGGAAGGATGCGATCTTCCCTCGGAAGGGCTGTGGGTTGGAAGGATGCGATCTTCCCTCGGAAGGGCTGTGGGTTGGAAGGATGCGATCTTCCCTCGGAAGGGCTGTGGGTTGGATGTCACCTGGGATTCTATGTGTGTGCTGTGCTTAGTAGCTCAGTCGTCAGGCTCCTCTGTCCATGGGGATTCTCCAGGCAAGAATACTGGAGTGGGTTGCCATGCCTTTCTCCAGGGGATCTTCCTGACCCAGGGATCGAACCCACGTCTCTTATGTTTCCTGCCTTGGTAGGTGGGTTCCTTACCTCTAGCACTGCCTGGGAAGCCCCTTGGAGTCTATAGTTATTTCCAAATGTGAGTTATTGACTGTAGTGTTTCTTTCTCCTCTCCAATGAACCGAGAGAGTGGTCCAGGCCAGTTACAACTCCTCTACGTGCTTCAGGAGCTGTCCTGTGAAGCCTATTCTTGTGTCTGGACCATTTGAGACTCTGAGGAAAACCTTGCAGGCCCAGTGTCACTCCAGGTCTATCTGAGAGAAACAAAAATTTGGACATCTGGAGAATCTAGAATGCAACCCCAAGGGTGAATTCACCCGGGAGAGACCGGCTCCCCTCCCAAGCCAGGGACGACCACACTAGGGCGTCCGCTGAGGTTCTGCTGACACTGAACATATTTAGGGGCTAATCCACTCCAGGGTTCTCCTGAAGATAATTCGTAAGTCTCTCTTTTCTTTTTTTTCTCTTTGAACTTTAATATTAGCATTTATTTTAAAATAGGTAATAATTATGTTCAGATAGCTCAAAGTTCAAAAATGAGAAGGGTAGACAGCACGATGCTTTTAGTTGCCCCACCCCTCCCCAGGCAGCCAGCTCCATCATGTAAAAGCTGTCAGTGGTAATGGGTGATTTGCTTTCTCGAGGGGAGAACCTGCCTGATGAGCACGGGTTACCGCTGGTGTCAGGAATTTTCTGTAAGACAGGGTTAGCTGGCATTCATTCCTCCTGAGCCCTAGCTGCTGCAGACACCTCCCAGAGCTGCCGGGAGGCAGTACATGGAAGATCAGCTCTGAGGGCAGGTGTGGAACCTGTAGTCTGTCTCTCACTCCTTGTGGGAATCTCGGCCAAGTCCTGGTCTCGTGCTGACTGGCCCAGTCTTCAAGATCTGGGAGCAGTGAGGAAACCTCCTTTACAAGCAGGTTGAGAGGGTTACACAACATCACATGCCTCCTCAGTACATTCCCTGGCATGTATGTTGCACAAATAATTCTTTCTTTAATGTATATGTGTATATATATATATATATATATATATAGTTGGAGTATAATTGCCTTACAGTGATGTGTTAGTTTCTGCTGTACAATGAAGTGAATCAGCCATCTATATGTATACACTTATCCCCTCCATCTTAGACCCTCCTCCCACCCTGAACCCATATCCCACTCATCTAGGTCATCACAGAACTCTAGTTGAGTTCCCTGTGTTATACAGCAGGTTCCCGCTAGCTATTTACTCTACATGCAGAGTATATATGTCAGTCCTAGTCTTCCAACACATTCTACCCTCTCCTTCCCCCTTGGTGTCCACGTGTCTGTTCTCCTCATCTGCATCTCTATTCCTACCCTGCAAGCAGGTTCATCTGTACCATTTTTCTAGATTCCACCTATATGTGTTAATATATGATATTTGTTTTCCTCTTTTTTACTTACCTCACCCTGTACAAAACTACCATATGACCCAGAAATCCCACTCTTGGGATACACCCTGCTGCTGCTGCTGCTGCTAAGTCACTTCAGTTGTGTCCAACTCTGTGTGACCCCATAGACTGCAGCCCACCAGGCTCCCCCATCCCTGGGATTCTCCAGGCAAGACCACTGGGGTGGGTTGCGATTTCCTTCTCAAATGCATGGAAGTGAAAAGTGAAAGTGAAGTCGCTCGGTCTTGTCCGACTCTTCGAGACCCCATGGACTGCAGCCCACCAGGCTCCTCCGTCAATGGGATTTTCCAGGCAAGAGTACTGGAGTGGGGGGCCATTGCCTTCTCCATGGGATATACCCTCAGAAAACCATAATTCAAAAAGACACATGTACCCCAACGTTCATTGCAGCACTATTTACAATAACCAGGACATGGAAGCAACCTAAATGTCCATCAACAGATGAAGAGATAAAGAAGATGTGGTACATATATACAATGGAAAATTATCCAGCCATAAAAAGGAATGAAATTGGGGCATTTGTAGAGTTGTAAGGGCAACTAGAGTCTGTCATACACAAATAACCCCCGATATCACCTGTTCACGGCCTGACCCTCTCACTAGAACATGGCCCCCCTGGAGGGAAGGTTGTGTCCGTCACCAGCACCGCTGGACGCCCTGTCCCGGCACAGAAGTTGGCAGGTGGCAGACACTCAGTAAATCACCACCACTGCTAGTGTTGTGAAGCACTTGCTGTGGGCCAGGCACTGTACCAAGCTCCCTGCAGACAGACTCACAATAGCCCCTCTCTGAGGAGGCTGCTGCTCCATTCCTGCTGTGCAGATGGGGACGTGGGGGCACAGAGAGTCTGGCCCCCAACCACAGAGCAGCCACACCAAGATGTGACATCTGGCAGTCCAGGGGTGACCAGCTCTAACTGATTTGCCCGGGACCACCCTAGTTTTAAAATGGAAAGATCCACCTCCCAGAAAAGGGCAAAGGAGAAGGTCCAAATCAGGATGAAATGAGTAAGGTACTTGGCCTGGGGCCCAAAATTTAAGTGGATGCCCAAAACACTCAGTAATCAAGAGAAATTACATTTTAAGGCAGTATTTTAAAAATAACTAAAATTCATGTAAAAAGTTCATGATGAACAAAATAACAAAGTTTAAAGAGTCATTTCCTGTGTGGGCCACCACTCCCCTCCTCCTGCCATGAGAGCGTGTCACAATGAGGGAAAGTCATGCTGTGTGTGTCTCAGGCTGGTCAGTGAGACAGGGAGGCCAGCCTCTCCTGCTCCCACCAGTTGGGGCCCAGGGGTCTATCCTTCTGGTTTTCCTTAGCTTTGAGCAAGCAGGTGGGGAATCTCTGGGAGAAGTAGGAATAGCTGCTGCAAAGCAGTAGGAATGGCTGAGCTTAGAGGAATTCTAAGAGGTGCTTTCTCTCCCAGAAACCTGCATGGCGAGCAAGGGGAAGACTGGGAGGAAGGCCGGAACAGGAGACAAGAGAGCGTTTTCTCTTAACATCAATGGGAGAGAGGACATCTCTGCTGAGAAATGCTTCAAAAACTCCATTTGCTGTACAGGCTGCAGTCAGGGTTTCATTGGCAGCTGAAAGCAGAGGAAAGCGAAAGCTATTGTGTAACAGAGGAAAGAGCACTGAATTGGAGCCTGGCTGGAGGATTTTGGATGCAAGAGAGGAGACAAAGAAGGATGCTACTGCAGTAACTCCATGTGACCCCTCTTTGTGACCTTCCATCTTCATCTTAAATTACATTTCCAGCCATCACAAATTGCTGGGAGTGAGACCTGTCACAAGACTGCAGAGGCCACGGTCTGTGTGGTTCCTGGTCCACTTTTGGATTTCATTAACATCACATCTGCAAGAAATGGATTCATCCACTCTTTCTGGGAAGGTTGGCTCCTCTGTGACTGTTAGCGATTAAGAGGTTCCAGAGTGATTTTGCTATTGACCAAATGCCTATTTTTGTATCCACTTTAGTTCTCGCTACTTTGGGGATAATAGTAATGCTCTCCCAGGTTATTATAGTGGCTTTGCCACTTGGTAGAGATTTATGGAACTCATTTTGGGGTGCTCAGAAATTTGAACTCTTGGTTTTATTCTTGAACTTGTTTTTCTCCCTGTTGGCTCAGATGGCAAAGAATCCACCTGCAGTACAAGAGCCCTGGGCTCCTTCTCTTGATTGGGAAGATCGCTTGGAGAAGGGAGTGGCTACCCACTCCAGTATTATTGCTTGGAGAATCCCACGGCCAGAGGAGCCTGGTGGGCCACAGTCCATGGGGTCACAAAGAGTCAGACACAATTGAGTGCCTAGCCCTTTAGTCCTCTGTCCTTGTAGGAAAGCAGTAACGCCCTCCCAATTTATATCGTGACTTCACCACTTAGTAGATTTATGGAGCTCATTTTGGGGCACTCAGAAAGTCAAACTCTTGGTCTGATCCTTGAACTTGTTTCTCTCTCATCCACCAGTAAATGGCACCACCATCTACCCAGCTCTTCAAGCTAACTCCTATCATTCTCTGTAGATTTCCTTTTCTTCCTTCCATCCCATCCATCAGCGAGTCAGATGGTCTCACCTCCAAGCGTGGTGGCCTATGATAACCAACCACCCCGGCCAGGGATTTTTCCATTTTAGCACTAAAGGTCCCATGTGCCAGGAAACCCCTTGGTCCCAGGCCAACAGGGGCAGTCGGTCACCCTACTCTGCTTCGGCCACACTTGTCTGATATGCACTTGTGCATGCTCTCCAGCCGCTCTCCCTCCTTCGCTCAGCACCCACAGCCATGCCCCACACTGCAGCGGGGTGAGCCTTCAGCCAGCTGACTCGGATGGCACCCTCTGCTCGAGACCCTCTGATGCCCCGAAACGCACAGCTCCCCTCAGCATGTCCTCTCGAGGCCTCATGTGATGGGCTGTGGCCTCAGTCGGGCTCTCTGCTATAGCACTTCCTCAGTCACCACACTGGAACCACCATCTCATTATGACAAGTCCCCCCCACCCCACACACATCTGCCTTCACTGTCCCCCTCCTCCCAGGATGCTGTCCCCGGGTCTCCACATGGGGCTTGCTTCTCACCATTCTGGTCTTGGTGCAAATGTCACCATCTCAGAAGGGGCTCTCCTACCACCCAGATCTCAAGTGCCCCCCACAAACTGTCACACTGTATCCCATAACTCTGTTTCATTCTCTCAAGTATGAGTCACCACTAAAACAGTTGTGTGTATAAATGTGTTTGTTGATTGCCTTTCACCTCCTCTCCACTCCCCTAAGACGTAAACCCCTCGACAGTAGGAACTTTCTTTCCCTCATTCTCCCCAACACCTAGAACAGTGCCTGGCAAACAGTTAGTGCTTAAGAAATGAGTGGAGACGAGGCTTCCCTTCACAGATTTCAAATTGGCAAAAGGCGCATGGTTTCCGCCCTACAGAGGCTTTAAGTACTTAGAGGCTGGAGAACACAGCAACAGAAGGTGGCTTTTATTTGAATCATTTAAAGGAAAAGAGGGCCCCTGAGTAGTTTAAGTCCTGAAGGAAAATGGAATTTCCAGAGGCAAAATTAAGGACATTCCAAGGGCATTCCCTGCATGTGGAGGATGAAGGCAGGAACAGTTGCACTCAGAAATCTGTCCTTGGCATGACTTTCAGAGTTTGCATAAAGTCACCATTGCCTGGGTGATGAGACCTCCACAGCGGTAGCTGGGAACCACGGAAGACTCTAGAGCAACATACCTGAGGGCTTTTGGGGGGAACGTCATTTAAGATGGTGGGGAGAGCCAGCAGTCTGCTGTAGCACTGATGCTTCTGTGAGTACTGGGAGAAAGGAAAACATGGGGAGTATACGCAGAGGGAAGAATTACTAGGGCTTGGGGGAAATTTGGATCTTTGTGGCAAAGGGGAAAGAAATAGCCAACCAGTTGCCTAATTCTATTGATCTTCAATAGAATCAGTTAGAATTGATCAATAGGTTAGGCAATTGCAGAAATTGATAAGATAGGGAAAGCCAGTAGAGAGATCAATAGAATGAGGACATTGGTTGGATTTTTTGGCAAAGAAGAAGGGCTTTGAAAGCTGAGAACATCTGGGTTGAAGGTTGGAGAGGCATCTCTGTGGGAGGGACTGGCTTGGGAAGGTCCTTCTCGTAAAATAATGAGCTTCCCAGGTGGTGCTAGGGGTAAAGGAACCCACCTGACAATGCAGGAGACCTGAGAGATGTGGGTTTTGATCCCTGGGTCAGGAAGATTCCCTGGAGAAGGGAATGGCAACCCACTCTGCCAGTATTCTTGCCCGGAAAATCCCATGGACAGAGGAGTCTGGTGGGCTACGGTCCATGAGGTCACACAGAGTTGGACATGACTGAAGCAACTTAGCATGCATGCACACTCACAAAATGGTTTTGCAGACTGTTGCATTGCATGTGGGGTGCTAGTGGGAGGTCCAAGTGAAGCTCCAGGGTAGCCTTAGGACCCATGGGGCTGGGGAGAGAGATGTATAAGTCACTCCATCCACAGAAAAAGATGTTTAAACTTTTGGGATGAAGGACACTTGTAGATGTGAAAAGAGATCAGACCCACTCTCTAGAAAAATGCACAAATCCACCTACTCTGAAAAACTTCATTCAAGTTCAGCCCAGCTGTCAAATGGATATTTTTTTGTTTGTTTACCTTTTGTGTGCCCTGGAGATTGGCTTTTGGAAAGGATTCTTTTATGGAAAGGATTACTCTGAAAAGATAATCCCTTATGGAAAGGATTATTCTATAAAGATTTAAGTTTCAATTTTTAAAACCTCTACTTCTCCCTTCATCTTTTTTTTTTTTTTTTCAGCCACGCCCTCAGCAGTGAAAACACAGAGTCCTAGCCACTGGCTCACCAGGGAGTTTCCCTTCTCACTTCATCTTAAATTCAGTTTTAAAATATCATTTTACTATGTATAAACCTACCAAGGTTGGAACAACTAATTTTTAAATCACTTTATTTACATTTTAAACTTCATTTGCACTTTCAATATATTTGGTTTCTTTAAGTCATCGTGATTATCAAATATAATAACTAGATACTTATCTCATTTTTATGAATCTAACAAATTAAACCTTAAAATAATGGATTTTAAGTACTCTTAAATGTTCTGATATGGTTTACAAACTGAATAAAATTTCAATTTAAGTTCACAAATCTACATCAATTATGCAATCATTATTTTAAATTAAAATTTCTGGGTTCAGTTCAGTTCAGCTCAATCACTCAATCATGTCCCATTCTCTCCGACCCCATGGACTGCAACACAACAGGCCTCCCTGTCCATCACTAACTCCTGGAGTTTACTCAAACTCATGTCCATTGAGTCAGTGATGCCATCCAACCATCTCATCCTCTATCATCCCCTTCTCCTCCTGCCTTCAATCTTTCCCAGCATCATAGTCTTTTCAAATGAGTCAGTTCTTCACATCACGAGGCCAAAGTATTGGAGTTTCAGCTTCAGCATCAGTCCTTCCAATGAATATTCAGGACTGATTTCCTTTAGGATGGACTGGTTGAATCTTCTTGCAGTCCAAGGGACTCTCAAGAGTCTTCTCCAACACCACAGTTCAAAAGTATCATTTATTTGGTGGTCAGCTTTCTTTATAGTCCAACTCTCACATCCATACATGAATACTGGGAAAACCATAGCCTTGACTAGATGGACCTTTGTTGGCAAAGTAATGTCTCTGCTTTTTTAAATGCTCTCTAGTTTGGTCATAACTCTTCTTCCAAGGAGCAAGCACCTTTTAATTTCATGGCTGCAGTCACCATCTGCAGTGATTTTGGAGCCCAAGAAAATAAAGTCTGACACTATTTCCACTGTTTCCCCATCTATTTGCCATGAACTGATGGGACCAGATGCCATGAGTTTAGTTTTCTGAATGTTGAGCTTTAAGCCAATTTTTTCACTCTCTTTCATGTTCATCAAGAGGCTCTTTAGTTCTTCTTTGCTTTCTGCCATAAGGGTGGTGTCATCTGTATATCTGAGGTTATTGATATTTCTCCCTGCAATCTTGATTCTAGCTTGTGCTTCATTCAGCCCAGCATTTCTCATGATGTACTCTGCATATAAGTTAAATAAGCAGGGTGACAATATACAGCCTTGACGTACTCCTTTTCGTATTTGGAACCAGTCTGTTGCTCCATGTCCAGTTCTAACTGTTGCTTCCTGACCTGCATATAGGTTTCTCAAGAGGCAGGTCAGGTGGTCTGGTATTCCCATCTCTTTCAGAATTTTCCACAGTTTGTGGTGATTCACACAGTCAAAGGCTCTGGCACAGTCAACAAAGCAGAAATAGATGTTTTT
>SJYX01021004.1:22496-130604 GCA_006410675.1 Oreotragus oreotragus | reverse complement strand
ATATATATATGGAATTTAGAAATATGGTAATGAGGACCCTGTATGCAAGACAGTAAAAGAGATACAGATGCGTAGAGTGGAGTTTTGGACTCTGAGGGAGAGGGAGAGGTAGAGGGTGGGATGATTTGGGAGAATAGCATTGAAATATGTATACTATCATGTAAGAAACGAATCGCCAGTCTGTGTTCGATGCAGGATGCAGGATGCTTGGGGCTGGTGCATGGGGATGATCCGGAGGGATGATGTGGGGTGGGAGGTGGGGGGGGGGCGGTTCATGTTTGGGAGTTCAAATAAAAAAAAAGAAAAGAAAAGAAATGCAAAGGAATTCAAATTAAGTATCAGACAAGTAGAGTTCTTAGGACCACCCCACCTCTGGGAACAGTCCCCCAGGTGTATTGGCCCATGCAGCACCCCAGCCTAGCTCCATTTCACAGCCTTGTCTTTCCATCCTTCATCCGCCAGCATCCCCCTTCCACAGCCTCACCATTCCGGATTGCCCTGCCAGGGGCAATCTTAGTTCTAAGCCAAAGAACAGTTGAACAGAAAGTTTCCCATTAGTCTTCAGACTGCACCTAATTATTTACTTGTATACTCAGCATGAATCACTTGGTGCTTTGAAGGGTATGATGTGAAATTCTGAACTCCAGGCAAGCCCCTGCCATGTAGTGCCAGATGCCTGTCACGTCCGTTGTTTGTTATACTGACAGTGCTTTGTGCTTTTTTTTTTTTCTTCCCTCAATCTTTTTTGGTTTTTTGAAACAGTTTTTAATTGTCCAACAGTCTAATCCAAGGATTATCATGAGTCACATTTTCCTGCAATATTTTACTTACCATGATAGCCTCTTTTTAGGGTTCTCAGAAGTCATGTGAACTATTTTAGGACATAAGAACACCATTTTATGTAGAAAAAGGAAACAGTTTTTCTTCAAGCCCATGGGAAAATAAGATCAATCAAGGTACCACTTTGATAAGCAAGTACCATATATATTTTCCTATTTATTTCCCTAATTAACCAGGGAGACATTAAATATTAGTAATAACAAATACAACAAATGCTTAATTACACATACAAGGATACTTTAACTCCATATTAAGGGCAATTAGGAAGTGTGGAGAGAGAAAGAAAAAATATTCATGTCACCATTTGAAATTCTTTTTTGTTGGGAGGACAAGAATAAATTAAAAATGTTAAATTCTACCTATATCACTCTTGGACATGTTGTCAAGTACTCTAAATGTATTATCTCTTTTAATGGATCAATCCCATGAGTTTGGGATTTATTTTCCCATTTGACAGTTGAGGAAACTAAGGTTTAGAGAAGATAAATGATTTGCCTGAGATTATACAGATTTTCAGTAGAAAAGCTAAAAGCGATGACTCTTGGCTTTCACTGTGTTCAACATCTCTCCCTATAAAACAGCTAGGTTTAGCGGCCACTCCTACTTGGGAGTTTCTGTATTTCTTCATCTACCTCCAAAGTCTCAGGGTCAACAAATATAGTTGATACATGAAACAACATATTGGGTGTTTACCAAAAAAAAATACAAATAGTTCAGGCTATTCCTCACAGACTGTACACTGTGTTCACCTAGTAATAAGAACTTCACTCTTCTCTGGTAGGCCATTAAGCCTATTGTCAGCAAGGGATTTAAACTGGAGTAATGCTCAAAATTCTCCAAGCCAGGCTTCAGCAATATGTGAACCGTGAACTCCCTGATGTTCAAGCTGGTTTTAGAACAGGCAGAGGAACCAGAGATCAAATTGCCAACATCCGCTGGATCATGGAAAAAGCAAGAGAGTTCCAGAAAAAACATCTATTTCTGCTTTATTGACTATGCCAAAGCCTTTGACTGTGTGGATCACAATAAACTGTGGAAAATTCTGAAAGAGATGGGAATACCAGACCACCTAACCTGCCTCTTGAGAAATCTGTATGCAGGTCAGGAAGCAACAGTTAGAACTGGACATGGAACAACAGACTGGTTCCAAATAGGAAAAGGAGTACGTCAAGGCTGTATATTGTCTCCCTGCTTATTTAACTTATATGCAGAGTACATCATGAGAAACGCTGGACTGGAAGAAACACAAGCTGGAATCAAGATTGCACCAGAAAAAAAATCTATTTCTGCTTTATTGACTATGCCAAAGCCTTTGACTGTGGGGATCACAATAAACCTATGACAAGATCAGCTAAATATCTATTATTTTTTCAAACTTATTTGACATTTGATATTTAAAATATTTTTTATTTATGATTTTAACTTGCTAGGCCTTCTATCCTGGGGCTCTATGTCACATGATGTATTCTAATTTGTCTTTTCTTTTTAAAGAAAAATAACTATATTTTCTAAATAATCCATTTCCTCCTCATTGGCTTACGATGTTTTATCACATATTCTGTTCTTATGTATATGAGAAGGCTAGCTGGATACCTACACTGGTGCCTTTTTTCCTGTAATTACTGTAGGTTTAAATTATAACTTAAGATCTAGTAAGACAATTTCCCCCTCATTACTCTCCTTTTCCAAAGGTTTTTCACCTGCTATTACTTGTTTATACTTCCAATAAGTAAGTAACAATTATGGTAGGCTGAATTATGACTCTCAAAGATATCAAAGTCCTAATCCCTATAACCAGTGAATGTTATCTTACATGAAAAAAGAGTTCTTACAAGATATAACTAAATTAAGGGCTTTTTAATGGGAAAATTTCCAGGGTTATCTAGACAAATCTTAGATGTAATCATGAGGGTCTTCTTAAGTGGGAGACAAAGAAGAAAGGCATGTGAAGATGGAGCAAAAAATAGATTTGAAGATTCTATCTACTGGCCTTGAAGATGGAGCAAGGGACCATGAAACAAGGAAGACAAAGAATGCAGGTCTAGAAGCTGGAAACACAAGGAAAAGGATTCTCCCCTAGGGCCTCCCAAGGGAGTATGGCCTTGCCTACACCTTGATTTCAGTGCAGGGAACTGATTTTGGATTACTACCTCCAGAAAGCGTGAGAATAAATATATATTCTTTTAAACTATCAATGTGTAAGTTATTCCAGCAGCCATAGGAAACTGATGTTTCAATTAATAAAGAAGTGCTTGAGATGTTTGTGAATTTTTATTAATGTCATCCATTAATAGGACTTCCCTGGTGGCTCAGAGGGTAGAGCGTCTGCCTGCGATGCGGGAGACCTGGGTTCGATCCCTGGGTTGGGAAGATCCCCTGGAGGAGGAAATGGCAACCCACTCCAGTATTCTTGCCTGGAGAATCCCATGGACAGAGAAGCCTGGTAGTCTACAGTCCATGGGGTTGCAAAGAGTCAGACACGACTGAGCGACTTCACTCACTTCACTCACTCATCCATTAATATTTAAAGAACTGACACATTTAAATATTCAGTATTTCCTTCCAAGAAAATATATCTCTTATTTTTGAGTGAAATATATGGCTTTTGGGGAAGTTTCTTTCACCAATATTTTCAATGAAAAAGATTTTCATTTTTCAAAGAATCAGCAGTATATTTTTTATAAAGCAATTTTCTGGAGGGTAAACATAGAGGGAAAATGAGTGTCATTAAGATTGGCAGAAGCTCGGAATTTAACAAGTCAATTTCTATAATATTATGTAAGGAGCAACAATTTGGTCCTTAAAAGAGGTTAGAGCTTAAAGAAACAAACTTAACAATTTCCCCAAATTATTCACTTGGAAGCCTCTTCCATAAGCAGGTTTTGTTCACTCTATCATTACAGATGATGAATAAATGGAAATATAAAGGTTCATTATCTCTCTAAAAGACATTTTTCTGAAACACTGCATCATAGTATACCCAAAATAATTTTTAAAGATGTAAATAATGTTTTCCACCAAGATATTATAACTCCAAGGTTTCTGGCATTTTCTATATACTCATCTTCTCTGGTTAGCATTTGATTTTTTGTTGCCCTTATTTTGATAATCAAGTTACTATCAATGCAGACATTAAAACTTCTCTGTGTTTNTGTGTTGAGTACCCTGTGTGCTGTCTACCTTGGCCCCTGCAACAATATGCAATAAAGAGATCAAGTGTGTATAGTCAGAGCTCTGCAGCTACACAGTATCTCATGAATATAACACATATGGGAAGTAATAAAAGGACTGGTTATAAAGCCCTTTTTTTTTTTTTTTGGTGCCCCAGAAATCACCACTTTGCTTTGTATTAATAGAATCAGTTAACAGGCATCTTCCTCATGGTACCATGAGTGAGAAGAAATACTGTCTCACCCGAGTTCCAGCTGAAGGGTTGTTAAGAATTTCCTTCCAACTTTGCCTGGAAGGACCCTAAAGACCCTGGGCTATGTGACTTTAAGATTTACTGAGCAAAGTTAATGTTTCTTTCTTGTTTAATAGTTTTCACAGTGTACAGACAAAATAAAAGACCTGGAGAAAAAGTTTATAAACCCTGAGGGTGAGAACAGAACACGCTTACTTCCAGGGAAAGATATGACTGAGGAAGAAATGATCAAAAAAATGGATGCGGTAAATGTCTTTTCTTAAAATAGCATCTGTTATCCCCTTGTTGATCAGTGTCACAGATATCTGTGGTACTGTTTCATGTTATGCAAATTAATCCCTCATGATTCTAGTCACTAATATAGTCCTTTCATTGTAATTTAGTAACAAAATCTAAGCTTGACTTTAGATGTTGCCAAAAGAAGCAAAATTTGAGTGCTTTCAAGATACCCATCTCTGTCTCACAGCCCATGGGAGCAATTTTGGCATCTTAAATGAATTAGTCTTCCTGATGGGAGCATATCAGAGGAATGACAATATGGGAGCTAGATGGAGCTGAGAGGTCCATTGTTTGCCATGGGGAGAAAGAACTCCATAGCGCACGTTAAGGGAGGGGATGGGGGAGGATGGAGAGGGTAAGTCGACTTCGTCCAGTTCTAAAGACCTTCTGGAGTTATGAAGGCAAGGGGTTTTCATTGGGGAAAGGGGGGAATAGTAATTAGGAAAGATTTTGACTTGCATGAAATTTTTTCTCCCTTTGAAATTCTTTTTAACTGTAGCTGGAACTACAGCTGGCCAAGAAGGAGGAGAAGTTGCTGGAGAAGGATTTCATCTATGAACAGGTCTCCCGGCTCACAGACAGGCTCTACAGCAAGACGCAGGCCTGCAAGCAGGACACACTACTCTTAGCCAAGAAGGTCTGCCCAAGTCCCTGCCCTCTCTCTTCTGCCCTTCCTCCTCTATCGCCCTCCACTTTCCATAGATGGCTTCATTTACTGAGAAAAGCCCTGGAGAGGTTAGGCTGTATGGCTAGAGAAATACAAAGAATTAACATTCACACTGTAAAGATGACTCTTAGAGAATTGCCCAAGGTAAGTTTCAGTCTTGTTTCCCTGAATGAATTCTCATTATAGTGGGAAATTCTAAGCCTTTCAATGACAGTACACAAATTTCACTTAACAGAGTGCGTACTCAAAAATGACCATCATTATCTTCATATTTCATGCGCCATGTTAAATCCTTTCTACTTCCTTGTGAAGGGAGGGCCTCACTTATCCAGCAGTTTGCATGGGAATTGCCTAAATCCAGAAGCAGCCAGATCCCAGCAATAGTGTTGTTGTTTAGTCTCTAAGTCGCGTCTGACTCTTTTGCAACCCCATGGATTGTAGCCTGCTAAACTCCTCTGTCCATGGGATTTCCCAGGCAAGAATACTGGAGTAGGTTGCCATTTCCTTCTCCAGGGGAATTTTCCTGACCCAGGGATTGAACCTACGTCTCCTATATTGGCGGGCAGATTCTTTACCACTTAGCCACCAGGGAAGCCCCCCAGGATGGAAGGGAACCATTAAAGAGAATAGCAATCACACAACTCCACAGGGTGGAGCTGCCACCAGGCCCCACTAGTGAGGAAAGGCCAGTAACACTGAGCTTCCTAATTCCCTAAGCTTAGTATACCAGGGCTTCTGATCCAAAGCTTAGGGGTCAGGCAGAGACTCTGGAAGCTATACCAAGAGGAGCGAGGCTGGTGATTAGGATGCAGCAGGACTTTGCACTGTCTGGAGTCAGAGGGTCTGCTGCCTGCCTGGCCTCCCCAGCCCCTTGGAGAATCCTTCTGTGACAGCTCAGGGTTTTATTCAGTCAGCAACAGTTACTCGAGCTGCTGTGTGCAAAAGGGGAAAGGACCCAGTGTCCACAGATTGCAAAAGGGAGGAAACAGTTAAGAAGATACCACAGATAACAGTTGGTATTATGCCTCCTACTGTGGGCTCCCGAGGGCAGTGGTTCTTTCTTAATCTTAGTTTTCCAGATGCCTCGCATGTACTAACCTCTAGAAAAACATTTATTGAATAAGTTGTCAGTTTTGTTTGAGAAACAGTTCTGGCATACTCGATTGTAAATATGAAGCCTTCCTGGCCACTTTTATTTGGTTTTTCCTCTTCTGCTCTAATCATTTCCACTAATAGGCTGCAGCACTTGTGCAAATCTCAGCTTTGCCTCATAAAATAAGAAACCTTAAGAAACTTTTTTAAGCTCACAAACTTAGCCTAAATTAGCATATCTGGAGTTTCTTTAAATGTTGCCTTTCTTTCTTTTGGAAAATGAATTTCCCTTTCTGTGGGGGAAGTTGGTTTTGCTGGCTTGTCAAAGCTGATGGCAGAGTAACACAAATAGGAGCTGTCGAGACCATACACGTGGCCGGGAAGGTTCCAACAGAACTGAGTCCTGTCCTCATGATTTATTTCCCCTTTCCTTTCTCCACCTTCCATGCTCTCTACCTGGCTTTCATCCTCCTCCATTTAAAATAACCTCTTCATAGTAAGCAGAGTTGGAAGACAAGACATTCAGATCCCAGATCTGTGATTTATCAACACTAGCAAGTGATCTTGAGAAATATATACAATCTTAGAACTCAGTTTACTGATCTGTGAAATGGGTGTGATATCAGCTAATGTGGTGGCAAGCATCACATAGTCGAGCAGAAATGTCTGGCCCCTTGAAGGTGCTCAGCAAGGTTGCATAGCTCATCTCTCATCTCTCCTGGAGAGCTTATGGCTCCTCTTACAAGTTTCCCAAATGAATAGAAAGTGCGAAATGTCAGCAAAGACTTAGAGAACCCAGAATAACACCATCCCCCCCCCCTTTTTTTTTAATGGAGGAGAAGAGAGGTTGGTTACTTATACACACACTCAAGTGTGCAATGGCTGATTAATTAATGACATTTAAAAGAGATAATGACTCATCATTGAAGCTTTGGATGCCTATCATTTTTATTCCAATTATGCTTCCTGAAAATTAGTGCAGCATAGAAGAGTTACAGTGTGGAGAAGGAAATGGCAGCCCACTCCAGTGTTCTTGCCTGGAGAATCCCAGGGACGGGGGAGCCTGGTGGGCTGCCATCTATGGGGTTGCGCAGAGTCGGACACGACTGAAGCGACTTAGCAGCAGAGTTATAAAAATTTATATTCCCAGACTTCCCTGATGGTCCAGTGGTTAAGAATCTGCCTGCCACTGTTGGGGACATGGGTTCAGTCTCTGGTCTGGGAAGATTCTACATTTCATGGGGCAACTAAGCCTGTGTGCCACAACTACTGAAGCCTGCTTGCCCTTGTTCCACAACAGAGAAACCACCACAACGAGAAGCCCACGCAACACAGCTAGAGAGTAGCCCCGCTCGCCGCAGCTAGAGAACACCTGCATGCAGCAACGAAGATCCAGTGCAACCAAAAGAAATTATATTCCCTATTCCATTAAAGAGACAAAGTTTGCACATAGTAATTGGCCATTATATTTTCAGAGGAAAGTTAAATCACCAGCAGCAACGTTTCTGTAAGCAAATGTACAGATAGACCAGTATACTCTCTAGGGAAGAAAGTGTTTTGAGGTAGGGTGTAGTTTTTGGAAGCTCCTATTTGTGTCTCAGTTTACCTTGGTTCAAAGGACTGAGCAATTAGACTAAGAACGTATTCATGCCGTCATTCAACAAACATTCAGTTTTTAATTTTGCCTCCTATATTCTAAGCACTGGGAACATTATGAGTAAAACAAATAGACCTTGTCCCCATGAAGAATATGTTCCTGTGGCATGACAGGCTATACCCAAATACATTTATACTATGATGTCAGTAGTGAAAGGATATGAAGAAATACTAAGGCAAAGTAATACAACAGTGAGTGCTGGCGGGTGGCAGGAGTCATCTCTTACTGCCCCACCAGGCTAAGTCCACACTGAAAGGCCACGCAGTGGGCCAGAAAGCTTATAGGAACCAGCAATTCCAACTTTTACTTCTTTTCTGTCCTTTAAAATAAAAATTTCCACTTAGCCTTATCCTTTAAATATTTGATTCTTTAATTCAGTGATAAATAGCTTATATGAAAAGGTAAGTACCTGCATGTAAACACACACAACTAGGAATATTACGTTTCATCAAATTACTGTCCAGATGGTCCAGTTCAGCTCATGCTTGCTTATGATCTCATAATGGTGCATCCTTGGAACTATGATCAATAAAACACACATGTTGAAGGGTAATAGCTTCTATTAAAAATCATCACAGATGCTTATTATCTTATTTAAGCCAGTGTTAATACACTGTAACTAATACAGTTCCATTTTATCAGATTCTCCCCCCTGGGTAAGTAGCAAACTAGTAAGAAGGCAAAATCAGGTCAAAACTTAGACATCAAGAATATCCTTTCCCTTGGTCTTACCACCTCTTAAATATGGAGACACTAAACTATTCCCTCAATTCTACCCATCTGGAAATCCACTGACTAGATGAACAGATCTCTTTCTTTTCCTTCCTCCTTGTCCATATTTCACAGCCAGAGTGTTGGGCTGAATCTCTGAGGTCTCCTCCAGTGCTCAGTCTCTGTGAATTCCCACTTAACCTCTCCCTTCTTCAGGCAAGAATGCCACCCACTATCACAGCCAGCCAGTAGCCTGTCTTCATGGAGTGTATACATAGGCTAAGCCTTGGGCTTTTTACTCCTAGATGAATGGCTACCAGAAAAAGATCAAAGATGCTACTGAAAAAATGATGGCTCTTGTTGCTGAGCTGTCCATGAAACAAGCTATGGCCATTGAACTCCAAAAGGAAGTCAAGGAGAAGGAAGAGTTCATCTTCACTTGCAATTCCAGGATGGAAAAGGGTCTTCCCCTCAATAAAGAGATTGAGAGAGAATGGTTGAAAGTACTTCGAGATGAAGAAATGTATGCCTTGGCCATCGCTGAAAAGTCTCGGGTAAGCTATGGTTTCTTTATTTTCTACATTGCATTTATAAAGTGTGCCAGGAAGGGCTGTTTCAGGGGTTGTCAATCCTCCCAAAATACATGAAATTTTTCTACTCCACAGCACACAGAGTCCCAACAACTCATTAGAGAGAAGTTTTGCTATTTTAAAGCTATTATGTAGGTAGTCAAGTACAACAATGCAAAGGGTCAGAATATTCCCTGGAGAACATTTGGCAAGCACCAAGTCCCACGCCAGGGCCTCCCGCTAGCATGGCAATGACCATGCTGGCATTGGTTTCATCTCACCTCTAGTCTCTGCCTCCGCAGCCCTCCTCAGACCGTACCTTACTCCTCGATGTCCATCTGCCGTGGCCACCACAGCACACTGTGAGGCCTCGGGCATATGCCCATCACAGGTTTCTGAAGACTCTGCGTTTGGTGCAGAAGCACTGACTCCAGTGCCACCCTTCTTCTCCCACCAATGACCTAACTCTCTCACTGGGAGCTGGGAGCTGTGTGTCCAGTTCTTTTTCCTACTCCCATGATTTTTCAATAATCTTACCGTGGAATTAGGCATCTCTTTCAAAAGAGGCCTACAACTTACTCTTGACTATGGGGCAGACATCCCCAGAAGATCACTATTCACTCTCTAAGCCAAGAAAAAAGTGTATTCCAAACACATACTAAGAATTCTTGAAAATAGGGTCTGACTTATCATTCTCACACTCACTGCCTAGGATTGTATTTTTGAAGGCATTCAGATTTTTACCTGTGGTGTCCCAGCTGTCATTTACCTGTCTCCATTTTTTCCCCAAGTTATTTTTAATGCTATGAGAGATTCCTGTTTTCCAGAAACACAGGCAGAATCTTGAGGCTCAAAGCAAGCTGCTGACCACTTTCCTCTAATTCTATTTTACTCCTTATCTCTTCCTTTGTACCATTTGCTCACCAGTGACCTACCAAAGGAAATAGATTATCCTGCCTTTGTCACAGACATGGAAATAACTAGTGCTTAATGTAAGATACTGAGTTTGGAATGTGGTGACTTTAGGCCCTACCAACCAGTTTATGGTAAACCCTAAACCCCAGGAACAGAGTGATGCTTGAGCAACATGGGTCATTCTAGTGAGAGGAAATGTGATGGGGGGGGGGGTGTTTGGTGACTCTACCCTCACACCCTTTTGTCCCTTGGAATGTTGGCCAGCATAGCCAACGGGTGCTCAGACCCAGCTGTGTCTGATGGGCCCTGGGGATGAAGTGACTTAACCACTGTTTTCAAAAACTGAAAAGGATAAATCATTCTTTGCAGGAGTTCTTGGAAGCTGAAACTCGCCAGCTGCCCAATGGTGTTTACACGACTGCAGAGCAGCGTCCAAATGCCTACATCCCAGAGGCAGAGGCCACTCTTCCTCTGCCAAAACCATATGGCGCTCTGGCTCCTTTCAAACCCAGTGAACCTGGGGCCAACATAAGACACATAAGGAAACCTGTTATAAAGCCAATTGAAATCTGAACATGTAAACCAACCCAGGCTTCTGAAGGAGATACTTCAACCAGGCTTCTTCACATCCACAGCTGGAAAATGTCAGCAAACAGCCCTAAATTACAAACAATCACAGTGTCCACAATTACCCAACGGACGACAACATACACTTCCTTCCTTTCACATTCATCGATTTTTCTTTTTCACTCCATCTCTTGACTACATTTCAGAAATACATAGTAGTCTGAGTGCTATACAAATGCGATAAACATAAACACCTTTTCAACAAAGTACAGAAATTGGCAGTGGTCTTTATTACAGAAAGAAAAGGAGATCCTGCTCAATATACTCACTTTAAAGAGAAAGAAAACATGGTTTAAAAGAAAAATATCCCAAGTGTCACAGGGGCATAACTCACTTTGATAAGTAAATAGCTTTGTTGGAAGTTGATGTTGGTAAGTCTAAATGGAAAAGCAGTAAGGGACCTTGACTTTTTTAAAGTGACATTATAAATGATTCTGTTTACAAATAAAGAACCCTTTTGTGCAAAACATTCATGCCCTATTTTTCTTTTCTTAAAATTAGATTTTCCACAATATTATAGGCAAATATGCTAGTGATTACTTTCTTTTGATGCCAGATCTTTCAAAATTTCAATGAAAATATTTATAACTCTGCATGTGAAAGAGTTGAGAATGAGGCCAGTTTCACTTATTTAATTACTCTATGTTGTATTGCACCCAAATATACTTTCATGATTCTGTATACTTTCTCATATAAAAATACACAAGTAGATTTGAAGCCTGTGCTTCTTCCACTCATTAATATGCTCAAACTACTGTCATTTCATATTGATATCAGTTACGAATTTAATTTCTCTACTCTGAGAGTGACAAATATCACAATCGTTTGTTTTTCTAAACCAAACAAAATCTGTGCCAAGCCCTCACCTGATAGACTGAACCTCCTCCTCAATCTAGGAGTCCTGAACCTACCTGACTGCTTTGTGAAATCATTAAAAAGCAATTCCTTGGGAGTGCCTATAAGTGATGCTGTATAAGCTGTGGTTAATGCCAGAAAATACTGCATACTTACACACAGCTGCTGTGCTGTAGGATCAGTAATTAGGGATTCAAAAAACAAACACATAAGAGGTTTAACAATATCGGAAGGAAAAATAATTTTTAAATGTCAGAAAGGTTTGGATGCTTAAATATTTCAACAATGCTACAGGTCTGGAGAGTGAGATACCACTGTACATTGGAGTGGCCAGGGATCGCTCACTCAGATGCAACTTTTTATCTGGCCCTTGAGCATAAATAAGATTTTAATAAGTGGAGGGGAATTCCAGGTGGGGGGAATAACCTGAGCAAGACTTGGAAGTAAGAAGACAAAAGTCGTGCTCCAGGCCCCGTGAGCCAGGGCGGTGCGAAGGCGACACTGGTGCGAGGGAAGCGTACGAGGCCAGGGTATCGGAGACTTGAATGCCGAGGAGTCTGGAACTTCTCCTGTAATAAACGCCAAGTGCTTGAAGGATTATGAGGAAAGTGGTGGTAGGATCAAACTAGTGTTTCTCTCAAATATGCATCAGATGAATTAGACTTCAGAAAGCAACAGAAACAACGCTGGTGAGAAAAGGAAAGCGTAGGGCATGAAAACCAGTGACCTTATCAGGAGGAAAAATCAGCACCGCCTTGCTGATATGGCTCCAAGATTTTGACCTCAGTGACCATGAAAGATTTAACCAAAACGGGAAATTCTGTAGGAAAGGATAATTTCTAGAATACAATGATGATTTTAGAAAAGCTGAATTATTACACCAGCTAGTGATGTTTGTAATCATTAAAATGTTACAAGGTCACTGATGGAAACAGTGTAAAGAGACAAAAGTAAAGGGTCATGGGCTTTTTACAGGAAGCAACTATATTATGATTGGAATGTCACTGTAGAAGAAAAAGGGGAAAAAAAGATAAGTGGGAGAACTCATTAGGCTTCACGGGGTTCGGGGAACATGTTCATGGACTCATGATTCTTGACAGGAATGAAAAGGTAAAGTTCAAAGAACAAAGGAGTCAGGCTAAAACTTTCAGTGTGTTTTTTTAAATGATGAGGTATTGCTAAATAAAACTTTTATAAATATAAAAAAAAAACCACTTTACAATATTAAATACAGTTTCATCTGAACCTTCACAAAGAAAATCCTACTCTGTATGTTCAAACTGTTGTATTCTACAAATTATTCTGTACTGGAATTACTAGATCTCACTTTGTTTAAATTTAGTATTTTAAAATAGTATCCTCTTTCCAATAGAGTTTTTCTGCAACTTTTAATTTTTCTGCTTGTCACATACTCAATGACACATCTAATTTTTGTTTTTCTAAGCACTGTTCCTGTACTTCTGAAGCATATTTTATTTCAGAGTATAACAGAAGCTAACTTTTGGCCAATGAGAGTACTAGGAAGATCAGACACTTGGAAGAATTTACACCATTGCATACCTCCTTGGACAGGTTGTCATTTCTCTACATTTGACTGTTCATCTGCTGTTCAAAATGGGATAAAGCACAGTAGTTTAGTTCTAGCTGAACAAAATATTAAACTGACCTTCAGATGGCTCAACAAGGTACTTTGACTTTGGTTACCAGTTTAAAATATTGCTAAAGAATTCTCAATGAGAATGGAGCTAATAAGCAAGATTAAAATATTGGAAGCAGATATAACTGTATTTTCTCTTTATAATCCTAAAAGCATTGCGGTGTGTTTCAGAGCTGCTTCCTCTACAAATTTTGCATCCACATTGTCATGTCCTTCAAAAGCATACAGAGCTGAAAGGAAAAACAGAGAAAAGAGTTACTATGAGGTCATAGAACATTTATAATATGGTGCCTACAACTCACTGAAATCATATTTTATATCCTAGTAAAATGTATTATTCTGAGACTGTGTTGTTAAAATTTTAATCTTCAGCACCAAGAAAGGCCATTCACACCAACCAAATGGGTTATAACTTAATTTTTTTTAAACCTGAAAGGTGGTTATTCCCTTGGTAATTTAGGTAGTAAACTGTATATTGCTAATTAAAACCAAATGCAATAAGATCCTACTTACCAGTAAGGGACATTTTGGCAAGAAAAAGGGTACACAGGAGTTAATAGAGACTGATGGATGTATTAAGGAAAAACAGGCAAATTCTGAGAAATAGAGGAGTGACTTACCTGGGTGGGAGGACTCGATGTCTGTCAGGATGTGAATGAAGTAGTTCAGAGGCAGAAACTCTACACTGAATGATGACTTGTCCATTACAGAACTCCAGGGCTAAAAGGGAAACAGCTGTGAAGTCAGTTGATTCTCCGAAAAAGCACGAACTCAAACTGGTAAGAACTATAAATTCCTGTCCATACTTAAGCACCAAGAAAGGCCATTCATAAAATGGACAAAGAGGCTCCAAAAAAGCATGTAGCAGGGCTCCACTCCACACAGACTCACCTGTTTGTTGTAGTTCTGAAGCAGTCGCTTTACATGGTTCCGGGAAATTATATTAGAACTAACAGGATGATCCCAAAGTCGACAGATCTTCTGACCTGTAAGCTATTTTTGCAAATTAAAAAAATATGTAGACGAGGATTTTTAGGGCAGTGAAAATACTCTGTATACACTACAATGAGAGATATCTCCTTACACATTTGTCCAAACTCACAGAATGACCAACACCAAGCATGAACCCTGATGTGATCCATGGACTTCGATAATTATGATGTGTCAGTGTGGGTTCATCCATTGCAGAAGACGGACCATTACAGTGGGGGGTGACAGGGGGTATGTAGGAATCTCTGTACCTTCCACACTAAAAAAATTTAAGTCAGTAATTAAAAATATGGAAAAATAGAGAGAGGAGCATATAGCTCACAGCAATAAGTAAATTTATATCTATTCATAATTTTACAAGCTATATTCCAGCTAAGTTAGTCTAAAAGATGTCATATTTATAGTTAATGACCTTGGAGAAAGGCCATTTCCTATGAGGTATGCTTCTGAATTTTGAATAAATACTCCCTTAAATGCAACTCTGTGGAAAGCAATTTGTGCACTGATGTTGCCAAACTCTTTTTTTTTGAAATGGAGTTCATCTGTTACTCTTCAAAACTGAGTATGTGCATGCCAACCCTAAGTGATATTTTAATATGAAGCTAAAGGCTGTAGGCATGTTCTCTGAAAATGTCTCGCTCAAAAATTTCAATTCCCTAAGAATATAAGAGCGGGTTGGGGGAACATGTTCAGAAACCAAACTAAATGTTCAGCGATATTCCCCAGAGAGATCTAGCCATGGAAAATATGCTTTGTTTTCTATTCTTGCCTTTGCTTCGGTAAGCCTGTGAAGGTGAGAAGACATTACAAAGCAAGATGATTAGGTCCCGAAAGGCATCAGACACCCCTTGGTGGGAGGATCACGCTAGAGATATGAATGTTCACAGTATGTAAACAGCACAGAGCTGGTCAAGGCTCTTGGGACCAGGAAGTCCACAGAGTTAGAGGCTCTGAAGGCCTTGCAGCGGGATTTCTTAATTTCACAGCATTTCTGACTCAGAGAGCTAATATCCTCCACAAAAACAAGCAGCGCCTGTTTAACCCTTTCACTCATGTTTCTCATCTTTCCTTCAACCCGGGAATGTTTTCCTGCCATGGCAGGAACAACAGTGGGAGGAAATACAGTTCCAGAACCTTCTGACCTCACCTGTATTTAAATTTATCAGTTTAAATGCCAAAAGCATGTGTTTCCCCTCTGCCTCCCCTCAGACTCACAGATGTAAATATTACTGTGGTTTCCTAAGAGGAGAAAATGGTTAAACATTCTAGGTGGTCTGTGCCAAGAAGCACACACACAGCCAGAGGGGCAAGTACTCTGTAGGCCCAGCGGGGGCAGCAGACAGAGGGGTGGGGACGGATGGGATTTCTTGGAAAAGGCTAAAGCGTGAAGAATTTAATTGACTTCAACCCAAAAGCAAGCAAATGCTCTTCTTGCTAGAAAAAATTGAAGAAGGTACATGCCAAGAGTTAGAAAATAAAATATACTTCAGGTTTACCGGAGGAAGCCGCATAATGATGCTGAATTTTAGTTTTTCATTTTTCTCTGTATTGTCCAGATCTACGAGAAAGTTAGAAATTGGCAAACAAAATAAAACAAAACAAAACAGAAATCTCTGTTTTAATACCTGAGCAACCTAATACTTCAGTGCTTCATCCTGATAACACACGTCCCAACTTGTTTTCCAAGACAAGTCTAACAATGCTATGAAAATATTAGTCTGTGTCTCTATGAATAAAAAAGGAATTTCTTAATGAAGCCGCTGCTACAAATCATGGAACAGGGTTCTGAAACAGGCTGTCAGTCACAAAAGTAATTTTGCTAACTTAGAAGGCACCTTGAGGAATGGCAAATACTTCAATATATATTAACAAAACATCTATTAAATACCACAGTAGAATTATTTAATAGTTATTATACTACAGACATTTTTTCAAGTTCAAATTCCCATAGGTACTGTATCTCATTTTTCCTTGCATTCCAAGTCTTACTTTGAGAGGACAGAGTTAATCAGCTGAAAGCAAGCCGTTTCATGAGATTTTTCTTGAGAAACAAGCCTTCAGTCTTCTATCCTCAAGTACTCTCATGTACAGAAAAGGAGTCTAATAGTTGAGTGTGGATTGAGAAGCCCTGAAGGGCTAAGGCACTTTGGCCCAAGGATGGTTACGGGAAACGAACTGTACTCAGCAGGCCCAGTTGCGGAATCTTGGATCCCGTCTTCAGCTGTAGACTGAAGGCAGAGCATTAAACTGTGTGTGGGCCCTTCTAAGTGTGGCAGGGCCTGGAGTGACCACACAGTTGCACACCCACAAAGGCAGCCCGAGGGGTGCTGGGGCTGGAATGAGGCAAACTCAGAGGCCTTACCTTTCATGAGCCTTGTGACAGCTGCTTCTGTGAGAAGTAACACTCCATGATCAATGTAATGCAACAGGTTATGCAAAGGCAGACAGCAGACGCCAAGGATCATGTGCAGAGTGTGAAAACCTGGGAAGAGAGATCCAGGATGATAAACACGGTCAGTCAGCATCTCCAGCCTCCCAGAGGAAGTGAATCTGGTGATGGCAGTAAAGCGCTCAGCTCCCTGCTTGGTGCCTAGAGTCAAATAAATGCTTCTTGAAGACTCTTGAAGGTAAGGTCCAAGGTTCCCTCTTTGTATTATCACAGCTAAGTATGGTATATAGCAAGTTCCCAATAAACATGTATTCCCTCCACCATGTACATTTTCCTAGGCCAAAGTGAAAAAGAGTACATAAAAATGGACTTTTTTTAAATACAGTTCTTTTATATAGTTTTTTTAATACTCTTAATAAGTCTATAATTCTATGGTAAAATTGCAAAAGAGAAAAATTAACAGAAGAGCTTCAAACTCCACATGCCCAGGCTAAAGGCTGATGGCCCAGGGACCATTTTATTGAAGGGGAAAATATTTGGACCAGAAGGGAATGCTTTTTATGACTAATCTCTGGGTATGCCCTGGAGAAAGGCTTGTGGGGTCTCCTTGAACTAAATCATAGAAAAGAAAAACTAAAATGATATGGTTAGATAGCAAATCTATAGGAATTCAGTAAAAAGGCACTCTCAAATCTAAGTCTCATGGGCAGGGCTACCCTAGTTCTCACAAAGCTAGAGCTCTAGGTCCACTATTAACACTAGCCCAGACACACAACATCCATGGGAGAAGAAGGCATCAGACTGGGAGAGAACCAGAAAAGCCCTCTTGGATGTCAGGTGAGAGGTGCTTTGAAGGGTTGATGCCACTCCTGACAGTGGAAATGATGTGAGAGATGCACACACTGAAGCAGCAAGAGCCACTGGGCCTGGGTAAAGAGAGGCCAGTCGTGCTGTGCTGCTTACTAGATACAGGCAACTGTGCCTCTGGTCTCCGTCTCTTCATCCCTCAAACAGAGTCATCAGCACGTTTCCTGCAGGGCTGCTGTGAGAACTCGAGCTGGGTCTCTGAAGAGCCTGGCGCATGGCACAGCAACGGTGACTAACACAGACACGTACTGAGGCCTTTCATCTGTGTACAGGCTCACTTGATTCTCACGCAACACCGTGGGGTGGGTACTGCTCAGTCCTTATCTTATAAATTGGGAAACCAAGACTCACCGGAGCTAAGAAAACTTCCCAGGATCATACAAATAGGAAGTGGCAGAGCTGACATTTGAACCCAGGCTGTAGCATTTTAGTCTAGGCTTTTAACCATGTTATCTTGCCTCAATAACTGGTATTAATGGAATACTATAAACAGAGGCTCAAAGGTGAGAAGGCATGTGGCACATTCAGGAAAGAGTAAACGATCCAGTTGGGTTAGAACAGGTGTGTAAGAGGAATGGTGGGAGGTAAGGCTGGAAAGGTTAATTTATTCAACAAACAGGCAAAAGGGCTGGGTGTGCAGTGATGAGAACAGGCATGACTGCTGCTCACATCCACTTTCCAGTCTAAAGGGAAGACTGACAATCAAATAATCACAAAATTTAATGACCAGTTCTACGAAGGAAAAGTAAAGGGTGCTCTGAATGTAGGTGTCAGGGATTGAATGCTGAATGACAGCAAGGAATCTATCATTTAGTAAACTCTGGGGAGGCACTGGAAGCTTCTGAGCAGGATGGTTGGAGGTTCTGAATTTTACTTTCGGAATATTAACATAGCAACAGGCAAAGAATGGGCTTCCCTGAATGGGCTTCCCTGGTGGCTCAGCAGGTAAAGAATCTGCCTGCAGTGCAGGAGACACACAGAAGATGGGAGTTCTATCCCTGGGTCAGGAAGATCCCCTGGAGAAGCAAATGTCAACCTACTCCAGTATTCTTGCTTGGGAAATTCCATGGACATAGGAGCCTGGTGGACTACAGTCCATGGGGTCACAAAGAGTCGGACACTCTACACAGGCAAAGAATGGACAGGAGTGACAGTTTGCTACCGGAGGAATGAAGGCCTGCTGGGAGGCCAGTGTGTGAACCTGTGCAGGAGGGATTGCGGACACTGATAGTGACAGGGAGGCAAGGGCCTGGAGGGGCAATGTGATATGAACTGGCTTGGAAACTGATTAGATGTGGGTGGGGAATAACAAAGATTCACTGCTGAGCCTGAAAGGCACCCATGACGAAGACATGATGGCCAGACAGCTGGGACTTGGATTCAGAGAGGCCGTAGAGCTTCCTTCTCCAAGCACGCGAATCACGAGCAGAGGGAGACTGAGTCCCCTGTCACTGGCAACACTGAGGTCAGATAAAGTTCAGACTCTGCCCTCAAGTGAATGTTAATGGGCTGACAATGGGATGAATCTCCCAAATGCCCTGATTCAAAAAAAAAAAAAAAAGATTCTATTAGCTAATTAGCAACATGAGATTTTTCCAATGGATTTGGACAGTCTTCCCAAGATTGAAAAAGTTATGAGATTATTTCTGAAAAAGAGTTTATAATAGGCTACTGATCTTATAGTTCAAAATCCCTCTCTAGCCCCACATCCATGTCCTAAAGATCCCTCACGCCCTTTCATCCTCTTTCCCAAGGGCACAGTCCCAAATTCAACAGTCTGTTCTTGGCTTCCTCTCAGCACGTCAGCTTTAAGCAGCAGAGCAAACTGGGCAGAAGCAGGCGTCAGCGCCACAAGCGAGGGCTCTGCCACCAGCCAGCTGTGGTGCTCACCCTCTGGGCTCTGGGCCTCCTCCAGGCAGTAAGGGGAGCACAGGGCCCCTTTAACTCGTAAATACTCCAGCTCTGAACTACGACTTCCCTTCTGCGGTCCCCATTCCCTTTTCTGTCTTTAATTCCAGTTACAAGGTTCTCATTAGTCCAGGGGGCCTGGAAAGCAAGCTCATTTACATATGAACCCACAAAAATAATCTGCATTTACACACACACACAATCCAGTGCCACTTCATACTGGAGAAGCATTTCGGAAAAAAAGAGAAACTGCTCTTCCTTACTGGATCCATAGACACCAGCCATTTAAGTCTTACTCATAATAATTTTCAGTCACTATGGGTAACATTTTTCTGTTTTCTGTCTTCATCCATTTCTGTGAAGAAATGCAACGTTCCATAGAAAGTGGATTTTTATGATCTCCCAGATAGAATATTATCCCCAGTGAGTCAGTTTCATTTATTTATAAAAGGAGCTTAGATATCCATGGTGAACATTCCTCTACCAGGTCTATTGTGTTAAAGACAAGCATTTAAGAATTTAAGCCAGAAAACCATACATAACTTTCGTGAAATCCTTTCATTCTTTCTAGAGGGTACTTCAAATTCATATTCCATTTAAAACCTGCCATTCTTCTCATGAACCGTCACTTTTAGATCCCTACAAAGTCACAAGAAACTCCTTTTGTGCCTCCACTACAAGCAGATCTTGTAAGATAAGGTGTATGGATAGAGAAAGTATAATGGATTCCAGACTGTATCAGATACTTCACAAATGCCGAGAAGCTGAGGTGTGCTGTGGGGATTTTCTGTATCCATAAATAGCCAATGTTTCAATATCAACTAATTCAACTGGAATATAAAATTCAAGAGGCAGCACAGAATAGTAGTTAGAAGCATAGATTTTAGAGCCAAACTCCCTGGATTTGAGCACTGCTCTGTTGCTTAATAGCTTTGTGACTTTAGGCAAGTTACTTCCTTTCTGTGCCTCAATTTCACCATCTATAAAATGGAATAATATTAAATGAAACCATATGAAAGTGCCATCTTTGTTGGTCAAAAGCTGATTGTATAGAAATAATTTAATGTGGTTCAATTTAAGCTCTTATCACTTAGCATCATTATGAAAAATAAATATGCTAATTTGTGTAAAGTGCTTAAAACAGTACCTGGCACAAAAATGGATACCATATACAGTCAGTGGAAAATGAATGAGCAAAGGAGCAAATTAATGAGGAATAGATGGATAGATGTATAGGAAAGAACAAATTAAATAAAATTGGCTAATATATATTACATAGTGATAGCTACCATAAGCTTAAAATTCATCAGAACTTAAACATATTCAGCATAAGTTAAGCAGTTTTAACAGGAGCTTATTTGTTTCTTAAAATGAATATTGATTTATATGCATATTTTCCCTAGTAGACTTGTATTAATTTTTGGAACTGCTCTAACTACCAGCCCAGTACCTGGCTCAACAAATGTTTGTTGATTGAATTAAAAAATGACCAATTAAATGAATGATTGCAGGCACATGTGCCAAGAGTGTTTTGAGACCTGATTTGGTCCTGTTTCAAAATCCCAAGGGAAGTTTTCAGTTTCCAAGGAACATATAAGAATCAACTCAATTTTTGAAACACAGCCAGCTCTACTTCCTTCTGAATGTTAACTTTCTTGATCAGATAAACTAGGCCTGGAGACATCAGTGAAAGTTTTCCACAGGTTCAAAATATCCTACTGCTGTTGCTAGGTTGCTTCAGTCTTGTCCAACTCTATCCGACTCTATGCAACCCCGTAGACAGCAGCCCACCAGGCTCCGCCGTCCCTGGGATTCTCCAGGCAAGAACACTGGAGTGGGTTGCCATTTCCTTCTCCAATGCATGAAAGTGAAAAGTGAAAGTGAAGTCCTAGACAGTTGCAAAGGGACCAGATTTGGCCCCCTAAAGTTGGTGACAAGCTACAGTACAGTTTAATAATCAGAAGAGAGTTTCTGGTTAACCAGAGCTCCCTCGTCCATAGGGCCTTGAATCCAGATAATAGTTACCGACACTCAAGAATAGGGAGCAGGAGGCCATAAATCCTCCCCGAGGAGAGACGAGATGGATTACATCATTGCAGTCTGCACCCACCTTCAAGACTTCTCCCGTTTCCCCTGCCCAGTACTTCATCTTTCCAGAAAGGAACAGTAGCTGATTCCAAGCTCCCCACATCTACTGAGAAAGCACGTGCCAGCAAGTTTCCATAGAAGTTAGACTTGGCTATTCTCTTGGCCTTCAATCTGCTCTTTAAAATATACAAGGAAGATATTTCCCTGGTGGTCCAGTGGCTAGGACTCTGTGTGCTCCCATTACAGGGGGCCTGAGTTCTATTCCCAGTCAGGGAACTAGATCCCAAATGCCGCAACTAAAGATCGCATGTGTTACAACTAAGACTTGGTGCAGCCAAATAAATAAATAAACATTTTTTTAAAAATCAGAGGAGATGTGATCAGCAGAGACCAACCTCAGACCCATCTCTTACAGTGACATGAGACCAAAAATTTCTCAGACTCAGGAGGTCTCATTCTTAAACTCATAATGTGCCAAAGTCCAAAAGAGAGAACAAATTTATTACAACAACAACAACAAAAAGCCAAGACTTACCAGGAGGCAGGGGTAAAAACAAAGTGTTAGTAGCTTCCAAAATCCTGGTCATGATGTGAAAGACTGCAAATTCAGCAGCACTCGCCTGTCTAGTGCTGCAGGTCAAAGAAAAAAGCAGCAATTCAGCCAAGCAGCTCATTTCCAAAACCGCACTTGCCCATAAGCAGTGGCTCTGAGTGCCACGCCCGGATGAAATTCACGCTATCCGTGAAAGGCAATACCCTATGGAAAGCCTCACAGATGTGATGATGACCATTGTTGCAATGCCTAGAATCTAAGGAGACAGTAGGCACATAAATGACAAATTGCGTTAACTCAAATTCCCCTTCTTGGCGGTACTGAGCTTATGTGCCCCTCCCTCCTCACCAAGCATATACCAAAGAAAGAGGACAGGTGAAGCCACAGGGGCACAACTTTAAATGCTGAGTTCAGAACTAGGACGGACGGTGTAAGAACTTGGGAGAGTTACTTTCATCTACTAAATTTAATCAAGGCTTCACTAATACTGGCAGCACAGTTGTTTAGCATTTTGCACACCAGAATAAAGCAGAGCAAGAAATACTTGCGTACAAGTGGAGAGCCCAGGGATGAAGATTATGTTTCCTCCAACTGGCTTCCAGTATTTGGCAAATGAGATCCAGCTAGAGGGTAAAGAGAGTCTGTTAACCTCCGTTCACGCCCTTCCCCCTCAGGAGCCCCTACGGCTCTGCTCTAACAGGCACACTCAGGGCAGCTGGCATTCAGGCTGTGCCTGGACATAGACCCAGCCTTTCAGAGGTCAATTCTGAAGCGCTGGAGTTCAAAATGGAAAGACTGAAAATGTGTACCCACATCTAACAGAGCATCCACTGTCATCGTGGGGAGTGCCCCAGCGGGGCTTCCCCACGGCTAACCGGCCCCACCGCTCACAACACAGGCCCTCAGTCACAGGCCTTTGTCCACCAGTGAAGGTCAAGTGCAACAGGGTTTTGCCTTAGGCCTGTTATGTGGCAAGGGTGACACGGAAGACAGCTGACAGAGGAAAGGCGATTTTGAACAGAATGGAGGTCCCGAGCATGGATTGTGAAGGAAAACTAGTTTCAAGTCAAGTTCTATATTTTACTAGCTTGTCAGCAATAGGACAGTGTTCCAGGAATTGTTATCAGGACCACAAATCCATGCACTGCACATGTAGGCAAAGGACAGGGAGCAAAATTAGGAAGAGTTTCCATATGAGCACAGACAGACACTATTTATTCTCAATGATATAGATTCTCAGTTTCTCCCTGGCTGAAATCATGTAAGATAACACACAAGCAATATAATCAGGTTCTGCAGCGACTTCCCAGGATTTATTTTTAAAGGCTGTCCAGTCACCCTCCCAGGAGGGGACTGGGAAATGGAGATGTTTGCTTCTGAGCAGGGCAAGCAGCTTTGGCATCAATCAGTGACTGCTGGGTTGGAAAGGCAGGGGGTATCAAGACTCAGTTTTGTGAGACTACATTGCTACCATTTCTGGTCCTATTGGTTCTAGGAGCTGTTAGCACAAACTAGTGTCACATGGAGTTTTTTTTTTTTTTAGTATGATTAACTAAAGGGAAGACTGATGCTTGAAGAAAAACCCTAACACTCTGGAAGAGGACGTTTAAATTCAAAAGAAAGAAAGATGATACATGATATGATAAATAACTGTGCATTATGAAAGGACATAATGAAGAGTTGACTCATTGGAAAAGACTCTGATGCTGGGAGGGATTGGGGGCAGGAGGAGAAGGGGACGACAGAGGATGAGATGGCTGGATGGCATCACCAAGTCGATGGACGTGAACCTGAGTGAACTCTGGGAATTGGTGATGGACAGGGAGGCCTGGCGTGCTGCGATTCATGGGGTCGCAAAGAGTCGGACACGACTGAGCGACTGAACTGAACTGAACTGACTGATGAAAGGACATGGAGAAGGCAATGGCACCCCACTCCAGTACTCTTGCCTGGAAAATCCCATGGATGGAGTAACCTGGTGGGCTGCAGTCCATGGGGTTGTGAAGAGTTGGATATGACCGAGTGATTTCACTTTCACTTTTCACTTTCATGCATTGGAGAAATGGCAACCCACTCCAGTGTTCTTGCCTGGAGAATCCCAGGGACGGGGGAGCCTGGTGGGCTGCCGTCTATGGGGTCGCACAGAGTCGGACACGACTGAAGCAACTTAGCAGCAGTAGCAGCAGCATGAAAGGACAAAGAAAGGGGCTTCCCTGGCGGCTCAATGGTAAAGACTGCTGCCAGTGCAGAAGACACAGGTTGGATCGCTGGTCCAGGAGGATCCCACATGCTGCACAGCGACTAAACCCGTGCACAACAACTATTGAGCCTGTGCTCTAGAGCCTGGGGATAGCAACTGTTGAACCTATGCACTGTAACTACTGTAGCAACTGTTGAACCTATGCACTGTAACTACTGAAGCCCACGCACCCTGGAGTCTGCGTTTTGCAACAAGAAGCTACTGCAATGAGAAGCTTACACACTGCAACAAAGGGTAGCCCCCACTTGCCACAGTTAGAGAAAAGCTTGCACAGCAATGAAGACCTAGCACAATCAAAAATAAATAAACAAAAAAAAATTTTTTTAAAGGACAGTGAAATCAAGTCAGTATCAACATAAGAAAGATCAGTAACACATTTGTAAAGTGAGCTCCTTTTCTACCGCAAAGAATTATTATTTAAGAAAGTTTCAATGCCCTGCTTGTACACATTAGTATATGCAAATACCAACCTTTCCTAATATATTAAAAACTATAAAAGTCAAACTTTGCTGTAGAAATTCAAATATATCACTTAAAAAGAGATACAGTGACTGCAATAAAAGGGGAAAACTATAAAAATTGAACATGAAATTAAATCAGGGCCATATCCAATAAATTGAATCTTCTGGAGTTCAATGCAAAAATATTTGTTCATATTTACACACTAGTCCTATCCAAACTAGAGAAATGGAGTACTGGAGGTTTTTTCTTCTCTCGTTCTTTATATTTAAATACTTAAAATTTTTTTATCCATCATATTATTTCTAGATTCTAAGTAAGGTCAGGCTTCAGTTCCATATGCATTTTGAAAGATAGCAAGACAGGCTCAAATTTCAATCCAGCCTCATCACTTCTGTTTACACAAGGACCAGTGTTATTAAGTTCAATCACACAATTTCAATGAGTGGCTACCCAGTGAATGAGCTGCCAATAATCTCACCTGCAGATTCTAATGTGGTAGTATTTATATAACTGAGCTGGAATCTCGCCTAATTAGGCTGTTGGAGCCAATTAAGGATTCAAGTTCAAGTTCTCTCACGTTTGTATAAACCTCCATGTACAGAAATTACTACCTACAGTTTAATAGGGAGCTGGAAAATGCCAAGATGGCATGAACATTTGGCACCCATGCTGAATTCATCACTGTTCCATGCATATGTAAACATATATATGGACTGTTCCATAAGCATATATAGCCACTACTGGAAGGGGAAAATAAACCACTTCCAAGGCCTGTTCTCCTTGTGTTTGGGTTCTTTTTCCCCTTTCTTCAATCTACAGCATCATATATACAGGTTTGAGGACAGGAGAGATCCAAAATCCTAATATGAAAAACATACTGAACCACATACTGGAAACCAGGGGACCAAGGAGATGGGTTGGGGGAGGGGTGTACGGGTAGAGAAGATAAAGCAAAACCAACCAGTTTTGAAACGTAGTCCAGAACCATCTGTTCAATTTTTTTCTTTTCTACACCCTGTAGATGTCTCAAAAGATGGTCTCTTAGTTCAGACACCATCTGAAAACAGAATGTAGATAAGTCACAACCTACCCACTCACACCTGCAACTGGTTTGAATTCATTTATTAACATTCCCTATCAATATGAAAAATATTGGACCTGAAGATCCCACTAGCAGAAATGTATAACCCATGATGTTCCTTTGATGGGCGTAAATCAGGCAGCACTACCGTTTTCCTCAAGAGGAATGACTTATGATACACCCAAAGCCCAGTGAACAGCTGAGAGTCAGGCTGCCAGTCCTGTTAAGAATTCTCCAAAGTAGCCAGTGGAGGTTAGCCAGTGGAAATCACTAGGCTCAGCAGTCAAAAGCTTTGGGATCTACCAAAGGATTGAAGTCTACTGCTCCTGGCTCTGGAGAACTAACAGGAGCAACTCTAAACATGGAAAGTCTATGCCAATGGGAAGGAGCAGGGATTGGATGTTTGGAAGGACAGAGGCTGGAAAAGGAAATGCCCCAGGTACCTCCCTCTGTGCAATGGCTAAAACAATTCCACCCAGTTCCCTAACATGCAAAGGTATGGAAAAACTTATTCTAGTGTCTCCAAATGGGCTTGTTTCTATAGCCGCACTGTTAGGACCATCCCTGGGGCTCCCCAGTTAGTGTAGCATTCCCAGCTTTTTGCTTTTCTCTCCCCTTCTTCCTTTTCTTGTCTCTTTTGTCTAAATGCCTTGCTCAGCAACAGACCCTCTTGGGTAGAGAAATCTTTGTACCAATAAACACCATGGGAATTGTACAACTGACAACACACACACCTGTATGTATGTATCTTCTATTAATATCTAAGCAGATTTACAACAGACACCCTGGGGAAAACTAAGACCATGGCATCCTGGGCCAAAACAGAGTGGAATATTATTTCAGTCTCCTGCATGTATTAAATGATTAAGCTTTCTTAAAAAACATTATTTTGTTCTGGATAAAATATGATGCATATTCTTGTCATTTTAATTTTCTGTAATAATTGTATCGATGAAAACTTACATTGCTCATAATCCTACAGTTTACATTAACATTTTGGTTTTTTACTTTCCTTTTTTCCAGTGTGTATATAGTCATTCTAATATTTTACAATCTGTTTTTTTATTTAATAGTTTGTCATTATATATTCTTTATCACACTAGTTGTAATAGTTGTACAGTAACCAATTTTATGAAAAAATACTATAATTGAACTATTTATTCCCTTCTTACACATATGCAATATTTATTACTATTAATAATACCACCAAAAAATCTGTATACAAGGCTTGTTTGTCATATCCTTGATTATTTTGTCAGGCTAAATTCCTAGAAATGGAATTTCTTGGGTCCTGTACTTAGACTTACAGAGACACTGCTAAAATGCCTTCTACTGAGGTTATATTAATACTAATTTCAAATTCCATTGCATGAGACTGTCAAATCCCCCATACTCTGACCCTTCCTAATATAATTTTTAATTTTTGCCAATTTGATAGGCAAAAACAAAAAAATATATACTTATTCTGTTTGTCATTTGGTTATAGCAATGTTAAGTATTGTTCTTCTTTCTCTGCCCCAACTCGAGATATTTTCAGCCTAAATTAACTTTTGAAAATTCATTGGTAACAGTTTTTGTACATTTCCCTTCAGGTATGTTGTTCTCTTACTGATTTATAAGCTTTATTTATATGCCAAATGTTATCCTTTTATCACATTACATGGCAAATATTTTTTTCTAAATATTATTACTTGCCTTTTTGTTGTTCTGTTTCAAGATTTCAATCAATTTTCTCCAATATGTTTACATTCAATACTATACTTGAAAAGCTTTCTCAGTATTATTTGTCTACTTATTTTATTCAAATTATTTCACAGTTTAATTTTTTATATTTATATATTAATTTTTATTTAAATAATATATACATTATACTAATTTTTATATTAAATTCATTAATCTGATATTTCTACGATAAAGTGGTATTTGGAGTGGGAAAAATCTAATTTAATTGACTTTTCAAGATAGTCAACCACTGATTGATCAACTGACTAAAAATTATTTCTTTTCACATTGATTTTTAAATATTTCATTTATCATTCACCAAATATTCAAAATTAAATCAGAATTTCCTATCTTTGTGTTAGTGCCATATTTTTCCAATTATTGCAGATCAAAAGCACATTTAGATATCTCATAATGTTGGTCCCACTCTTCCTTATTTTGTTAAATGAGTCAATTGTCAGAGAAATTTAATTGGCTGTTTGTAATTTCATTAAAGCTAGATGCCAAATATTTGGAAGTTATATACTGTTTTTCATTATCTTTTCTAACTGATTAATTCTAATAAAATGAAAATAAATATAGCATTGTCAGCTTACTAACTTACATTATTATTTTTATTCTTTGGTTTTTTAATTTATTATTTTCCATTTTCCCAGTTGATTATTTTGTTGTTTCATTAGACAATTATACTATCTTCTTTTACTCTTGTTTCTTCTTTCATTGGCTAGAATTTTTAGAATAATGTAAAACTTTAATGAAAACAACAAGTATATTTAGCTTCTTTCTGATTTTAATAGGAATGCCTCCAAAGTGAGATTAAGAAGGATGTTGGCTACTAGTATTAGACTAAACTTTGTTTAAAATTGTAAGAGTGGAATTATACTTTCATCAACTTTTAGCACCCATAGAATCATTTTTGCCTCTTGGACTCAGTGATATGATGAACTACATTAATATATTTTCTAATATTAAGCCTTCCTGGAAATAAGCCCACATGGCCAAGTTGTATTTTCAGAGTATTGGAAAGTATTTTAATTAAGCCTGTGGTATCTATATTCACAAGTAAAAGTGGTCATTGTCAGATTCTGGTTTAAAGATCATGCTTTTTAAAGTGAGTAAAAAGCTTCCCATCTTTCTTCAAAAATACTTTACATAATATGAGAATAATCTGGTCATTAAAAGTTTGAAAGAACTAACTCATTAGATAACGTGGGGCCTTTTTTAGAGCTAATCTTTGACAGTTTTTCCAAATTATTTTATGGTTATTATACTTTCAGGTTTTCTATTTCTCCTTGACTCAAGTCTGTAATTTCTATTTGCCAAGGAAACATTGTTTAACTAGAATTTTTAAGTGTATGGCTATGTATTTACACATATTTTTCTCATACTTTTAAACTAGCCTTATCTAAGGTAATAGATTGTCCCATTCCTAAGCCTGCACAGCATTACAAATATTTTATTAAATTTTTTTAAAACTAGTTTTTCAGTTAAAGATGTTTTTCAGATTTAGATGTTTAACTAGTTGATTTACATCTTTGGTCTTTCTAGTGGTAAGACCTCTTGAGAAAGAATACTTTATCCCTTTGTATTTTAAACCCAAATACAAAGGCCACAGAGATGCTGGTCTTTCCTGTTTTAAATACTCTCAGTGCTATATGTTTCTTTATGATGCTTTATAATTATACATTTATTGGGGTGACTGATTAATTTGTGTTTCTCTCACAAGACTACAAATACCAAGAGGGCAGAAATTATATACGCATTCCTTACTAGTGAACACACAGGGCCTACAGTGGTGGATGGCAACAACCATGTGTTGACAGAATGGATGAAAAACAAGATCAGAATGAGAAATACAATCTAGCCCTCTCCCCTTTCCTTGGAGCTCACTGTTTGCCAGCACCAAACGTCCCACTTACCAGACCGATAAGCAGCTGCTGGTGGTTGTCTTCCTCCTGGAAGAGGGGTGTTAACCTTGGCTCTGAAATTAAACAGAAAGATAGTCAAGCAGGGTGGCTTTTAGGAAATGACCAGAAGGAAGAGGCCTCAATCTGGGCTTCCCTTCTCTGAGTCATTGGGAAAATATAACACTTTCCTGACAGGATGAAAACTTTTCTTTCAGTGTGACCTTGTCCTACCTGCTGCAACTTATCACTCAGGTGATATGCAGGGAGCACTGTAACCAGAGAGAGGCACAGACTGAAAGAGAGAGAGAACACAAGGAACACATTCCCAATACCAATGCCCTCCGGCTTCCATTTCTCTTCAGTGTGGAGACTTGTCACTGAGATCCTCTGCTTCCCAGGAGACTAAACAACTCAGGTCCTCTCTTAAACCTAAGGAGTGGCGAACCCAGGAACAGGGACTGAGTGGAAGGATCATGTGACCCTTCTTTCTGACTCTAACTTGTAGTTTATAGAATTACTGAGGTGAGGGGTCAGTCACCACAGTCAATTACTGCGGCAAATAACGACTGGCACAAGTTATTGGACTGAAAATGTAGTTAGACTGGGATGGAAAAGTGGCGTGTAAGGGTAAACCAGATGGCACTTCCTCCACCATGGTTTGCACTGTGCCAGCAAGACTGAAGGGGCAGGCAAACGCTGTCTCTAGGAAGATCTCCTAGAGCACCTTCATGCCCCATCTTCCTCTGCCAGAACCTGAGTCACAGTGCTGGTCAAGAGGTAGAACTGCCCTGGTTAGGGAGCTGAGGGCTCCTTTCAGGAGGGCACAGATGCTTCTTGACCCCTCGGGATAAATCCTAACTGGATCCTACACAACCTTCATGATGAAAACTGAGCCCAGCAGTTTTCATGGTTGTTCCGCATTTCACAAAGAGTGTTCTCTTCTGACAGTGACTTTCCTCCTAGGAAACTAGCACAAAGAATGTGAGAGGAAGCAGCAAGTTCCCTAAAGTGCATCAAGAGAGAATGACTAGTAACAGATGCAAACGGCCCTGAAGTACAGGAGCAGAAGGAGCTCTAACCAGACTTGGGAGCAGAGGACACAGAAACCTCAGCCAGACCAGTCACACTTCCCACACTACAAATCCCTGAGTGATGCAAGAAGGGGAGCCTGCAAGCATGCGCACACCCCTGGCTGACTGCTCCTGCCTGGGGTTGGTGGCAGAGCCCTGGCTTCAGGCCGGGATGACCCAGGGCTGCTCAGTGACGTCACTGCTCACGTGGGCTGTGTGCACAGATGCAGGATGTGCAGCAAAGCACTGTATAAAATAATTTCCATTAGGGTCACCCAGCATATAACTAAACACCCAAGCCCATAAAACAACATAAAAATAACAGCTTAAAAAAAGGGGGGCGAGGCTGACCTTTACGAGGTGTGAAAGAGTCCCACAGATAGATAGTTGGAGAGAGAAGAGCTTTAGGCCAAGGGAAGTACACCCTGCGAGTACAGCCAGCGAGCATGTTAATTAGATCAGTTCTACAGGGAAATAGGAGGAAAACCTACAGTCCTACAGCAAAAGCACATTCAGCAGCTGTTCCCAAAGGACCTGGCGCCAAGAGAGACATGGAAGAAACTGGGAGTCGCTCTGACAGGAAGATAGTAAAGGGTGTTGCCTTCACTGAGCTAGTGGAAGTGATTTCCCTGCCAACCCACAGTGGGAGGAAGAATGGTATTACAAACAAACAACTGACTGAAATCCAGAAGGCTTTATTACAGGTCTTTTCTTACCCAAATTCTTTGCTTCTAGGTTAGAAATCACCCTACAAGAAAAATTAGCCAATGTTATTCACACAGGAAACATTAATTAAAAAAAAAACACCACAATACCATACAAAGATATTGTCGTTTAAAAACCCATAAAACCACTGCAGAAACTGTTCTCAGGCTGCTGAAAACCTCAAAAACTAATCAACTTGGCAAAAGCCACATTAAGCAATTATAAAATCTCAAAACTCTTTAGTGCAAACAATGATGGTAATTTAGAACAATTGCAGCTCTCAGTTATTGGAAATAATGGGAACAGAAAATAGAACAGGGGTTGGAATGGGGCCTATGCTTGTAGCATTCCGAGATGACTCATCTACTCAGAAAACATGCTTTCAAAATAAGAGCAGGTTCACCAGCCGACTAACTCTTATTGAAAATCAACCCACTACTTGTACCCCTCTAAAGTGCTCTATTAATAAGCGCTTTCATTACTACTTATTCCTTCTGAGTCATCCATCCCCAGGATGCAAATCTAAAAGGTTTAACATATAAACTTTTCCCACAAGAAACTCTAGCTCCANCTAACTCTTATTGAAAATCAACCCACTACTTGTACCCCTCTAAAGTGCTCTATTAATAAGCGCTTTCATTACTACTTATTCCTTCTGAGTCATCCATCCCCAGGATGCAAATCTAAAAGGTTTAACATATAAACTTTTCCCACAAGAAACTCTAGCTCCAATCTCCAAAACAGGGCTCGGTGGCTGCTGACAGAATCATCTCATTGAGAATACAACAAAAGTAATAAGTTACTTCCCTGAAAGGCAGCCAGCAAAGTAATTACAAAAGATAGCCATCTTATAGCTATAATAATCCTTCATTTTACTTACTTTATCGCATTATCAAGAATATTTCTCACATACACCGTAGACCTTCTTTTTCCTGTTTTCTAGGAGTGAAAATACATCAGAGGTATGGAAGGTGAAGGTTTTGTGGGTGACATTTTTCACACTAAGGTCATAATACAATATAGTTAAGAGTTCAGAAAAAAGAGACTTTCTTTCAAGGTAAGCACAACACCTAGATTCTTAAAAAACTGGCTTAAAAAACTTTTATTCTGAAACTATTACAAGTTTTCAGGGACCTGCAAGTCCAACTATATTTTATATATCAATACAATAACACTGCAACTATATCCAACAATGCTGCAGAGCGAGCCCACATACTCTTCACCCAGTCTCTCCCAGTGTTCATATCTTATATAAACAACAATAGTACAATACCCAAATCCGTGAGCATACAGTTCTGTCATTTTATCACAGGTATAGATTCACATATGACAATGTACAACCATAATCCAGATACAGAACTGCTCCATCACCCCCCCAGATCTCCCTTGTGTTACCCCTTTATAGGAGTCATGTTCACTCTTTTGCTTTCAACCATTCCTAACCCGTCTGTCTGTGCTCAGTTGATCAGTCATGTCCAACTCTTTGTCACTCTGTGGATTGTAGCCAGCCAGGCTCGTCTGTCTATGGGATTTCCCAGGCAAAAATACTGGAGCAGGTTGCCATTTGCTCCTCCAGGGGATCTTTCCCATCAAGGGATCAGACCCACGTCTCCTGCACTGGCAGGTGGATTCTTTACCACTAAGCCATCAGGGAAGCCCTCCCTAACTCCTAGCAACCACAAATTTGGGAACTTATAGATTTTTTAAAATTACTTTTTAACTATGTAAGTAATGCAAGCACACATCTGAGACTCGAATGTGAATCCCACTTCTACTATGAATGTGTTGTGTGTGTCCCTTAACCTCTTTGCACTTTAATTTCCTCTTGAAGAGCTAGAGATCACAGAAGCACCTTGGTCTGCCTACTGGGGATCAGCAGCACTAATGAACAGTGCCTGCCACAGTGGCTAGTGCTGGACCTAAGCCAGCTTTATGACCTAAGGGCCTCACCTCACCTAATCTGCTGGGCTTCTTGCTCTCCTGTCAGGAACCCACACATACCTCTTCTGAGATCAGGTTGTGCCACTCTCTCCTGACCACGCTGTTGTTATAGTGTAAGTGTGGCTTGGAGTACTTCACATATTCCAGGTTAGAGTTCAGTTTTTCCCAGTAGCCCTTAAAGCTATGCACCTGTAAGAGACAAAAACATCAGTGGGCTCGAGAAGCAGGTCCTATGGCCTGAACTGCATAGCACGCCCGTGCAGGCCTTCCTACAAAGCTCTCATGAGGCAGCATTTCTGAGCATATACTTCCCACAAGGGATGGCAGTCTTGTCCCGACAGGAATTTTAAAACAGACTCAAAGAGGCTTGCCTCCCTCCCTTTCTTTTCGAGCCCCTTTTACACAGAGAGAGAGCTGCTCACTTCCCAAAGCCAGTGTGACTCCCCCTGGGTGAAGGCTAAGCAGGGAAGCCTGCTTTGAACACATCAAGTCATTTCCTCCCTACAGACCCATTCTGACTCAGGTTATATCAACAATGTCCTGTTCAGTGACAGAATGGTCACAAGATTTGGAGCACATGGAAGCATAGGTTTACTTTCCAGTTAAGTTTATTTACTTCCAAAGGGTCTTTTTCAAAACTCAAGAATCAGAAAGGTGAACTCCTTTCACACTCAGTTGTCAACTACTTCAAAATGGAATTAGCTGGCAACCATCCCCCTCTAGGTTTTTGATATATTGATATCACTGTACTAGCCCGAAACAAAAAATATTCATTATGTTCATTTTAAAATAAAATGCTATAGTAATATATTTTTAATGTTAAAGAATATCCTGAAAAAAATTGTTTTTGCAAATTAAGACAGATTCATGATACCTATTATCTTGCCAAAATATATGCATTTATAAAAGATTTGACTGGGATCAAGGGTGCAATGTGTGGCCAGGAAACAAAGTGAGCTTAATGCCTACAGCAGGAACAGACTTGGCTGTATTACAAGGGAAAAAAAAGAGAACTTAAAAAAAATGCCCCATCAAGAAAAATGCCCTTTGTTAAGTAATAGCACATCACCCAAATTCTTATTGAAAGCACAGTGACAAGTGGCTTAAAATGGATACCAGTATCAGGAAAGTGAGTTACATAACAAAATGAACTTGCTATTTTAGAAGCTTGAGAGGCCTGTCCAGCCAGCATCCATTTTCACAGAGACAGGAAGAGCTATGTCCAAGAAATTGTTATTTCCAGAGGAAGTCGGAAACCTGGAGTCAGGTCCCACTCTACACCTGACCTATCTCTCCTATCTTTCCAGAGGAAGTCGGAAACCTGGAGTCAGGTCCCACTCTACACCTGACATATCTCTCCTATCTTTTCTTTCCTTGTCCATACATTGATAGTGGATACATCTTTGTCCACCATTTTGTCTCCCTTATATTGAAAGCAAACCCTGTAGACAACTGACAGAATTAGGACCCTGACAGGAAGTTGCTGCAGCTTTTCTTGCTGCAGCTATTTTACATCTGAGTTTAGGCGGCTGCTGCTGCTACTGCGGCTAAGTCACTTCAGTCGTGTCCGACTCTGTGTGACCCCATAGACGGCAGCCCACCAGGCTTCCCCATGCCTGGGATTCTCCAGGCAAGAACACTGGAGAGGGTTGCCATTTCCTTCTCCAATGCATGAAAGTAAAAAGTCAAAGTGAAGTTGCTCAGTCGTGTCCAACTCTTCGCGACCCCATGGACTGCAGCCCACCAGGCTCCTCCATCCATGGGATTTTCCAGGCAAGAGTACTGGAGTGGGGTGCCATCGCCTTCTCCAACTAGTGCCCAAAGCCAGCAAATTAACCGGTGTTGTGGTGCCATCTAGTGGTCAGTTATGCATTTAGTTCTGCCTGCTTTGCACTGGAGTCCCGCTGCTCGGTCCACTCAGCCTTGCCCAGGATGAGACAGAGGAGGAAGGAATGATGATGTCCTTCCTGTGCTATTTGTAGGTCTATTTAATATGGGTAGGTCACTGAAGGAGGTCACTGGGCTGGATGTTATGATATAGATATTGAGAGAGTGCAAGCAGTTAATGGCATATGTACTACTTGGTATCTACTAGATAAGGAGGCAATTTTTTAAACTATGAATTTGGCGGGGGGAGGTGGGAGGGGGGTTCATGTTTGGGAGTTCGTGTAAAAAAATAAATAAATACAAAAAAATTAAAAAAAAATTCACGAAGATCATTATAAATTGGGAGGTCTATTTGGAAGTCTGTGCTTAGTCACTCAGTCATATCCAACTCTGTGATCCCATGGACTGTAGCCTGCCAGGCTCCTCTGTCCATGGGGATTCTCCAGGCAAGAATACTAGAGTGGGCTGCCATGGCCTCCTCCAGGGGATCTCCCCAACCCAGTATTGAACCCAGGTCTCCCACATTGTAGGTGGATTCTTTACCGTCTGAGCCACCAGGAGAGCCCAAGAATACTGGAGTGGGTAACCTATCCCTTCTCCAGGGGATCTTCCCGACTCAGGAATCGAACCGGGGTCTCCTGAACTGCAGGTGAATTCTTTACCAGCTGAGCTACCAGGGAAGCCCATTTGGAAGTCTTGGAAATAGATAAGACCCAGAAGATGAAAATGGATACATAAGTGAAAAGTGAAGAGAGGATGTTCCAGGTGCAGCTCCTAGGAAATGAGCAAAGATTCAGCCCCTAGACAGAGCTTTAGAAAAAGTAGAGAAAACAAACCCATGGCACTCCAATCTCTGCAGTGAATATATCTGCCCCAAGGGTATGACTGCCAACCTCAGTAACCACCTGGGTCCCATTCCCTAGACTCCTACTGGTGTGGGCTGGGACCTGGGCCTCATGAGTTTTAGACATTCCCCAGGCATTTCTACTGTTCAGCCTGGGCTGAGAACATGCTTGAGCACATCCAGGTTATGTGAGTCTCTTATCCACTCTTGAAGGTTTTCATCTACATCTCTGGCTTAAAGGCTGATGAAGAACCACCTGCCTGAAGACTTGCAATTGTGTTGTGACATAACAGGAGATAGGGTTAGAGAGGAGGTTCAATCTAACCTTCAAAGAATCTTCAGATGCCAAAGTAACACCAGGACATTCCTCGACCCAGAGAGTAAAAGCACCAAGGTAAAATGCTAGCTGTTGTTACATGGTCTGGGGGGAAGAGGGCGTGGGAGCTACACAATCACACCCTACCAGCCAGCCTGGGAGCACAGAAAGACACNGACTGTAGCCTGCCAGGCTCCTCTGTCCATGGGGATTCTCCAGGCAAGAATACTAGAGTGGGCTGCCATGGCCTCCTCCAGGGGATCTCCCCAACCCAGTATTGAACCCAGGTCTCCCACATTGTAGGTGGATTCTTTACCGTCTGAGCCACCAGGAGAGCCCAAGAATACTGGAGTGGGTAACCTATCCCTTCTCCAGGGGATCTTCCCGACCCAGGAATCGAACCGGGGTCTCCTGAACTGCAGGTGAATTCTTTACCAGCTGAGCTACCAGGGAAGCCCATTTGGAAGTCTTGGAAATAGATAAGACCCAGAAGATGAAAATGGATACATAAGTGAAAAGTGAAGAGAGGATGTTCCAGGTGCAGCTCCTAGGAAATGAGCAAAGATTCAGCCCCTAGACAGAGCTTTAGAAAAAGTAGAGAAAACAAACCCATGGCACTCCAATCTCTGCAGTGAATATATCTGCCCCAAGGGTATGACTGCCAACCTCAGTAACCACCTGGGTCCCATTCCCTAGACTCCTACTGGTGTGGGCTGGGACCTGGGCCTCATGAGTTTTAGACATTCCCCAGGCATTTCTACTGTTCAGCCTGGGCTGAGAACATGCTTGAGCACATCCAGGTTATGTGAGTCTCTTATCCACTCTTGAAGGTTTTCATCTACATCTCTGGCTTAAAGGCTGATGAAGAACCACCTGCCTGAAGACTTGCAATTGTGTTGTGACATAACAGGAGATAGGGTTAGAGAGGAGGTTCAATCTAACCTTCAAAGAATCTTCAGATGCCAAAGTAACACCAGGACATTCCTCGACCCAGAGAGTAAAAGCACCAAGGTAAAATGCTAGCTGTTGTTACATGGTCTGGGGGGAAGAGGGCGTGGGAGCTACACAATCACACCCTACCAGCCAGCCTGGGAGCACAGAAAGACACTCCTCTCTGTCAGCCAGCATTTATGGCACTAGCTGAGTACTAAGCATCATATTCATCAGGGACAACAGGAGAGGAAAAGCCACAACAATCTAAGATGCGCACTGCCAGCTTCTTGAAAAGTGCTTATAATGCTTTCAAATACACAAAAATGCTTTATAAGAAAATACCCATGAGTTTAGCTACTTTTGGAAGACTCTGGTGTTAGAAACCATCAGATCCTTAAGGAATGACCCAGGAGCATTTCCCTACACAAAGGACAGTTTTACATTTTGATTTTAAAGGAAGGAGAATTATTTCAAGTCTCTTCTTGAGAAATAATCTTAATTTGACTTTTAGGATGACATGAAATAATTACCAAATGTAGCCCACCACGACTAATATTAATTGAAAAAAAGGACTAAAGGGTTATATTAAGAGACTGTTTGCCACTTATGTGGGAAATAAATTTGATTTTTTTTCTCTTTAAAAAGAAGTACCAAGAAAGGGGAAGAAAAAAAAAGCACTGTGGTACTTATTGGCTCATCTGCAAATTACTGCCAGGAAAAAAATATCTGCTTCTCATTTCTTAAAGGCCCCCTGGCTTTGATCCTACATCTGCTGATTAACCAGCATCTTCTTTCACAGAAGAAGCAGCCAACCTTACCCTTCATGCCAGGGGTCAACTAGTAGAGGTAAAGCATCAAACTTGTTTCTTCAGTGGATACTATCTCAGTATCAGCTTTTACTTGCAGCCCAGAGAAATACATGGCCCACTACCTCCAGTACAAACAGAATAAAGAAACATCTATGTGTCCATAAAGCTGGCAAGGTACCATACTAAGCCAAGACGCTCTAAACAGGGCCATCCACACAGAGGACAGTGACTTTAACTCCTGAGGCTTCCTGCTAGGAAGACCGCATGTTGTATGTGCAAATTCTCCTATTTATAAGTGGACTATCTCCTTCTTCCCAACATTTAGTAAAAATATCTCTCTTCTCTTCCCAGCTGGGTAGTACTCATTTTTAATGGGATGTAATTTTTAATGTAATTTCTAAACTATTACATCTTACGATCAGCATGTATCTGAGAAAGCCCAGGCTAAGATAGTTTCCTACTCTCAGCCTTAAGAATTAAACATTATGTTCTCAACCAAACTACAAACAAAAGCAGCACAGTCAAATGACTGGCAGAGGAGAAAGAAAAATAGGAATCCTTGATCAGGTCTGTTCCTCAATTTCAATATCTGGGAAGTAAACTGAAGGTACTCCCATCTCTAAAGATAATGACAGGAATAAATTTCCCAGCCTGGTGTGCTGTCTCTAACAAGTAGTGTTTCTCTGGACCATTATAAAATTATGTTTCTACAATCTTAATTGAACTTGCCATAATTCTCTGCCTCTAAAAATACACTATATAGGAATAACTTGTGTTTTTTCTCTCCAACAGTCTATTGACAAAATTCTTCACTTCTGGTCACCAAATGTGTGGGTTTCTTCCTCCACATTCATCAATTCTCCAGTGCCAGCAAGGTGTCCTACAATTATCTGGAGACAGTCTCAGACCCCACAGGTTGAGGACTTAGTTCCACAAGGCTGCTCCCTTTTCAAATGCTAATCTCAAGTCCAGGTTGCTACCTGTGATTCTGACCGACTGCCTATCAATCCGAGGTTCCCAGCGCCCCCTTCATGGGTTCTATAATATGTTACAGTGGTTCTGAACTCAGGACTACAGTTTACTTCCTATATGCTAGTTGATTATAAATGGATACAACTCAGTAATAGCCAGACTGAAGAGATGCGTAGGGCAGGAATGGGCTCTGAGCTTCCATGTCCTCTTCGGGTGCACCACCCCCACCCCTGCACCTCCATATATTCATCCAACCCATTAAATTTCTGAAACCTTTCAACTAGGGTTCTTTATGAAGGCTCCATCACACAGGCACAATTGATTAAACCACTGGCCATCGGTGGCTGAACTCTATCTCTAGCCATTCTAGCCTTGGAAGGTGGTGTTGGTAGAGGGCTGAAAGGGCCAACCCTCTAATCACATGGTTGGTTCTGCTGGCAACCAGCTCCACCCTTAGGTGCTTTCCAAAAGTAACTTCATTGACAAACTCAGGTGTGGCTGAAAGGGGCTTGTTAGGAATAATAAGACCTTCTTTTCACCTTTGTGCTCTGGAGCTATTTCAGGAACTGGAGCACTAAGCATTATAACAAAAGATCTCCCTATAGTTCTTATCACTTAGGAAATCACAAAGATTTTAGGAGCTCTGTGCCAGGAATCATGGAAGAAGATGAAAGATATTTTTCTGGTTATATCACAAGATCACATATGTACAAACTAAACTTTGGAAAGTCAATATCTCACACGTAACCTATTGACATTTCTGGTAATACTACACTGTTGTCAAAGCAACAATTCTCATTTTTAAAAACTGTAAGTTGTTACGATTCAACACTTTGAGTTGCTAAGAAACATTTTCTTCAAGTGATGGTGGCCATCTGCACTGGAAGGGTAAAGGAAAAAGGTGTCTTTTGTGCCTCACTAAAAGCTTAATTATGCTCATGCTTTGCCCAATTAAAACAGTATTTTTTAAACATTTTTTAAGTGTTTAAGAGAAGAAGCATAATCAAGTGAAAACCACTCTTTCTCCAGTTGCTCAGGGGCATCCAGACCCCTGATGGACATTGCAGCAGCCCCCTCACTTAGAGTGGCCATAACTGGGAAAGGGCTTGAAGTCCTTCTTCCCACTCTCTGGGTCAGATAGTTAATAGTCACAACACAAATGGTTAAATTAAAGCCTTCCTTACTGTATAAAATGAAACTAAAGATGTCTGGCTTAAAAATACTTTAATAAAAATACTCCATTTCTCCATTCTTGATATTCAAGTAAGCTATTGTTTCTACTTTTTTTTTTTTATTCTTACATGACTTCCTGTGGAAGGGATTAAATCATTCTTAGGAAGGCCATTCTCAATGACATTCCTTTTAAGGTTTTAAGGTGCAGATCTTGTTTTGAAATACTTTTTGTTTCATTTTTTAAAAATTCTTTTGGAAACCATTCTATAGAGGAAAACTTTTCTTTCAGATGATAAACTGGTATAAACCAATTAAATTCAATGTCCATATATTAAACATTTATAAAGTACTCCACTTCACACTAAAATTATTTGCAGAAAGACCAGAAGGAAAGTGCTCGTCTAGTTTCATTTTGTTCTTCCTTCTCCAGACTCCTTATCAGGGCAGTCATCTTACAAGCAGAATGGAAGCAACTGTGCTCAGAGCAGACAGGGGTCCCTTGGGCCTCATGGAAAATCCAGCAGCAAGTACACCTTTGAGAGATAACTTGTGATTCAGGTTAAGGGTGCTCAGAGCCAACTCCTATCAGGGAAGCTGCAAGAATAGTCACATAACGGGCCAGGGAGGGAGGAAAAGTAGAGGGGATATGCTACTACAACAAGATCCATTGCAATATAATTGGGCTGGGACCCGCGGTAGAAGTAGGTCAAAGGCAGCTGCTTATAGTGAGAGGTATTATGTAAGCAGAGATGGGGAAACTAATGAGAGTTGTGAGGGCCAAGTGTCCTGTGAACTGAAAGATTCGATAAGTTACGGGGATGGGGGAGAGGGGCAGGAGCTGGCCCAACCAAACCCAGTACCATCTTCTCCTGAGTCCAAGGGAAAATCCCTCGGCATTCCTATGGCTTCCCTGATGGATCATGTTTGCATGGAAAGGACAGTGAAGAGATCTACAGCTCAGACTTGTCCTATGTAATACTCTGACTCGTACATGAAAACATGTAGCGTCTCAGAAGAACTCCCAAGCATGTTTGGGAACAGTTAATGGGAAATAACTCTCTGCAGAGCCAAATGCTAAAGACAATTAGGGGAGAGGAGAAAAAAGGAGGAAAAGGCAAAGTGAGTAACAAAGAAGGAAATAAATGAACTACATAAAAAAATAATTGTTTATGCACACACACACACACACAAAGTTGGAGAGTGCAAAAATAAGCTAGCTTGTTCCCAAGCAAAGACAAATTGTATTCTTAGAATAAATCAATGGGTAAAAATCTTGAGAACCTTCCCATCAGTGTTTTATACTTAATTTTTTAAATGAAAATATATAATGTTGGTAAGGTTATAGTAAAACTGATAAACTCATAAATCCCTTATGATACTGTAAATTATCAGAATATTTTTTGAATATGAGTTTGGCAATAAAAATCAAAGGCTCTAAAAATTGTCATGGCCTTTCACTCAGTAATACTCCTGGGCATTTAACCTTAGAGAAATAAATAAACAACACACGCACACACACACACCCCCCCCCAAGAAAAACCTACATAAAAGTATTCACTGCCAAATTATTTTTAATAGCAAAAATAATTCTTTCAGTGGGGGCTAGAGACAAACTAAATGTCTCAAAATGGAAGAATGATTAAGTAAACTAAGACACAGCAACACAGTGGAAACCTATGGAGTCATTAAAAGTTATAATTAGGAAAATTGTGAAGTTTATGTATCAATATGAAAATGTGCATGATATACTATAATTCACAGTATTTACTAAATATCACTAGGTGGCCAGTACTACTAGATGGCAAAATATGTGCACCTATGACAAAGACCAAGAGGAAGTGGGGCAAATAGACAGTTATGTTAGAAATTAAAGAACCGTGGGTGACATTGCTCTCTTCTAAAAATTCCTTCCCTGGCTTATTGTGTGTCCATTAAACAGATTCTGGATTTGTTGAACTAGTGGTAAAAGCAAAAACAACAGAATTAAAGGATGGAGGTTCTTAATAAGAATCTTTTAACCTTTCTTTTGCATCATTTTCCTGCTTTTGTAGATCTTCAAAGTTGCCTCACATTGCTGCCTAGAAACCTCTCTTATCCATCTCCACTTAAAGGATGCTTGAAGTCCAAAACCAAGAACCACTAAACTTGCCCCAGTGGGCCCTCTCTCACCCCCAGGGCATCACCATGACCTCAACCGCCCACAGCTTCCCCCCCCCAGCTTCCTGGGCCTGGCCTGCTCTTCATGGATTCAAAAGAATCAAATGTAAATACCAAGAGGCACACTGGGCTGCCTGCTGCCAAAAGTTGAGATTTCCCAGCACACAGCAAGCTATAATTAACAGGAGGCAGTGCCAAAAACAACAAAGGAGCTTCAAGGAAACTGTGCTAAAATACTCCCCAGTTTTTAACAACATACACATTCTTTTCTACTCACCCACCTTACCCCACCCTCCCCATTGTCTTAGAAACGCCTGTGAAACCACCAGACTGTAGAGAGACACTAACGCTGTCGCTTGGCAGGCAGGAAGAAGGTGCTCTGAGACCACAGAGACAGCCCGAACAGGCCACTCTTAAGAAGCAGAAAGCCTGTTCTCAGAACCAGAAGGAAACTAGATAATCCCAGCCCAGGTTACTTAATGGTTTTAAGATTCTGTGGTGTGTGTGTATGTGTGTGTGTATTGAGGGGGTGACAAAGTAAATGCGGTTAAAAAAAAAAAAAAAAAAAAACTACAGCGCTCAGGTCCTCTAGAGAAGATTGACAGGACTTCCTCCAGCGTGAACTGGCTTCAAGCACAGTGGAAAGTATAGCTTCTACATGCTTCATATTCTGTCTTCAGAAAACCTCCCTCTTTAAAGAGCACTCCTAAGAGTTGCCCTGATACCTTCCTTCAAGACTACCACGTAGGAAGGACTGCCTAGACAGCCAGCCTTGCCCCTCACCACACCCACCCCCAGTAGTTTACAATCCCTTCTGGAACCGCCATGACGTGAGGGACAGGTGACTGTGGAGGCCAGCAAGGAAGCCACGCAGGCCTGGGCTTCTGTCTCTCTGTAAGCACTTACCTTCATAAGAGGCAACGGAATCTCTTCTGTCACAAGGGTTATTCCAGGAATTTCCTGTGGAGTGGGGAAACACACACAACTGCTGAACATATCAACTACCACCAGCCCGAGCCTTCAGGAAGTGTTTTCTGTGCACACAGAAGCTGAGGGCAGCTCCCAGTTTGCTAACCTCTACTTTAAATAAACCTTGGGGTTTATAAATACTAGTGAACACAGCCTATCTCTTACCTCAGGAAGGAAATATTCTGTAAAGTTACGATTATGATAGTTGACAGTATCACTAAAGGAAAGAATAAGACTACTATGAAGAAACACAGAATAATGTATTATTTATACATTTCCATTTAAGAACAAAGGAGGCAAATTACATTTGCACCATCAAGTATGATGATAAGGTGGACACTTTCTTTTTTTTTTTTACTCCTTTCTCCCTCTTCCCCTTCATTTAAATATGTTATAGTTGATTCCCATCTCACTAATGGGATTCTTTTTTGACTTCAGTGGAAAACTGTTCTGCACTTCATCCTCCAACGTAAGTTCAGAAATAAGAGATCTCCATAAAGAGTTTATACAGCACGATCACCATGGCAAATGTGCAAGAGGCAATTCATATCAGGAAATCCAAATAGTAACATTCTTCTAACTCATGAGCATTACAACAGAAATTTAAACAAAAAGATAAGCTGCCAAAATTGCCACTTATTTTGAAAAGAGTGGTTCCTTGTTGTTATTAATCTCTCAACTAGTCAATTCCTCTTTCATTTCCTACAAGAAAGTAGACGATATATGGGAAAATAGAAATAAAACCTAGTATTTGTTTAGAATGTCCTGGGTTTCATTGACATACAATATTCCTGAGAAAAATAGCATCACAGGGATGGAGAAATAAATTTTCAAGCAACTGAGATCTTCACTTGACAGGAGAAAGCCTTTTTTAAGAATCTATATGTGCCTCACTTATCACTACGCAGGAACAGAAATTTCACTACAGTTTTAGGTTATAAATAGCATCTTAAAATAGGCACAACAGGCCTCATTGTCTGCAAAGCATAAATCAGGATTATCTATGTGTAAGAGCACAATATTTTCTAGTACCTTAAAAAATCCAGCTATTTACAGAAATAATTTATTTCCATATAATAATAGAAGTATGAATTAAAATTTTCTATTGTGGCAAGTATTTATTAAGGCTATAGCATTAAGAGCATATGCAGATTGTGAAGTGAAGTTGCTCAGTCGTCTCCGACTCTTTGCGACCCCGTGGACTGTAGCCCATCAGGCTCCTCTGTCCATGGGATTCTCCAGGCAAGAATACTGGAGTGGGTTGCCATTTCCTTCTCCAGGGGATCTTCCCAACCCAGGGATCGAACCCAGGTCNGTGTTGGAGAAGACTCTTGAGAGTCCCTTGGACTGCAAGGAGATCCAACCAGTCCATTCTGAAGGAGATCAGCCCTGGGATTTCTTTGGAAGGAATGATGCTAAAGCTGAAACTCCAGTACTTTGGCCACCTCATGCAAAGAGTTGACTCTTTGGAAAAGACTTTGATGCTGGGAGGGGTTGTGGGCAGGAGAAGAAGGGGACGACAGAGGATGAGATGGCTGGATGGCATCACTGACTCAATGGACGTGAATCTGAGTGTACTCCGGGAGTTGGTGATGGACACAGAGGTCTGGTATGCTGCGATTCATGGGGTCACAAAGAGTCAGACACGACTGAGCGACTGAACTGAACTGAACTGATTATGAAAAAGGGGCTTCCCGAGTGGTGTAGTGATGAAGAATCCACCTGCCAATGCAGGTGACACGGGGGATGTGTGTTTGATCCCTGGATTGGGAAGATATCCTGGAGTAGGAAATTGCAACCCATTCCAGTATTCTTACCTAGAGAATCACATGGACTGAGGAGCTTGGAGGGCTACAGTCCATGGGGTAAAAAAAGAGTTGGATACAACTTACTGACTAAACAATAACAAAGTTAGAAGTCTGTATATTTAGCCCAATATCAACAGAGAAGATATTGCAAAGCATAGTAATAAATATATTTTATCATATCACTGTATTTAAGAATTAATATTAAGAAGGTTATCCTCAACAATATACTATTTCATTTTGCAATGAATTATTTAGTTTTGCATGTGTTTTTTTTTCATCTTTATAAAATAGTACAATTTTAAATGTAGTCTTCTGAGATATTTCTGAAAATATATATTTCAATTAGCATTTGGTTTCTAAGATTTTAACTATTGCTGTAGCTCTGCTGCTATTCTTCCTAAAGGAAATAAATCCTGAATATTCATTGGAAGGACTTATGCAAAAGCTGAAACTCCAGTACTTTGGCTACCTGATGTGAAGAACTGACTCATTTGAAAAAACCCTGTTGCTGGGAAAAATTGAAGGTGGGAGGAGAAGGGGAGGACAGAGGATGAGATGCTTGGATGGCATCACCAACTCAATGAACATGAGTTTGAGTAAACTCTGAAAGTTGGCGATGGACAGGGAAGCCTGGCATGCTGCAGTTCATGGGGTCACACAGATTTNGGAGGAGAAGGGGAGGACAGAGGATGAGATGCTTGGATGGCATCACCAACTCAATGAACATGAGTTTGAGTAAACTCTGAAAGTTGGCGATGGACAGGGAAGCCTGGCATGCTGCAGTTCATGGGGTCACACAGATTTGGACATGACTGAGTGAGCTGAACTGATGATATAAACTAATCACAGTTATTGCATCTATTCAGCCTTTGTTGGAAAGAGTCAGACACAACTGTGCAACTAACACGATAACACATTATGAAGAAAAGGCACTGCTAAGCTTTTGTGGAAGCTGATATTGATCATATGTGATCGCTTTATAATTTTAATAATAAAAAATATATTCAGTATGAATTCTCATTTTGTAAGTTATCAAAGTGAAACTGACACATTTAAAATGACTTATCTTGACAAAGCCAGGGTTATGAATTACTTCTCAGACTTTATACAACTGCCACTATATAAATGCATTTTTTTCTATTGTAACCATTGCTAGTTTATTCCTATATTTCTCAACCAAGTATTTGTTCACTTTTAAGAGCAGACAAAAGAAATCTGTTCTATAAATCTGAGACAAGAATAATATCATTAATTTTAATCATTGGTATCAGCAGTCTTAAAAGGCATCAAAATTCTCTGCTCCTTTTCTGAATGAGAACTAGATGTTATTTTACTGTATCAGAAAAAAACCCAGGGATCGAACCCAGGTCTCCTGCATTGCAGGCAGATGCTTTATCCTCTGAGCCACCAGGGAAGGCTCAGAGGATAAAGATTAGAGATATGCAGATTAGAGAAAAGTAAATGATTTATATCAATGCTAAAATCAAATCATAGGATCATAGAATTTCAGAACTAGGAGAGACCTTTAAGGTAACATACTCTAACCGCAAGAACTTTAAAGCAACGTGGTAAACCCTAAAATAAGCTCTGTGCAGTGGTTTAACTGGGCTTTTTCATATTTTTCATATTGTATTTCTCGTAGGACTTCCTGATATCACTCTATGTGTCCACAAAGTTCCTCTGCCCCACAAAAAAGGAGAAATACAAATGTGAAGAACTGTCTGTCAGGGTGACAGTCACACAACATCTCAAATAACATATTCTCAACCCTGGGAACTAGAGGAACTGTTTAGTTTCCCAGACACTGTACACAGAATAGTGACAGCCAGCATTGGTGGTGAGGAGAGGAAGCTGAGATGTACATTTCCTGCTTCTGGCCAGGATGGAGGTGGGGGTTAACCTGCAAACTTCCTGCCACCTTACCACAGAGTCTGCACGTCTGAAGAACCCTTGTTTTTCAAATAGTGAGGACCTGGAGAAGAAACAAGCTCAGATCTTCCCTTATAACTTTACAACAAGGCATTAAAGTTTAACAACTCTAACAATGAGAGACAAGAAGAAAGGGCCTTTGGGAAAACACTTCCATTGTGTATGTCAAAAATTCAGAAATTAATCAAACATGGGACTTCCCTGGCTGGAAGACTAGTGATTAAGTGGTTAAGACTCCATGCTTCCACTGCACAGGGCACAGCTTCGATCCCTGGTGGGGGGAACTAGGACCCTGCATGCTGCATGACAGGGCCACCACCAAACAAATAAAAAATCAAACACATCTGAAAGGCCTTTTTAAAGGATTAAATTTAGATAGTTTTAAAGCAAAATGGGAAGTGTTACAGTTTATCCTAGTACTTGTTTTCTGATGTCTCCTGAAATAAATTTATTTTTCTAAATGCCTTGTTGATACAAACCTCTGCCTCAAGGGTAAGCACACAGTAGTTCTAACATCTAAACATGTAAGGAGGAAAGGCCGAACCTTTTTTCAGGGGCAGCCTGTACATGGTTTTCACTTCTGATTCAACAAAGTTCAGTTTGTTGAACCACATTCAAGAGAAAATGAACAGTTTTCTCCTGTAACACTTCTTCCCAACTAAAAGGAAGGGAGTCTGGACCAACAGGAAGAAAACGATGAATGGGGTGAATTTGCTTAAGATTACTGACTTTAACTGATCTTGACACTCTAGAGTTATCACAGCTTTTCTTCCTAAGGCTGGGGGGAAAGTTTATGAAGGTGCTAATCTACTAAGTAAATAGAGTGGCTGTGAGTAACAGCAGTGGTCCAGCCGCTGCTCATTTATAAAATTCTAAGATTTATTTTCATCTACTTCCGCTGCTAAAAAATCTTTAAAAACTGAAACAATTTGAAGATGATAGAAGCTTCATTCTGCTTGGTAGTAGGAAGGGTAGCACATACACTGTATCTTCTCCTTCAATTCTAGAGTTTTATGTTAAATACATTTGGCCAACAGTAACAATTCACTGTCTTTCTTCTGCTAGAAATCCCCAATTCAGATCCTTATGGGGGCTTCCCTGATAGTTCAGGTGGTAAAGAATCGGCCTGCAATGCAGGAGACCCCAGTTTGATTCTTGGGTTGGGAAGATCCGCTGGAGAAGGGGTAAGCTACCCACTCCAGTATTCCTGGGCTTCCGTTGTGGCTCAGCTGGTAAAGAATCCACCTGCAATGTGGTTCAGTCCCTGGGTTGGGAAGATCCCCTGAAGAAGGGAATGGCTACCCACTCCAGTATTCTGGCCTGGAGAATTCCATGAACTGTATAGTCCACAGGGCCACAGTCAGACACGACTGACTGACTTTCACTTTCATTTTTAGATTCTTATGAGTCAAAANTGGGTTGGGAAGATCCCCTGAAGAAGGGAATGGCTACCCACTCCAGTATTCTGGCCTGGAGAATTCCATGAACTGTATAGTCCACAGGGCCACAGTCAGACACGACTGACTGACTTTCACTTTCATTTTTAGATTCTTATGAGTCAAAATAGAAATGAAATCATGGCCTTGGTTACTGAGACAAGGACGTCCTACAACTGATCCACAACTGCGAATCAATTTTAATTACACAAGGAATATATAAAGTGTTAACTTACTGTATCCCAAGTGAGCAGTGAGGAATACGGCAAAAGTTTATCCATGTTACTTGTCTCTGGATAAATGCTCCAATATGAAGAAGCTGAGTAAGTTTGGGGAGGGGGAGACATGTTTTAATATGAAGAATAGGCAGTAGACTTTGTAATTCACCAAAACAAGCAAACCAACAAAAGTTTTCATTGCCTTATTCTTCATTCTCAAAAGGCTAATCATCACTGTTCTGTCTGCTGATTAAAGTGTTCAGGTTCTACTTTTTACACTGAGAACAATTTTTAAAATTATTTGACATTTACATCTGTCCAAATGACATTATATCACTTCACACAGAGCCAGCCAACACAATGCTGAGCATTACTTTTTACTGGAAAAAAAAAAATCACTAACAAGGTTACAGAATCAAGATCATGTCTTATATTTCATCAGTCTCCAAGGAGTCACAGCTTCTTGCAAAAATCACAAGAGAATGAAGTTTAATTAGCAGCTGACTACAATAGAGTTTAAAAATAAAATGCTCCTATCCAACATTTTGACATATTGAGGCCTTATCAATTTACTGCTTTCCCTTAAGCAAAATGATCATGGATTCAATTTAACATGCACCATCAGAAACACCTACCAATTATAAATTCCTGAATGAGGTCAAATGAATGGCAGGCAGAGATGTTCTCAGAAATCCACTGAATAATCTTTAAAAAGTAAGAAGACAATTCCGTTGGTATTTAAATCTAAACCGTGCCCTCCCACTACCAAAGAAATACATGATATGTATGAATCTTTTAAAGTGTGATATCTATTTTAGAACTGCCTAGGAATACACTCACTTTTACGTAACCCAAAGCTGCGTGGGTAAAACAGCACTATAAATGAGATCCTCTTCATACATCATTTTAATAAACGCCCTTGGCAGGAATCCAAATAAGTCTTCTTGAATCTAGTGTTTGTTTTTGCTGCTGCTGCTGCTGCTGCTAAGTCGCTTCAGTCGTGTCTGACTCTGTGCGACCCCATAGATGGCAGCCCACCAGGCTTCCCCATCCCTGGGATTCTCCAGGCAAGAACACTGGGGTGGGTTGCCATTTCCTTCTGCAATGCATGAAAGTGAAAAGTGAAAGTGAAGTCGCTTAGTCGTGTCCGACTCTAGCAACCCCATGGACTGCAGCCTACCAGGCTGCTCTGTCCATGGGATTTTCCAGGCAAAAGTACTGTATAATCCCTGTTGTATCTACGATTCTCTCCATCAACCTCTATAACATCCTGCTGCAGAAACAAAACTCTTTGTTCCTGAACCTTAGAACTGATGCTATAAGGTTTGACTAGCCATGGAGCCGGTCACATTTCTGATCCTGCCAATAAGTTGTTCTTATTCCCAAAAGTACTCATGATAGTCGTCTTACTTAGAACAATTAAATGTTTAAATAATATTTATTATTTAATAATATTTAAATATGTAATAATATCATTAATACCATTAATTATTAATTGATAATGTTTAAATATTTGATTGTTTAAATATGTTATTTAAATATTTAAACAACTATATATTTAAATGCTATTTAAATCTATAAATATTAATAAAATATTACCCTAGACAAGTGAAATATGGATACAAAAAGAGTACTAGTGGGTAGGGAAAAGTTGAGTGCTTGGCTAGTAGGAAGCTGCTGTATTGCACAGGGAGCTCAGCTCAGTACTCTGTGATGACCTAGAGGTCTGGGATAGGAACTGGGAGGAAGGTTCCCGAGGGAGAAGATGTGAGTATATGTATAGCTGATTCACTTTGTTGTCAGCAGGAACTAACACAACACTGTAAAGCAATTATACTCCAATTTGAAAAAACGAAGATAAAGCTGAAAAAATAAAATGCTCAAAATACAGCTCAAAGAGACAAAGAGTTGGTACAAAGATGAAAGAGAAATTGAGACAAGGAACACAAAGCAAGAAGCTCCAAAATACAGCTAATAAGGATTACAGAAATAAATCAGAGGTAGAATGAAGGAGAGATAATAGTCAAAGACATATTGGTAGAGAATTTTCCATAATGAAAAATCATTAGACCAGTCTGCAATAGAACCCTAAATCCTGAAGAAAATACATAACACAAATCCACAGCTAATACATTGAAACAAAATGACAGAATATAGAGGATGATATAAAAATCTTAAAATGTGTATCTGAAAAGAAGCAGCAGACAGCAGACTTTTGACTGGTTACAACAGATGTCACAGATGACCAAATACTATTTTCTTTCTTTTTTTTTGTTTCTTTAACCTCCCTCCCTATCCCATCCCTCCAGGCTGACACAGAGCCCGTTTCCATTTCCTAAGCCATACATCAAATTCCCGTTGGCTATCTATTTTACATATGGAAGTGTAAGTTTCCTTGTTACTCTTTCCATACATCTCACCCTCTCCTCCCCTCTCCCCATGTCCATAAGTCTATTCTCTGTCTGTTTCTCCATTCTTGCCCTGTAAATAAATTCTTCAGTACTATTTCTCTAGATTCCATATATATACATTNCTTGTTACTCTTTCCATACATCTCACCCTCTCCTCCCCTCTCCCCATGTCCATAAGTCTATTCTCTGTCTGTTTCTCCATTCTTGCCCTGTAAATAAATTCTTCAGTACTATTTCTCTAGATTCCATATATATACATTAGAATATGGTATTTATATTTCTCTTTCTGACTCATTTCACTCTGTATAATAGGTTCTAGGTTCATCCACCTCATTAGAACTGATTCAAATGTATTCCTTTTTATGGCTGAGTAATATTCCATTGTGTAGATGTACCACAACTTTATCCATTCATCTGTCGATGGACATCTAGGCTGCTTCCATGTTCTAGCTAATTGTAAATAGTGCTTCAGTGAACAACAGGATACATGTGTCTCTTTCAATTTTGGTTTCCTCAGGGTATATGCCTAGGAGTGGGATTGCTGGGTCATATGATGGTTTTATTCCTAATTTTTTAAGGAATCTCCATACCATCTTCCATAGTGGCTGTATTAATTTACATTCCCACCAACAGTGCAAGAGTGTTCCCTTTTCTCCACACCCTCTCCAGCATTTACTGTTTGTAGACTTCTTGATGAGGACCATTTCTGACTGGTGTTAGGTGATATCTCATAGTTTTGATTTGCATTTCTCTAATAATGAGCAATGTTGAGCATCTTTTTATGTGTTTGTTAACCATCTGTATGTCTTCTTTGGAGAAATGTCTGTTTAGGTTTTCTTCCCACTTTTTGATTGGTTGTTTGTTTTTCTAGCATTGAATTGTATGAGCTGCTTGTATATTTTGGAAATTAATCCTTTGTCAGTTATTTCATTTGCTATTATTTTCTCCCATTCTGAGGGTTGTCTTTTCACCTTGCTTATGTGCTTTCCTTTGCTGTGCAAAAGTTTTTAAGTTTAATCAGGTCCCACTTGCTTACTTTTGTTTTTATTTCTGTTATTCTAGAAGGTGGGTCACAGAGGATCTCGCTTTGATTTATATCATTGAGTGTTCTGCCTATGTTTTCCTCTAAGAGTTTTATAGTTTCTGGTCTTACTTTTAGGTCTTATCATCCATTTTGAGTTTATCTTTGTGTATGGTGTTAGGAAGTGTTCTAACTTCATTCTTTTACATGTAGCTGTCCAGTTTTCCCAGCACCATTTGTTGAACAGACTGTCTTTGCCCCATTGTATATTCTTGCCTCCTTTGTCAAAAATAAGGTTCCCATAGGTACATGGGTTTATCTCTGGGTTTTCTATCTTGTTCCATTGGCCTATATTTCTGTTTTTGTGTCAGTACCATACTGTCTTGATGACTGTAGCTTTATAGTATAATCTGAAGTCAGGAAGGTTGATTCCACCAGCACCAGTCTTCTTTATCAAGACTGCTTTGGCTGTTCAGGGTCTTTTGTGTTTCCATACGAATTGTGAAATTTTTTATTCTAGTTCTGTGAAAAATGCCATAGTCATTTTCACAATATTGATTCTTCCTACCCAGGAACAGAATATCTCTCCATCTGTTTATGTCACCTTTGATTTCTTTCATTAGTATCTTATAATTTTCTGTGTACAGTTCTTTTGTCTCCTTAGGTAAGTTAATACCTAGATATTTAATTCTTTTTGTTGCAGTGGTGAATGGGATTGATTCCTTAATTTCTCTTTCTGGTTTTTCATTGTTAGTATACAGAAATGCAAGTGATTTCTGTGTATTGATTTTGTATCCTGCAACTTTGCTAAATCCACTGATTAGCTCTAGTAATTTTCTGATACTATCTTTAGGGTTTTCTATGTACTGTATCAAGTCATCTGCAAACAGTGAGAGCTTTACTTCTGCTTTTCTGATCTGGATTCCTTTTATTTCTTTTTCTTCTCTGATTGCTATAGCTAGGACTTCCAGAACTATGATGAATAATAGTGGTGAAAGTGGACACCCATGTCTTGTTCCTGATCTTAGGGAGAATGCTTTCAGTTTTTCACCATTGAGAATAATGTTTGCTGTAGACTTATCATATATGGCCTTTACTATGTTGAGGTAGTTTCCTTCTATGTACTCCTCAAACTTTTTTGAAGAGTTTTAATCACAAATGCCTGATGAATTTTGTCAAAGGCTTTTTCTGCATCGATTTAGATGATCATATGGTTTTTATCTTTCAATCTGTTAATATGGTCTATCAAATTGATTTCTGTATATTGAAGAATCCTTGCATCCCTGGAATAAACCCAACTTGATCATGGTGTATGAGTTTTTTGATGTGTTGCTGAATTCTGTTTGCTAAAATTTTGTTGAGGATTTTTGCATCTATGTTCATCAGTGATATTGGCCTGTAGTTTTCTTTTTGTGTGTTGTCTGTCTGGTTTTGGTATCAGGGTGATGGTGGTCTTGTAGAATGAATTTGGAAGAGTCCCTCGCCCTGCAATTTTTGGAAAGAATTTTAGAAGGATAGGCATTAGCTCTTCTCTAAATGTTTGATAGAATTCTCCTGTGAAGCCATCTGGTTCTGGGCTTTTGTTTTTGGGGAGACTTCTGATCACAGCTTCAATTTCAGTACTTGCAACTGGGTTGTTCATAATTTCTAGTTCTTCCTGGTTCAGCCCTGGAGGATTTGAACTTTTATAAGAATTTGTCCATTTCTTCCACGTTATCTATTTAATTGCCATAGAGTTGTTCATAATAGTCTCTTAAAATCCTTTGTATTTCTACATTGTCTGTTGTAACCTCTCCTTTTTCATTTCTAATTTTGCTGATTTGATTTTTCTTTTTTTCTTGATGAGTCTGGCTAAGGGTTTGTCAATTTTGTTTATCATCTCAAAAAACCAGCTGTTAGTTTTATTAATCTTTACTATTGTTTCTTTCATTTCTTTTTCATTTATGTCTGCTCGGATCTTTATGATTTCTCTCCTTCTACTAATTTTGGGGTATTTTTTGTTCTTCTTTTTCCAGTTGTTTTAGGTGTAATGTTAGGCTATCTCTTTGATTTTTTCTTGTTTCTTACAGTAGGATTGTATTGCTATCAGTTCAGTTCAGTTCAGTCGCTCAGTTGTGTCCGACTCTTTGTGACCCCATGAATCGCAGCACGCCAGGCCTCCCTGTCCATCACCATCTCCCGGAGTTCACTCAGACTCACGTCCATCGCGTCTGTGATGCCATCCAGCCATCTCATCCTCTGTCATCCCCTTTTCCTCCTGCCCCCAATCCCTCCCAGCATCAGTCTTTTCCAATGAGTCAACTCTTTGCATGAGGTGGCCAAAGTACTGGAGTTTCAGCTTTAGCATCATTCCTTCCAAAGAAATCCCAGGGTTGATCTCCTTCAGAATGGACTGGTTAGATCTCCTTGCAGTCCAAGGGACTCTCAAGAGTCTTCTCCAACACCACAGTTCAAAAGCATCAATTCTTCGGCACTCAGCTTTCTTCACAGTCCAACTTTCACATCCATACATGACCACAGGAAAAACCATAGCCTTGACTAGGCGGACCTTAGTCGGCAAAGTAATGTCTCTGCTTTTGAATATACTATCCAGGTTGGTCATAACTTTTCTTCCAAGGAGTAAGCGTCTTTTAATTTCATGGCTGCAGTCACCATCTGCAGTGATTTTGGAGCCCAAAAAAATAAAGTCTGACACTGTTTCCACTGTTTCCCCATCTATTTCCCATGAAGTGATGGGACCGGATGCCATGATCTTCATTTTCTGAATGTTGAGCTTTAAGCCAACTTTTTCACTCTCCTCTTTCACTTTCATCAAGAGGCTTTTTAGTTCCTCTTCACTTTCTGCCATAAGGGTGGTGTCATCTGCCTATCTGAGGTTATTGATAGTTCTCCCGGCAATCTTGATTCCAGCTTGTGTTTCTTTCAGTCCAGTGTTTCTCATGATGTACTCTGCATATAAGTTAAATAAGCAGGGTGACAATATACAGCCTTGACGTACTCCTTTTCCTATTTGGAACCGGTTTGTTCCATGTCCAGTTCTAACTGTTGCTTCCTGACTTGCATACAGATTTCCTCTATAAACTTCCCTTTTAGGACTGTTTTTGCTTCACCCCATAGGTTTTGAGTTGCGTTTTCACTGTCACTTTTTTCTGGACATTTTTTTAATTTCCCTTTTGATTTTTTCAGTAACCTGTTGGTTATTTATAAATGTGTTGTTTAATCTCCATGTGTTTGTGTTTCTTAGTTTTTTTCGTGTAATTGATATCCAGTCTCATAGCATTGTGGTTGGAGAAGATGCTTGATAAGATTTCAATTTTCTTAAATTTACTGAGGTTTGATTTGCAATCCAGGATATGGTCTATCCTGGAGAATGTTCCATGTGCAGTTGAGAGAAAGGTGTATTCTTCTGCATTTGGATGGAATGTCCTGAAGATATTAATGAGATCCATCTCATCTAATGTATCATTTAAGGCTTGTGTTTCCTTGTTAATTTTCTGTTTTGATGGTCTGTCCATTGGTGTGAGTAGGGTGTTAAAGTCTCCTACTATTATTGTGCTACTGTCAATTTCTCCTTTTATGTCTGTTAGTATTTGTCTTATGTATTAAGGTGCTCCTGTGTTGGGTGCATAGATATTTACAATTGTTATGTCTTCTTGTATTGATCCCCTGATCATTATGTAGTGTCCTTCCTTATCTCTTGTAATCTTCTTTATTTTAAGGTCTATTTTGTCTGATATGAGGATTGTTACTCCAGCTTTCTTTTCCTTCCCATTTGCATGAAATATATTTTTCCATCCTCTCACTTTCAGTCTATATGTGTCTTTAGGTCTGAAGTGAGTTTCTTGTAGACAGCATATATATGGGTCTTATTTTTGTATACATTCAGCCAGTCTGTGTCTTTTGATTGGAGATTTAATGACTTACATTTAAAGTAATTATTGACATATATGTTCCTATTGCCATTTTCTAATTGTTTGGGGGTGATTTTGTAGATATTTGAGAAACTCTCTATCTTCCTGAGCACTTCCTTGGAATGTTACTGATAGAGCTAATATTCACTCACAATATGAAAAAGAACAGTGAAAAAAACAGACATGCCTCCCAGTGTGAGGTCTGCGTGCGTAAAAAAGGAGAGTACAAGGGAAGAACACCTTCAAGTCAGGATGAAAACAATAAACCTCAGTTGTCACCGAATAAACCTAACTTCTGTTCATTTCAACCACTAAACATATACATCTGGGGCTGTCCAATTTCTAAACTTAAGCTATATTCCCACCTTGGCTTCAAGTTGTCGCAGGTCTCGCCCACATGAGAGCACACAGTGAAGCAAGGCCATCCTCTCACAGTCCAGCCGGGTGTTCCACAGGAACTCCAATAAATATGACTGGTTGAGGAACGCCCTGTAGAGCTTTCCAGAACACGAATCGAGGACCAGAGACCCTGACAGTGACCGTAAAGGACTATGAGGTAGCATATCAGTCACTTCACTGTTTTCTGGCCAAAAAAAAAAAAAAAGTAGATCAGCAAATAAAAGAACCCCACTTCCCCAAATATAAATATTAACATTTAAATGAACCCAGACAGACCACATTCATGAAGGAAAAACTACAGGCATACCTGTCAGAAACAGACTGTGGCAGATCAGGTCTGGATGTTGAATGTTAAGGAGATGAAAGAAATGACCGGGTAAGTAAACAGCCACATAATAGTCTATGGAAGAGATACTTAAGTCAGCTCCAAGTGGCAAGTGCTGTCCAGTACAGATTAAAGTCAACAACTTTACAGTATCCCTATTTTTCTTTGAACCTCTTAAAACACAGAAATTTTGACCAATGTAATAAAAAGCTGTCTGATGTCAGTACGTTTCATCCTACTAGCAAGATACCATTTATTTCTACTTATAGCTTTCTTCAGATATTTAGCTATGGTTATCTTAATTTATATCTGTAATTTTGTTTATGAACTGTGGCTTTATATGAATCTGAATGAACTCTGAGAACAAATCAGAATTTAAAAAATATCCAGCAACATGAATTATTCCTTAATATGACAGGCTGGGAATAGTTTATCATGGGAATTTCCTTCATAATTTCTGACATGTGAGGGAAGTTTTAAATTTAGTTTCTTATGTTTGCCCACTGCTCATTATCACAATTATCATCATCAGCAGCATTTTCTCTAAAGAACGTTTAAACTGATATTCATCAAAACAATCTCTGTAGGCATTCTGATACTTCATGATGTACTAATTTGTTTCCTTGTATAACAAGCTGCCTAGAATTCACACCTTCACAGTCCCTTCATGAGATATTTTTGTACAAAGAACAGAATTTTGGTATATGGATTGAGGCAAGGTATACAAAATAGGTTTCTAGAGAAGGGGGCAGGATAGAAGTAGTCCTTGCCAATAATTTTTCTAGGATTTTAGAAAAAAAGAAAAATTCATATAGTAGGAATGAATTTCATGCAGATGAAGCATTTAGATTATTAATATAAGCGAACCAGCTAGACGCGTTTTTTTTTTTCTCCCTAAGAAGTAAAGAAATACATGCTAATTATTTGCATAAAAGGCATTCTGTGGAAGGGAAAGGAAAGAGGATTTAGAACTCTAAACAGATGACTGTCCTTTCAAGTCACTGTGGATTAAGTGATGTTAAAGTACTTAGCCTAAGTGGTTGCAATGTTATCATTATGGCAGCACTTAAGTAGAAAAACACAAATCATGATACGGTAGGGGACAATGGAAAGACATCATGACCTAAATTAACTCCTCATCCTACCACTTACTTAACCAGTTAATTAAGGTAGTACTATGTCCCTGGGAAAGGGGGCATTGGGAAATACATGAAGGTGTTCTAAGTTGTCACAATTATTGAGGCAGAGGGGAGATTTACACTGCCATTTGATGAATGAGTAGGCTCCAAGAATGTCAAATCCCTCAGTGTGCACACAAAAGTTACTGTCTCACCAAAAGTGTCAGTAGTACCTGTGGTAGGCTGACCATCCCAAAGATGTTCATGTGGTAATCCCCAGAGCCTATGAATATGTCATCTCAAGTGATAAAGGAGACCTTGAAGATGTGATTAAGGATCTTGAGACAGGAGTATCCTGCATTACCCAGTTGGACCCAATGTAATCACAAATGGTTTCATAAGGAAGAAGGGGAAGATTTGACTACAGAATAGAAGACCATAGATGATGAAAGAGACTGGAGTGATGTGATCACAAGCCAAGAGATGCTAGCCAAGAGATGCTGGAGGAGGCAAAGAGTCAACTCTTCCCTGAAATCTCCAGAAGGAACCATTTCTGCCCCTACCTTGATGCCCTAAGACTTGCTCCTTTTAGAATTTTGACATCCAGAACCACAAGGCAATGTGTTGTTTACTTAAGGGCTAAAATTGTGGCAATTTCTTATTGTAGCAATAAACTAATATAAGGTCTTTGGGGGATCTTTCCAACACAGGGGTTGAACCCAGGTCTCCCACATTGCAAGTGGATTCTTTACCAGCTGAGCCACAAGGGAAGCAGTGTCCCTGATAAGAGACACTAAAAGAAGTTTGAGCACACAACACAGACTTTCTGAGTTTCAGTTTCATTATCTGTAAAGTAGGGATTCTTTACCAACTGAGCTATCAACATTCAGAAAACTAAGATCATGGCATCCAGTCCCATTACTTCATGGATAATAGATGAGGAAAAAGTGGAAACAGTGTCTGACTTTATTTTGAGGGGTTCCAAAATCACTGCAGATGGTGACTGCAGCCACGAAATTAAAAGACACTTGCTCCTTGGAAGAAAAGTTATAACCAACCTAGACAGCACATTAAAAAGCAGAGACATTACTTTGCCAACAAAGATCCATCTAGTCAAGGCTATGGTTTTTCCAGTAGTCATGTATAGATGTGAGAGTTGGATTATAAAGAAAGCTGAGCACCAAAGAATTTATGCTTTTGAACTGTGGTATTGGAGAAGACTCTTGAGAGTCCCTTGGACTGCAAGGAGATCCAATCAGTCCATCCTAAAGGAAATCAGTCCTGAATATTCACCGGAAAGACTGATGTTGAAGTTGAAACTCCAATACTTTAAGTGGCCAACTGATGCAAAGAGCTGATTTATTTGAAAAGACCCTGATGCTGGGAAAGATTGAAGGCGGGAGGAGATGGGGATGACAGAGGATGAGATGGTGATGGCATCACTGACTCAATGGACATGAGTTTGAGTAAACTCTGGGAGTTGGTGATGGACAGGGAGGCCTGGCGTGCTCCATGGGGTTACAAGTCCATGGGGTTGCAAAGAGTTGGACATGATTGAGCGACTGAACTGAACTGAACTGAAAGTAGGGATAATATCACCAAGAAGAACTGCTGCAAAGATGAAGAGAACTTAAGCAAAACACTTAGAATATAGTATTAATTGAGAAAAGACAGTTTTTTAATGTATAAATATATCTTTCTTATATAGAGGTGGTTTGGAGTTCATGAAAAACTTCCCTCAAAACTCTATTCTTTAATATAAGTCCCTTCTAACAGGGCGACACTTCAGGGAAATTATGTGTGATAAATTGCAAAAAGACCTCACTCAAAAAGCAATACTGTTGTCATAAAAGTCATCTCTAGAATAGTTTTAATCTTGGGTGCAAACTTGTGCCTATGTAACAAAAACTGTTTCAAGAAAGAAAGACAACTTATGTAAATGGACAGGGAGACCTGGCGTGCTGCAGTCCATGGGGTCGCAAAGAGTCGCACATGACTAGTGACTGAACAGAACTGACTGATTATTGCCATCACAGCTGGCTGAGAAGAGTCGTGTGTCCAGTGAGATGATGATCTCTGCAGATTTATTCTCTGCAAACATTCTGTTCTAGAGAAATAGTCTAACACAGGACATTTATTCTTTAAAACTGTAATATCGACCACATATAAGTGCATTTCCGTTGAACTGTTTAAAATTAAGAAGTAGGCTATGGGGATTTCCCTAGTAGTCCAGTGGTTGAGAATCCACCTTCCAGTACAGGGGTCTTGGGTTTGATCCCTGGGCAGGGAACTAAGATTCCACACATGCCTCAGGGCAAACTAAGCCCCTGGGGCCACAACTACGGAGGCCACGCTCGACATCTAGAGAGATGCCCGCGTACTTCAGCTAAGACCTGATGCAGCCAAAAATCAATAAACAAACCTAAAAAGAAGCAGACTGTGTTAAGTGTCCATGCTTTGGAAAATATGGCTTCACATTATTTCAAAAATAATAATTTTTTCACTCGGAAAGGAATAAACAGAAAGAAGAAGAGGGGTCTTAGCCAGGAGAGAGCAGTGGAACGTACCCATTCCTTGAGGCGCCCTTGAGGTTGGGTTTCTAAAAGACGTTTCACTCCTCTTTCTTTTGCCTGCTGCTGCTCTTTGTCTGTATTGGAAATGTGCTCAGGATGGGAGGGACATCAAAGGTTGGGGATAAAAGATTGAACGTCGTCCCTTTGTGGGCTTCCCAAGTTCTCAGTGGTAAAGGGTCTGCCTGCAATGCAGGACACCCCAGTGTGATCCCTGAGTTGGGAAGATCCTCTGGAGAAGGGCATGGCAGCCCATTCCAGTATTTTTGCCTGAGAATCCCATGGGCATAGGAGCCTAGTGGGCTACAGTCCGTGAGGTTGCACAGAATCAGACACAACTGAATGACGAAGCAGGAGCAGCGGCATGGTCTCCTTGGTGGGAGAGAAGCGGTCGTATCTTGGGAGAATTTGTATGAAAATCATGCATAAAAGTGTTTTAGTTGGGCAAAAAAAAAAAAGGATCACCAAGTTTTCTTCTATTAATAATAGATAACACCACACAACCACAAGATCATCAAGGTGGATACAAAGGCTGCCATTTGTGGTCACTTTTTCTCAGATAGACACGTGAAGACCACCTGCCATCCCTGTGAATGAAGGCTGCACATAAATAGAGTCTGTATGGCTCACAGCTAAGGGCGCTATAGACAAATGCCTCCAAGCCACCTACAGATTTTGGGAGGTGGCTGGAAACAAGATCAGGTAACTGACATGGCCTTTATCTCATGGTGGACAGTCTTTTGAGGGCGTTGGCCAACAACAGCGGTACCCTCCAAATCGAGCATCACCAAACAAAACCAGTTCTTCTCTGTCACCTTTTCCTGAGCACGTTTGGTCTTTCCAGCATGAGAAACAAGCCCACACTTATTTTAAGATTATGAGAGTTGGGTAATTAAATTAACCCTCCCTCCACCTTCTGCCGGAGGGCTTTGTTGAGTGTACACACCCTGTTCCTTTTTCAGATTTGCTCTGAATGATCTCACTGTGGAAAGAAATCAAGCACAAAGTCATATTTTAACACAGTAAAGACTCGAGGTTTACATTCAGCATGCTACTGTTTCATTTGTGGGTATTTTCTTCCTCCAGAGCTGTCAATTGCACTTGGTTTGATTCTTCTCAAATGCAGCTTGGCAATAATGCTGACCACATCAATTGCATATTATCTTTTGTCTGACTCGAGGATATCAGACACTGTTTCATCTTAATGAGGTTCTATTCCTATTACCAGGCAATTTTCCTTTGCTAAATCAGTGTCCTGTAGTGTCACAAAACCTGTAACAGCAGGCAGGTGAAGAGCAACCTCCATGCTTGTTTCCTAACTAACTAAGCTATTGCTCAGCAGCCAGGTGCCCGGTTTCCAGGTCTTGAGCAAATTCCTGTCCTGTGGGTTTCCCTGCGCCCTGCCTGGACTCGGCCCTCACAGATGCTCCTATTCATGGTGTGAAACAAGGTCTCCTTAAGAGGGTACGACACGTGGCTCACTTGAAGGGATTCTTGAAGGGAACACATATGAAAGCTTTTCTCTTTGGTTTTTAAGAAATGCCAAAGCAGGCCCAAATGACTACTTTCTCCCAAAAGGATTGTGTTAAATAAAGTAAAAAGAGTGAAAGAATTCTGACTTTTCTGCTTAACACAGCCAAGAGAAACTTCTGAGATGAACATTCATGCATTCACTTATTCATTCAATATTAACTGGACACCAAACTTGGACATTGTTCTATTTGATCTGTGGGATACACGGCTGACAGACTTTGAGTGCTGGATGGGTATAGGGTTTCATTTTTGTTAGTATCAGAGAGGTATTTCCCCTGGAGGAAACAGTGTGAGCATTGGCAAAGAGGAAGGGCAGAATCTGTATGGGATAAAAATGCTTGGAAAGACAGGATGAGATCCAAAGATGATATAGCTAATTTTGTAAGTAAAAGAAAATAAGACCTTCAAAGTCAGAAGTGTACTTTAGAAATCTAAAACTTATTAATAATTTCATCTGAACTATTCTAACGCTTCCCAAAGTGTTGAGACTGAAGGATCTTTGAGTTCAGTAATTCCAGGGGAGGTGCAGTGACCCGACCTAGGGCAGGAGCAGAGAGAAAGCAGAGAAGGTTGAGATCAAGGGTTGAGATTTCAGGAAGACCATGAAGATGACTGCATTTTTAAAGCTCTGCAAGTGAAATGCAGGAGGTGGATTATGAGTCAGTGCTTTACATTGTTCAAAGGCTTGTTTTCAAGATAATTGAAAGGGACAATGCCTTAAAGATGTGCAATCCATCCATTTTTTTCCCTAAATAGACCACATTGTCTTGGATTAAGCCAGACCAGGGTACAGTGGATTCTCTGGAATGTTCTGGAATTCTCTGGACCACATCATGGCATTCTCTGATTGAGCTCTCCTCTGGGGTTGAACCACTGGCATGCATTTAGGGATGTATAGAATCCAAGTCTTTTAAAAATCATTATTCTATCAAGTAGGAAAGCTGTTGAGAATACAGAGAATTATTTCAAAACTGACCCAGGTTAAACTCTTCACTCGGGTCTTGGAACCAAAACCAATTACACTTCTCTTGAGCAATTGCTTTCTTTCCTAATAGTTTCAAAAAGAGTGTTTCCTTCTTTGGGCTGGCTGCTAGAAATTGCAGATCCCAATATACAGCAGACTTTCAGTGAAGTGTTCTTATAGCGATTATTGTTTCTTTTTTCCCTCATTTTCTTGGCTTGCTTTTAAAAGTATTGTATGTGCTTACGTAAGTCCCAGCAAATCATTTTAAGAGTAAGAAGTGACATAAATAATAACTAAATATGTGTTACAGAAAATGTTTAATCTTTCAAATATATTCTAGGCTAAGACTTGAACTTTCTCCTCTTTTTCCCCAAGGGTTGAAGCTATGAGTCATAGCATCATTCATTTACTGGAATCTACAGTAGAAAAACAATATCAGAGAAAACTTCTAGACTTGTGGATGGCCAGACATGTTCCCAATTCATATTGTCTTTTGGCGCTGTCTTATATGACCAGTTCCCAAATAGTTATTTAAAGAAAGTTTTCAAACATAAATATGAATTAGGAAAGAAAGGATTTGGCAACTTTGGGACTCAGGAGTTCCAAACAAAAATGAGGCTAGGACATGAAGTCCTTAAATTTTCTGATGTAGAATTTCTGGTATCAAAAGCTATAAAACAAGATGAATTTGAAAAAAGATGCTTCTCGTTTCTCATGCACAAAGACACATAGACTATAGCCAGGAGAATCGTTCCACCTTACATATATTTAGACCAATTTTCTTTCAGGCCAATTTGGTCAAAATTTTGCTGACACCACTTCTCCAGGAAAAATATAGGCATTAATCCCAGAGTTAGATACATCTGTAAATAGTTGAAAATCAAACAGTTGTGCCACTTACACTGCCAAAGTGACACCCCATTTAAATTTTTCATAAATGTTTTCCAGATTGGCAAATCTTCTTTGATGTTTTAAATTTAATGAACAAGTGCTGAAATGGTTTTACAGTGGAAGTGAGGCTTTTGAACCAATAGCTAAAGTGACTCTCACTCTGATCACCTGGGGACACAATTTCTGGATGGCCAAATGGAATATATCTGTCGGGGAGTCGCTGACTTTTTCATTTAAAAGTATGGTGTGTATTACCGTAATTTCCCGTGGAGAGCGACTCAACACCAAACAGCCAATGTGTTGAGCCATATTAGCTTTTTCCAGAGCTAATGGGATTCTGGGTTTTCTGAACAGGTGTTTAGATATCTCCAAAGACTTCAAATAGGCCTGGATACAAACCATTGCTTCTGAAGAAAGAGAGAAAAAAAAAAATACTGGCCTAAAATATAAGGATTTCTTGAGTTATCTTGAAATGAGGAACACAAAGAAGTGGAACCACAGAATAGTGAGACTTTCCATTAGTTTAGAGAAGGGCTCGAAAGGCTGTGCATATATTTCAACCAAACTTTTCCCTTAGGCAGAGAAATGACACTTAGTGATGAGCCCTGTCTCCGGTTCCTGAGAGTGTGGGCCCCACTGGACCCTCTGTGCTTCTCAGGGATGAGCTAGAATAGACTGTGGCACTGCCCATTAAAGGCACGTGGACACCTCGCTTCCTTTCATAGTCTTGCATAGTAACCAAGCTCCCTTGCAGAAATATATCTATCAACAGTGCCAGCAGTCTTGGCACCACCTGGGAGTTTGTCAGACATGCAAATGTACTGGCCCCATCCCAGACCTGCCTAACCTGAGTCTCTGGGGCTGGAGGCCCTACCCACCCTTACCTCTCCCTCCCGGCATGATGACAGGTGATTCTGTGGATGCTGAACCCTGATTAGAGGTACCTTCTGCTCCCTGGGCTCTCTATGCCTTGGTGTTGGCCTTGCTCTCAGCCACCCTCAACAGGGGACCTTCATTCACAGACTGTATGGCACGCTCAATGACTGCTTCCTCCCAGCTGGTGTATCTTGCACCCCCACTGGCCCACCAGCAGACAGTGCAGCGTATCCTCCGTTGTTTCTTCCTAACCCTGAGGCCACTTTATGCCTGCTTTCTCCCTGTTGTGTGGAGAGAACCCTTGTCTATTCCTGCAAGCAGAGAAGAAAATCCCCCTGCAAGAAAAGAAATTTTTCATTTTTATATCTTTCTCTCTAATCAGTTCAGTTCAGTCGCTCAGTTGTGTCCGACTATTTGTAATCCCATGAATCGCAGCATGCCAGGCCTCCCTGTCCATCACCAACTCCCAGAGTCTACTCAAACTCATGTCCATCAAATCGGTGATGCCATCCATCCATCTCATCCTCTGTCATCCCCTTTTCCTCCTGCCCCCAGTCCCTCCCAGCATCAGGGGCTTTTCCAATGAGTCAACTCTTCACATGAGGTGGCCAAAGTATTGGAGTTTCAGCTTCAGCATCAATCCTTCCATTGAACACCCAGGACTGATCTCCTTTAGGATGAACTGGTTGGAACTCCTCACAGCCCAAGGGACTCTCAAGAGTCTTCTCCAACACCACACTTCAAACTCATCAATTCTTCGGCACTCATCTTTCTTCACAGTCCAACTCTCATATCCATACATGACCACAGGAAAAACCATAGCCTTGACTAGACGGACCTTTGTTGGCAAAGTATGTCTCTGCTTTTGAATATGCTGTCTAGGTTGGTCATAACTTTCCTTCCAAGGAGTAAGCGTCTAAATTTCATGGATACAGTTGCCATCTGCAGTGATTTTGGGGCCCCCAAAAATAAAGTCTGACACTGTTTCCACTGTTTCCTCATCTATTTCCCAAGAAGTGATGGGACCAGATGCCATGATCTTCATTTTCTGAATGCTGAGCTTTAAGCCAGCTTTATCACTCTCCTCTTTCACTGTCATCAAGAGGCTTTTTAGTTCCTCTTCACTTTCTGCCATAAGGGTGGTGTCATCAGCATATCTGAGGTTATTGATATTTCTCCCAGCAATCTTGATTCCAGCTTGTGCTTCTTCCAGTCCAGCGTTTCTCATGATGTACTCTGCATATAAGTTAAATAAGCAGGGTGACAATATACAGCCTTGACGTACTCCTTTTCCTATTTGGAACCAGTCTGTTGTTCCATGTCCAGTTCTAACTGTTGCTTCCTGACCTGCATACAGATTTCTCAAGAGGCAGGTTAGGTGGTCTGGTATTCCCATCTCTTTCAGAATTTTCCACAGTTTATTGTGATCCACACAGTCAAAGGATTTGGCATAGTCAATAAAGTAGAAATAGATGTTTTTCTGGAACTCTCGCTTTTTCCATGATCCAGTGGATGTTGGCAATTTGATCTCTGGTTCCTCTGCCTTTTCTAAAACCAGCTTGAACATCAGGGATTTCACAGTTCACATATTGCTGAAGCCTGGCTTGGAGAATTTTGAACATTACTTTACTAGAGTGTGAGATGAGTGCAATTGTGTGGTAGTCTGAGCATTCTTTGGCATTGCTTTTCTTTGGGATTGGAATGAAAACTGACCTTTTCCAGTCCTGTGGCCACTGCTGAGTTTTCCAAATTTGCTGGCATATTGAGTACAGCACTTTCAGAGCATCATCTTTCAGGATTTGAAATAGGTCAGCTGGAATTCCATCACCTCCACTAGCTTTGTTGGTAGTGATGCTTTCTAAGGCCCACTTGACTTCCCATTCCAGGATGTCTGGCTCTAGGTGAGTGATCACACCATTGTGATTACTGGGTTGTGAAAATCTTTTTTGTACAGCTTTTCTGTGTATTCTTGCCTCCTCTTCTTAATATCTTCTGCTTCTGTTAGGTCCATACCATTTCTGTCCTTTATCGAGCCTCTCTTTGCATGAATTGTTCCCTTGGTATCTCTAATTTTCTTGAAAAGATCTCTAGTCTTTCCCATTCTGTTGTTTTCCTCTATTTCTTTGCGTTGATAGCAGCGGAAGGCTTTCTTATCTCTCCTTGTTCTTCTTTGAAACTCTGCATTCAGATGCTTATATCTTTCCTTTTTCCCTTTGCTTTTTGCTGCTCTTCTTTTCACAGCTATTTGTAAGCCCTCTTCAGACATTAATTTGGCTTTTTGCATTTCTTTTTCTTTGAGATGGTCTTGATCCCTGTCTCCTGTACAATGTCACGAATTCCATCCATAGTTCATCAGACACTCTACCTATCAGATCTAGTCCCTCACTTCCACTGTATAATCATAAGGGATTTCATTTAGGTCATACCTGAATGTTCTAGTGGTTTTCCCTACTTTCTTCAACTTAAGTCTGAATTTGGCAATAAGGAGTTCATGATCTGAGCCACAGTCAGCTCCCAGTCTTATTTTTGCAGACTGTATAGAGTTTCTTCATCTTTGGCTGCAAATAATATAATCAATCTGATTTCGGTGTTGACCATCTGGTGATGTCCATGTGTAGAGTCTTCTCTTGTGTTGTTAGAAGAGGGTGTTTGCTATGATCAGTGTATTCTCTTGGCAAAACTCTATTAGCCTTTGCCCTGCTTCATTCTGTACTCCAAGGCCAAATTTGCCTATTACTCCAGGTGTTTCTTGACTTCCTGCTTTTGCATTCCAGTCCCCTATAATGAAAAGGACATCTTTTTTGGGTGTTAGTTCTAAAAGGTCTTATAGGTCTTCATAGAACTGTTCAACCTCAGCTTCTTCAGTGTTACTGGTTGGAGCATAGGCTTGGATTACCGTGATATTGAATGGTTTGCCTTGGAAACGAACAGAGATCATTCTGTCGTTTTTTGAGACTGCATCCAAGTACTGCATCAAGTGGCTTTTTCTTGCTTATCGTGATCTAGGTCATAAAGCTTGAATAACTCACCTTCCCAGAGTTGGAGGAGGAGGAGGAGCCTTATCCAGTTTGAAAACAGCATATGACTATCAAATATTCTTGCACACTCAGCTTGACTGTGCTAGTGACTTATTTGACAGAGATCAGGAGCACCGTTCCTCTGGTACCCATGGCCCTCCCCAAGCCAGGGCTGAGATGATTCTGTCTGTGGGCAGATTGGCCGTGGGCTCCTGGTGGCTACGGGTACCCAGGGCTTCCCAGATGGCACTGGTGGTAAAGAACCCCCCTGCAAATGCAGGAGATGCGGGACACAGATTTGATTTCGGGGTCACGGAAGATTCCCTGGAGCAGGGCATGGCAATCCACTCCAGTATTCTTATTTGGAAAATCCCATGGACAGAGGAGCCTGGCCGACTGCAATCCATAAGGTTGCAAAGAGACGCAACTTAACACGCATTGCGTATGGAGAGTATGCACGGCAGCTAACAAGATGGAGGAAGTAATAGAAAAGCCAGTGACATCATTGTCAGTAAAATCCCTTTAAGTTCATGAAGGCTAGTGGTTGAGTCTTCAAAGGCAGACTTTGGGGTTTTGGGTAGGATGTGGTTGGCTTGCACATTAGGAAGGAAGGCTGTTTCCTGGTTCTTTCATTAGGACCTCAAGTTCGTCATGGTTACATAGAATGCTTCCAAACATTTTTTTTTTTTAAGGATCTTGAAGAATTTACCTTCCCAGAAGAAAGTTTGGACTGAGGTCAGAGAGCTAACTGCATTGCCCTTTTTGAATATACAAATTAAAGAATGCATTTCCCCAGAGCTGGCTTTAATTACTAATCATATGGAAGACTCGGGCTCCTAGCTTGGGAATCAGGATATTATGTCGTCTCTCTATCAGACTGTTTTGAGCCTTAACAGACTGATTCAATTAATTGCTCCTTCCCACATATCGCTGTCTTTTGTGAGCCATCATTCTATCTCTTTTGAACTTTTCTTCCTGCTCACCACTCAACCTTCACAATCACACACAGATACTCTTTTCTGCCCCCTTCCTCTTTATCTTGAACTCTTTTGGTTTAAACATTTTTCCAAACCCTTGAAGAAACACTTGAATTGCATAAGGATGTCACCTGTGTGCTGTGTTTCCTAGGGGGAAGAAATGTGTCAGTTCATTGCAAGCCCCAGCACTTTCTCTGACCACAATTAGCTCATCCACCAAATACAATGAAAACTGTGGTCTTGGTGGCGTCACAGAGCAGCTTAGAAGCCAGTTTTACTTCCCTTTCCTTGTAAGCTTTGAAACAGGCTCAGCCCTGTTTATCTATTTCAGTGCAGTCTTCTCATCCAGCCTGAAGACAAAAAAGTAGCTTGAGTAACTCCCAACCAATTGGCTTTGTCCTGATGCCTCTCTCTGAAAGCCTGAGATCTTAAGGCTGGCATTTCTTCTTCAACCACTGACCTCAGACCCTTTCCTGAGAGACAGGAGGGAGGTGGGAGCTGGAGGCTGGTGTTTCTGAGACAGCTGGTGAGGGAGAAGGGACGCAGCATGGTGACAGAGAAAAGAGTAGGGGCCAAGACAAAGGAAGCAACTGACACTTTTCCCCTCTCCATTCCCTAGGCTGAGAAGAGGCAGTAGTGGGAAGGATACACACAGTCACGGGGGCCCTCGAGCAAAGGTCCCTGGGCCCAGCCATCTCCAATAGTGACAGCAAATGTGGAGCATCATAGTTTCTCCCTTGATGCATTTTTTAGGGTCAAGTGCACGCCCATATGCATGCTCAGTCGCTTCCGTTGGGTCCGACTCTTTGCTACCCCATGGACTGTAGCCTGCCAAGCTTCTTTGTTCATGGGATTCTCCAGCCAAGAATCCTGGAGTAGATTGCCATGCCCTCCTTCAGGGGATCTTCCCAACCCAGGGATCAAACCCTCATCTCTAAGCCTCATGCATTGGCAGCCGTGTTCTCTACGCAAGTGCTGCTGGGAAGCCCCAAGGGCAGGAGTTGGAAGCTCTCCAAGAGCCTCAGTAGACTCAGTGCAAGGTGTCTGGGCTGGGCTTCTCCATCCTTGCTAATTCTCTCATAACTGGAACAGATCACTCCTCTGCTCCCCTCTGTCCTCAGGGAAACCACCTGATGGGCCAAGAAGGCAGACTCGTGGGGACCTCATCCTCTCTGCCTTTGAGAGTTCGTGGCTGTGGGGGAAGGATGGTGGCTGAGCACGATTTTAGACTCCTTAGCTGCCAACTTGCTTGAGAACCACACAAAAGGATGTGAAAGTTGAAAGACGCCTGGACTTTGTACAAATTATTTATGAATTCCAATAGCTGGAATACGTTTTACTTTATCTTTGGCAGCTGGGTTGAGAAAATGTGGAGACAGACATTCCTGGACTTCACTAACAGAGTTGGAATGTCCATCTGTCTATTTATTTATTTACATATTGATGGAAGTTAAATTTTGCATATGGTGGCTTCCCTATACAACTCCCATCTCCCAGCAAAAGCTTTCCTTTCTACCTGTATCCTCCACCATCATTCCTGTAGCAAAGTTATTTTCTTTCAAAATGAAAGGCTATGATTCTTCCAATTATTAATTCTTCTTAGTCCTGCAGCCAGGGGAACTTTAATGCAAGTTATTTCAGATGAGATATTAACTGTGAAGGTTTAGAAAGGACTGACCGTTGATTCAAAGAGGACTCAGATCTAAGAACTGACATCTTAATAATACTCTATTGGTGGAGTACAGCAAGGGCCTCCCCGATGTCTCAGTGGTAAAAAAAAAATCCGCCTGCAATGCAGGAGATGCTGGAGATGTGCGTTCGAGCCCTGGGTTGAGAAGATCCCCTGGAGGAGAAAATGGCAACTCACTCCAGTATTCTTGCCTGGGAAATCCCAAGGACAAAGAAGCCTGATGAGCTACAGTCCATGGGGTCGCAAAGAGTCGAACATGACTCAGTGACTGATCACACACAGAGTACAGAAAATTTTATTGACCAAGCTCAAAAATCACCAGCGTGAAGACCATCACATTTCTATCTACACCGGTGTTACAAAATAGTTCGAAAACCATCCCCAACTCTTTCAAGTGAGGATGCTTTGGAAATACAAATTGTTAATATTATTACATGTCCCCATTTCTTCTCTGCCCCTGACAATTTTTTGGACAAGTACACTCAGATTTTCCGCTAACATCCAACCTCTCAAGAAATGAGAAAACAATCATTTAAAGAGATAACTATTGTCTATAACTTCATTGCTATAATGTGTTGCTAGTTTCAGGAGGGAATAAACAAACAAACCAAATTATTTACAACAGTTGATGACCTGAAACATTGTTCTCAATGAGAGAGTCCAAAGATTGGACATCCCATGTATTAAGCCACTTCTGGCAGGCAGGATGCTCGGATTCTCAAATTCAGAAATACCTACTATTTTGAAAGAATGTCATAGGTCTATTTGACTACATGATTTATTAAACAGAGCAGTACTCTTGGTACTTTAAAAAATATTCTTGGATTTTGCGAGTGGTTGTTATCATTCATTAGCGCAAGTTATGCTCTGTGATATAATTACATCATGTTATGCCTATTTTATTAAGTAATTTCTAGATGGCAGGAATGGTTTCAATTTAACTAAGTTTTTTTCAGAGCACTTGCTTCCTTGGGTCTCTTGTACGTTCCAGCCTTTATTTGTATCTGAATTTTATTGATTCCATTTTTGCTGTAAGTGGTGGGGGGGGAGCTAATGAATATATATTCATATTTTTCTCCCTTTCTCATTCATTTTAGAAACTGATACTTAGGAGGTGAGTAGCACCTGCCAGTCACCCTGGGATCTTACCTTATGCAGACCCCATCCCTTCCTCCCATACCACACACCCATTCTCATTTCTGGCTCTTACCTCATTTCTCTCCTGCAGGCCTGTGTCTTCAAGGCCGGACTTGGACATCTGGTTGTCCCCTCACTGAATCATCTAGGATAGGTTCCTTGGGCCCCTCTTTGGTGACACAGCCTTCCTGGTCACGTGGACTGTGAACCTCAGAGTAACTGCAGCTCCTTCCTCACCCCTCAGGCCCAGCTCATATCCAAGTCTTTGATGCACCTTCTGTCCCCTACTTCCAGCCCCACTTTCACCAGTGACTCAGCCCTTCACCTGCCTTGAAGATGGTGCCCCAGCCTCCCAGGTACTGTGCTTTGCTCTTCTGCCTCCAACCCACTTGCATGGTCAGATTCATCTTCCTTAAGAATACTACTCTGATTATGACGATCTTCTGCTCAGAAGCCATCAGGGGCTCCCTTCTGTCTGCAGAAGAGTCTACCTACTTCCACACGGAAATCAGACCAGCCAACTAGAGACCTTCCAGCTGCCTTCCTGGTTTCTTGCCTCCCCCCTCCCCTGCTGCTCTCTCGCCTTTGCTGCTACTATTTCCACACAAGTTAGGTGCCTGATGAGTCCTTATTCTGCCTTTTCTTCAAAATCTTGCTCAAAGCTTGCCTTTTTGTACAGCTCTTCTCAACTTTCCTGTAATCCAGCATATGGAATAAGCTGAATCTATTGAAAACATTATTATTTGCTGGAGATCTAGTAACATGATATTGTTTTCAAACCAACGTGCTCTAGCTTTGTCTAAAATACAAACTTCACTTCTCATTTCCCTCCCATCTCTCTCAACAGGCTGATTTTGACCAGGACAGGTGTCATCCTTCAGTTTCCTCCGCTGGGTCACAGAGATGATGTTTGCTTTGTCATGATTACCCACGACATCATGGCAATGTGCTTTCACTGTCATCATGAAGCAGGGATGAGGAGACCATTGCCTGGCACACTGCCGGGAGCCTCATGTGCAGAGCAGACCCTGGGTCTAGGCAGGGAAGGAGGGGGTTGGAGTGAGCCAGAGGAGGCAGAATCAGGAGAAATTTGTGTCTGTGAGACTTTAAGTAGAAGTTAAAAGGGAGAGCCAGACAGGAACCGCACAAGTCAGGTGCTGCTGGATAGATGTCTTCTGGGCAGATGAGTTTTGTGGTTATGTTGACTGAAACAAGTCCCCCTCTTAATGGGATGACTCAGATCTTCCCTTCCAGTTCCATCCAGGGGCTTAGAGACCACATCTAGAAAAAGGAGACTCTCGGCTCTTTAACGAGGAGTGTAATTGCTGTGTGTATGTTTCCGCCTATCAGTTAATCACGAGTAATGAGGTAAAATACATCTCGAAGGGACTGACTCAGGTGCTCTGAAAGGTGCTCTGGTCATCAGGAACAGTGATCGTCTTCTGCAAGTGAGCTGCGTGGGGAAACGTACAGAGTGTCTTGGTCACCCAGTGATTTACACAGATCAAGAAAAATACCCAGGAATTATGGATTTAATCCCAGCAACAATAGGTAAAAATAAAATGGTGAATGTCTTCTTTTGTTTTTGAATAGTAACTTGAACTAAGTAAATTAGCCAAAGTCACAATGGCTGGGCCTGTGAAAGGGCCACCAGGATTTCCTTAAGAATTGTTTATTTCTATAAAACTATTCTTTCAATTTCTCTCAGCCCTTCTTAAATGAAATACTTTAGTAACTTCTACAGATGTTAAGACTGTGTTTTTCAGCTGTCTTCCAAGTGGCAGTGTTGTAGGAAGGGGGAACCCCTACGGGGTCCCAAGAGCAGGCCCTTGTCTAACACTCGGAAAAGAATTGTCCGAGGAGACATGTGCTGACCAACCAAGAGATTTTATTGGGAAAGGGCACCCAGGTGGAGAGCAGTAGGATAAGGGAACCCAGGAGAACAGCTCTGCGCGTGGCTCGCAGTCTCAGGTTTTATGGTGAAGGGATTAGTTTCTGGGTGGTCTTTGGCAAATCATTCTAATCCAGAGTCTTTCCTGGTGGCGCACACATGGCTCAGCCAAGATGGATGCTAGCGAGTGGGATTCTGGGAAGTGGACAGACACGAGGTGTCTCCTTTAGACCTTTCCCGAACTCTTCCGGTTGGTGGTGGCTTATTAGTTCTGTATTCCTTATCAGGATCTCCTGTCATAAAACAACTCATGCCAATGGGTACTATGGTGCCTGGCCAGGGTGGGCGGTTTTAATCAGTGTGCTTCCCCTAAGAGCAGCATTCTCTTCCTGGGCTTCTTAGCATCCCAGGGGCAACTCATTTGCTATAAAAATTTCTCAATACATTTAGATACTGGCTCTAAAAAAAGCTTATTTTAAAATGGTAGCTTTCTGGTGAGGAAGCTAAGTGGTCCACTTTTATATGCGTGTAATTGGACTAAGTTCTCTTAAAAAAAATAGAATAAGCTTTGGGGCACTTCAAACCTCATCAAGTGCATTTGATCTCAGATATTATCTAGCCTTAGCTAGCATAGGAAAAAGCCAAAGCCTTGAGTGCTGAGACTCCAAAAGCATTTTCCCTCATCAGGAAGTTGATGAAGCTTGTTATTTGCTGTCCAAAAAACAAAAGCTTCAGGTGCTTACTGACCTGGACCAGACTTGAAAACAGTCAAAAGAGAAAAGGAGTGTTTTTGTAATTGAAAGCCTCAAGGAAACTACAAAGTAGAGATGGTCCACAAAGCATAGACGGTCACTTCTTGGTGCAGGTTGGGGAGCTGAGGTTTTTTTTTGCCAAGAGTCTGCAGCCCGAGAAGGCGCATTTCCCATCGCCTCTTGAGACCGGTGACATCCGACACCACGTTTACAGAAGCTCAGCCATGTTTTCACACCTGGATAAGTGTCCATATTTCCTGGCATCCCAACAAGAAGTGAGTTTTATACAGATCTTTTCACTCAAGTGTTTGAACTCTCAGGAGAACCATGCAGCAGCCTCGTTCTAGAGTTGCTTTTATTCAGTACCCACAAAGGGTCCCGGTGCCTGCCAAGAAAAACAGGCCAGCAGCTGCATCCTTGCTTTCACGGGGCAGGCTTTAAAATATTAATCTTAAAGTCCCTGCTTTGGGGAAGATAAAGAAACTTTAGCCATATTGGTATTTTTAAGGGCCGGTTAGTGAAATACTTCCCCCCCCGCTCCCAAATTATCACTTTTATCTTCCATTTTGTTCCACTGGCTATGGTTCTCTCAATTGATTAAAAAGCACGCAAACTTTCTTTTACATAAATTACTTCAATTTTCCTACGGAAATTACAAAGATCCCTTATTTATCAGCAAAAATGTCAACAAAAGAATTATTTGAAAGTCACTTTTGGGATAACTTACACTGTTATTTTTATTACTTTATTCACAATTGGATATTGATGGTGAAAACTGATTACCTCACTGTTGTGATTGGGCAAAATTTTTAAATTTGGGCTTTATTATAAAAAAGCAGGGAGTGTCTCCTGAATGGTCTGAGGCTGGTATAAAGTCCCTCTTTTCAGCCTTACTAATGTCCGTCTGCAAGGAGTATGGTCTGGGGAGGCAACAGAGGGTGGGGGATCATTTAAAGAACATGCATGACTTAATCTTCCTATGAAGTATTCGAGGAATCAAAACGTATTTTCTTTATTTTATTCTGAAGGGCGAGGTTTCTTATCTCTTCTGTGAATTCAGTATTTTTCAACCCAAGAAAAGGTCAGAGATGACATGTGAAATTTTAGCAGCCAAGATAAACAATCTTCTATTCCAAACCAAAATATTTTGTGGGACTGGCAAACCTCCTGAACTCACTGGGAGATTTACTGAGGGAGGGTGGGAGTAGAGAGTTAACTCAACCAGGGGTTTCTAACTTGAGATATTGCCAGCATTTCTTTGTATTAAACAGTTAACAATTCAGGAGCTTTCAGCCAGACAACAGTATTGTTATTAAATCATACTCACATGCTTGCAAGATTCACTGTGTATCTTTTCCTAGGTTGCTCTTGCACTGTGGTCTCTTGCAGAAAGTTGCCAAACAATTACCCTTCGCTCATGTCCCCTGCAGGTGCTGTTACTTTTGCTGTTGTGCCTTTGATACTTCCTGGCATTTTTTTTCCCCTCTGCCCTTTCACTCCAGAGTTGAAAGCTCTCACAAAAACCAAGACATTTCAGTACATGAAGGTCTTCTTTGGGGGCACTCCCGTCTCTGTTGTATATAAATAAATAAGTAAGCTGGAGAATCCCAAGGGCATGAGAAATATTCAAAAGAGCGGAGATCTCATTTGCAACCACAGTTCCAGTTCTTTGCAGGAAGACGATGCGGTACTTAGGCAGAAGGACGGAAAGACCCAGGAATGGAAATGGACACTTTCTTCAGAAATTTGAGTCTCTGTATTGAAAGGTCAATGAGGAAGGGTTGCCAATAATTCATATTCCAGGCAAAGAAAGGATTTTGGCTTGTCTCAGTGAACACCTCCAGGTTAAGAAGAGGGAAAGATACCCTAATATTTCTCCGTCTGTGTCATCCAGGGCAGAGGTGAGGTCTTCGCAAACCTCGGAGCAGCCTCCCCCACGTGTTTTCTCTATGAGCTCAGGTCAGAGAATACGCCCGTCTGACTTGGATATGCACAGTTTCCCTTCACTGCTTGCGTGTGGAGTTGTGGGATGTGTTCTGAGAAGCCATTGTTTGTTCTCATTTCCTTGATGATTTTCCACTCCACACGAAGCCGTTTCTCTGAGGAGCTCAGGGCCACATGCCGCAATTAAAGGACTTAATTTGAAGCTCAATGATGCCTTGCTGGGTCAGTGATCTGTGAGCCAAATTATCAAGATCCTGCTGATGACCTGACAAAGAGAAAGCCAACCAGGGCGATTGGAACCAGGAAGAGGTGAAGGAAATGCGGAAACACGAAGATGGGTTTGTGAGAGAAAGACATGCCAGGATCCAGAGGGCTCACAGCGAGGTCGAGGTGTAGTCAGGGGCTGACTAGACAGTGACTGGAGGAAAGGAGCCCAGAAAGCTTGGGGAAGGCCCACGAAAAGGTGCCACCAAGTTGAGAGGGAGAAGAAAGAGCTATTCAGAGTCAGGCAAAAAGCACGCGAAATATGCCAGGTTCTGAGTTCTCACCAATAACGCTTCTGTTTTAAAATACCTCTTATTCACAGTGGCCAGAGGACATGAGCAACAGTTATTAATAGAAATATTAATGGATAACCTTATTCTCATTGATAATAATGACAATAGTAAAATTGTCCTTATTCAGCATTGAGGTGGACTGAACACGTGTAGTTCAATAAGAACACTATGCAATGCGAAAACTAGAAAGAGCTTTTAGATAATAGTAAAAAAAATATTTAATAGAGGGGAAAAATTAAAAATTGTTCAAAAAGTAGAAGAGTGAAGATGACTTTTATCCTCATCAAAAGAGAAAAAGAAGAAAAGTAAAGTAAGTAATACGTAAGTATTTTACTTACAATCCAGTAAGTAAAATATCTAATTAATAGGAATTCCAGAAAGATAGAGAAAAAAGAAGGGAGAAAATTATCAAAGATATAATCCAAGAAAAAATTGCAAAACTGAAGGACCTGAGTTTCTACACTGATTCCAAAATACTAAAAACAGAAAAATACAAAGAAAAGCACCCAAGACTCATTAATATGAAATTCCAGAGCAACAGAAATAAAGAAAAACCTGAGAAGCTTCAACATATTAAAAAAAAAAAAAAACACAGAGGCACACACACACATACACAAAGGACTGAGTTTAAAACTGTACCAGATTTCGTAACAACAGTGGAAGCCGGAAAAACAGTATTGCAATACCCTTAAAATTGTAAATCAATTGTTTTCCAACCTGAAATTTTTGAGCAAATCAAATTAGCAAATGAAAGTGAAGATTTTTCAAAGGTTTATTAAAATCTCAAAACAGTGAGCATCCCTAGGTCTTGTCTATGGAAGCCACTAGAACATTGCTCTAGGAAGACAAAGGAGTAAAGAGAAAGATAGGAGACCAAGAATCTGGATTTGGTACGAAAGGGAGGGAAAAAAAAATGTTCCTGGGTTGATGGTGAAGAGAAGGCAGAGAAGTGCAGCCATTCATTGGAAACAGAACAGATTAGAGCAAGAGACAGAAGGCTCCAGAAACACGAGTCAAAAAAAGGGTCAGGATTTATGACGCATGTGGGCATATTAGCAGGCCTCATCTCTATCAAAGAATGATTGAGTGATGGGGCATACAAAACAAATCAAATCCGCCAATTGTGAACTGAAAAAAAATTTATATGAAGAAGGAAATGTTGTCACAGTTCACTCTGTGATTCAGCTGGAAACAATAATTGCACAGGGTAGCAAGTTTGTTATATAATGTTATAGGAGGATAATGAGTAACAGAGAACTCTCTGTGTGTGTGTGTGTGTGTATGTGTGTGTGTGTGTGTGTGTATTGGTATGAGAGTTAAATCCTCCCCTATTAAAACAGAACTGATATATCTGATCTGAATTTAATTGCAATATTTCACAATATGAAAGCAAACATTGAAAAAAGTCAGCTAAAAAGCTGAAGCTCTTGCCACTGGGCAGTAGGACTTTGGTGGAAAGAGGTGTGGGGAAGGGAATGACTCTAGTTATCCATGATAAACTTTGTAGTACATTACCTACCCCTCTAGATCATCACAGAGCACCAAGCTGAGCTCCCTATGTTAGGCAGCAGCTTCCCACTAGCAATTTTACACATAGTAGAGTATATATGTCAGTGCTGTATGGTTTTAAAGGAAACAAAAATAAAGCAAGTCAAAAGGACACCTCACTGAAGACTCGTCTGACACCACCGGGCCAGGAGGAGGCTGGAGGTGGGGCCCCGAACCAGGTCCCAGGACCTGAAATGAAGCATTTGCCCATGTCACACCATCAATCATCTGGGTCACTGCCAAGCAGAGAGCTAGAAATCAGCACTTCTCTGATTTTGTCAGACTGTTGAGTGAATCTTGGAAAATAATGTGACTTCTTTGAAGTCAGGACCATGAAATTGCCATAGAAATCATTCTATGCCTCAGTGGATGATTTTGAATAATTATGAATAAAATAACTGAAAAGCAGAGTGCTAATGCTGAGCACGTCTTAAGTGCAGAGTCAGAATGAATACCTGATTTATTTATATCAGCAGATACATCTAGAAGGGGGCTGTGCAGGGTCAGAATACCTTGTTTACTTGCTTATATCACAGATTTTTTTTTTGGTGGGGGGGATGGTCATTAGTGAGGTTAAATTTTTAAATTTCAGTTGCATGTACTTAATCTGGTTTTTGAGCCAAAAAGGAAGACAATTGCCTTGATACTGCACAGTGTTTGCTCTCAGGACAGCATGAAGGGGCTGCACATAGAAATCTGCCCTGCCTTTGATTTCATAAGAAAACTTAGCAAGATCCCACAGCTCCAAGTGTTGGAGGCCAGGCAGTTGCCACACGCCTGCCTCTGTGTCCACCCTCCTAGCGCCCAGGGTTATCTCTGTCGAACCAGCCCTGATTTCGATATTGAATTTTTCAGGCTTACTGCCTAAGTAATTACTGGTATCAACTCTTTAACCCCTGGGCTTTGAGCAGGTCTAGACTTGCCCCCCACAACCCATGCCTTCCACTCTGCCTTCTCAGCAAGATGAGAATTTACACAGCAAGGGCTGTGTTGTAGAAATCAGATTATAAAACTTTATATACTGTCAGTGCCTTGAACTCTATAAAAATCGGTTTTCATGCCCCTCTTGGGTTTGGCATCAGACTAAGAAAAGCTGAACTCCAGGTCCTGAAGAATCCTCTGTGCCATCTTGACCACAAACTCCTGTCCGCTGGAAGCTTAGAAGTAGCCACAAGCAGTCTGATTGTGATACCTACCAACATTTGCCTTAAGGAAGCCCCTGACTGCTTTCATAATTCACTTTTAAAAGCTACATAGTCCGCGTTAAGTTGATGAAACTNCTTGACCACAAACTCCTGTCCGCTGGAAGCTTAGAAGTAGCCACAAGCAGTCTGATTGTGATACCTACCAACATTTGCCTTAAGGAAGCCCCTGACTGCTTTCATAATTCACTTTTAAAAGCTACATAGTCCGCGTTAAGTTGATGAAACTAAATGCTGTCAGCTGCTGGCTTTCAAGTCGTTTCTCTGATGGTGACCTAATATTTCTATGTTCTCAACTCCTTCTCCTGGAGGCATGAGGTTGCAGAATTTAGCTATTAGTTCCACCCAAGACTGTAGTCTAAGACAGACCAAAGACAAATGATGGATGTAGGGGACAGATGTTTCTGAAACTCCAGTCAAAAGTTTTACTAAACTACGTCAAACACCCACTAAAAGGGTTATTATTCTGTCTTACTTAAACATTCAGCATTTGGATTCAAGTGGGATGTGAGATGTCCTTCCTTGGTGGCTCAACAGTAAAGAATTCGCCTGTAACTCTGGAGCCATAGGAGATGTGGGTTCAATCCCTGGGCTGGGAGCATCCCCCAGAGGGAATGGCAACCCACTCCAGTATCCTTGCCTGAAGAATCCCATGGATGGAACATCCTGGTGGGCTTCAGCCCATAGAGTCGCAGAGAGTCGGTCATGACAGAAGTGACTTAGCAGGCATGCACACATGGGATATGAGACACAGACAAGTTACCTGCCCATGGAAAATAGAATATTCTGGCTTCCCTCTCTCTCTTGTGTCTTTCTGTTTCTGCTTGTTACTTCATTTCTCTTTTCTTCTCCTGGGAAGAGAGAATAGCTCAAAACTGGGATGCTTCTGTTGTGAAAGATTTTCTCTCTCTTTTTTTTTCAAGAGTTCACTTATGAGCTCATCTTTTAGATTTGTATTTTAAATTGCCTTTCTTTTAATCTGGATCTTGGCTTCATTCAACAAATGAATTAAACCGTAGCATTTGAATAGTAACTCAATTCACATTTAGGTTTTTTTTTTCCCCAAACAAGAATTTAATGCAAAGACACTTCTCCCTACTCCATAAAATCATGTGTTGGTTAAAGCTTCCTTTCACCCAAATTAATTTCTAGATTTTCATAATGGCTTTTATTAGTTTCAATCTCTGAATATTCTTTCCAATGTACTAACAGAGCTTTAAGAGAAAAATTTTCTTAGTAGGGGAGATAGAGATTTCTGAGTTTTCTTTTGAATAAGGGTTCAAATTGTTTGTTCAGATCAGACAGCATAGAAGACAAAGTTTTGAGTCAGTCATTCTTTGATAAATCCTCTTAATCTCGGCCCCTTGCTTCCCCCACAGCAATGTAGGAAGGAGTTGTAAAGCTGAGACCATCGAAACCCAGCCGTGGGCAGTTGTGGGGAGAAGGTAGTGGCCTGTTAGAAAATGTCTGCAGTTACGTTTGGAGAAGGCAATGGCACCCCACTCCAGTACTCTTGCCTGGAAAATCCCATGGATGGAAGAGCCTGGTAGGCTGCAGTCCATGGGGTCGCTAAGAGTCAGACACGACTGAGCTCCTTCACTTACTTTTTCACTTTCATGCATTGGAGAAGGAAATGTCACTCCAGTGTTCCTGCCTGGAGAATCCCAGGGACGGGGGAGCCTGGTGGGCTGCCGTCTATGGGGTCGCACAGAGTTGGACACGACTGAAGCGACTTAGCAGCAGCAGGTACATTAAACCAAGATTCTCCACAAGGGTTGATGCTTTCAACAACAGTGCTGTTTACAGACCTTCTGGATGAACGAGGGTTGCTTTCATTTTAAAAAAAACCTTTTTATTCTGTATTGGAGTATTGCATATTAGCACACAATGTTGTGATAGTTTCAGGTGAACAGCGAAGGGACTAGCCATACATATACAAGTATCCATTTCTCCCCCAAAGTCCCCCTCCCATCCAGGCTGTCACCTAACATTAAGCAGAGTTCCCTCTGATATACAGTAGGTCCTTGTTGATTATCCATTTAAAATATAGCAGTGTGTGATAGCTTTAAATCCTCCCAATGTTTTCTATGTGGCTACTGCCAAAGATAAAAAAACCTCTGTTATCTAGGGGTTCTTTTCCTCTCACTTATCTCTCACTTCCTCTACGTAGGGAAACCTCACTTATTAGTACACGTATATTTACTTAAACAGAAGAGAAATGTATGGTTTTCAAAGATCCACCTTCCTGACCTGTTACCACGAGATGTTTTCATTTAATCTTCCCACCAGTGTCTGTCCCCGTTTTCCAGTTTCGCTGGTTGAGCTGCATCAATACTCCTGAAGACAAAGCTCAGCCTTTCCTCTGTGACAGATCCGCTCCTCCCTGCTGCATGCACTCCGATGCTTAGGACATCAAGACTCTCTAGTGAAGCCAGAGAGGAGAGTCACACTCCGAGGCCGTGGTCACGTGACCAGGACGACAGGATGCGTGTCACCCTATGGTGGGGGAGCACCAGCGTCAGAGAGAGACTGAAACCAACCATTTGGTTATAGATGCTAAAATGAGCATCTAAAGTAGCCTTAGGTGGAGCAAGAAGGCACACCAGGCAGCCTGAAGAGTCTGGTGCAAAGGATGGAGGGCTGTATCTTTTCTCCCTGGGTGAAGCTGTGTGCATTTCTGTTAGTTCACGTGAGAAAGGGGGGCTGGACCAGCCCATCCTAAAAAACGTGGGTGTTTCCACCTCATCTTTTTTCCCTGATGGTGAATTGTGTGGAGTGTAGACAGAAGGGGAAGGGTGGAGGGATAAACTGTGCACTAAACCCCCGAGTGGGGAGGAGTGTGGATCTGGAATGGCTCCTGACACCTCTCAGCTTTATTCCCACAGCCCCCAGCACTCCCGCTGCTCCCCGTTAGGCTGTCACCTTCCATTCATCCAGCTGTATTGTTCCGGGGTGCAGTCCAACCATCTTGCCAGTACACACAAAGCCACTTCAGTTCTCCAGTCTGATCTCGCAGCTAAGCTTGAGCTGCTCCCAAGAGCCAGGCATTCCCATCCAGTTCTCAGCTCTCCCTCCAATGAGCTTGTCTCACCTGCAGCCTCCTAGACATCCTTTATCGTTTTCCTCCTCCCAGAACCCAGGGTCGGACCATTGCTTCCACTTCTCCAGGGAAAATTTGAATATCCTCTCCTTGAGATTCTGATTCAAAAAAATCCAGAGAGAGACATCCAGGCTTGAGCAGTCTCAAAGGCTCCCGTGGAAATTCTGGAAGTTTGGGAGCCAAGTGTGGACACGTTTCTCTGGGAATCTTCCTTTCCAAGCTGAACTACACTGTCTTTGATTGTGTGTCTCTGTTAAACATCCGCTTCATGAGGGCAGGGACTCAGGCTTAGAACCTGTCTCTTATACACATCTCAATATTGTGTTGATTTCTGTGTATAACAACGTGAATTAGCTGCAAGAGTATGTATATCCCTTTCCTCTTGAATCTCCCTCTCACCCCACCCCACCCACCCTCCGTCCCACCCCTCTAGATCATCACAGAGCACCAAGCTGAGCTCCCTATGTTAGGCAGCAGCTTCCCACTAGCTATTTTACACATAGTAGAGTATATATGTCAGTGCTGTATGGTTTTAAAGGAAACAAAAATAAAGCAAGTCAAAAGGACACCTCACTGAAGACTCGTCTGACACCACCGGGCCAGGAGGAGGCTGGAGGTGGGGCCCCGAACCATGTCCCAGGACCTGAAATGAAGCATTTGCCCATGTCACACCATCAATCATCTGGGTCACTGCCAAGCAGAGAGCTAGAAATCAGCACTTCTCTGATTTTGTCAGACTGTTGAGTGAATCTTGGAAAATAATGTGACTTCTTTGAAGTCAGGACCATGAAATTGCCATAGAAATCATTCTATGCCTCAGTGGATGATTTTGAATAATTATGAATAAAATAACTGAAAAGCAGAGTGCTAATGCTGAGCACGTCTTAAGTGCAGAGTCAGAATGAATACCTGATTTATTTATATCAGCAGATACATCTAGAAGGGGGCTGTGCAGGGTCAGAATTAATACCTTGTTTACTTGCTTATATCACAGATTTTTTTTGGGGGGGGGTGGTCATTAGTGAGGTTAAATTTTTAAATTTCAGTTGCATGTACTTAATCTGGTTTTTGAGCCAAAAAGGAAGACAATTGCCTTGATACTGCACAGTGTTTGCTCTCAGGACAGCATGAAGGGGCTGCACATAGAAATCTGCCCTGCCTTTGATTTCATAAGAAAACTTAGCAAGATCCCACAGCTCCAAGTGTTGGAGGCCAGGCAGTTGCCACACGCCTGCCTCTGTGTCCACCCTCCTAGCGCCCAGGGTTATCTCTGTCGAACCAGCCCTGATTTCGATATTGAATTTTTCAGGCTTACTGCCTAAGTAATTACTGGTATCAACTCTTTAACCCCTGGGCTTTGAGCAGGTCTAGACTTGCCCCCCACAACCCATGCCTTCCACTCTGCCTTCTCAGCAAGATGAGAATTTACACAGCAAGGGCTGTGTTGTAGAAATCAGATTATAAAACTTTATATACTGTCAGTGCCTTGAACTCTATAAAAATCGGTTTTCATGCCCCTCTTGGGTTTGGCATCAGACTAAGAAAAGCTGAACTCCAGGTCCTGAAGAATCCTCTGTGCCATCTTGACCACAAACTCCTGTCCGCTGGAAGCTTAGAAGTAGCCACAAGCAGTCTGATTGTGATACCTACCAACATTTGCCTTAAGGAAGCCCCTGACTGCTTTCATAATTCACTTTTAAAAGCTACATAGTCCGCGTTAAGTTGATGAAACTAAATGCTGTCAGCTGCTGGCTTTCAAGTCGTTTCTCTGATGGTGACCTAATATTTCTATGTTCTCAACTCCTTCTCCTGGAGGCATGAGGTTGCAGAATTTAGCTATTAGTTCCACCCAAGACTGTAGTCTAAGACAGACCAAAGACAAATGATGGATGTAGGGGACAGATGTTTCTGAAACTCCAGTCAAAAGTTTTACTAAACTACGTCAAACACCCACTAAAAGGGTTATTATTCTGTCTTACTTAAACATTCAGCATTTGGATTCAAGTGGGATGTGAGATGTCCTTCCTTGGTGGCTCAACAGTAAAGAATTCGCCTGTAACTCTGGAGCCATAGGAGATGTGGGTTCAATCCCTGGGCTGGGAGCATCCCCCAGAGGGAATGGCAACCCACTCCAGTATCCTTGCCTGAAGAATCCCATGGATGGAACATCCTGGTGGGCTTCAGCCCATAGAGTCGCAGAGAGTCGGTCATGACAGAAGTGACTTAGCAGGCATGCACACATGGGATATGAGACACAGACAAGTTACCTGCCCATGGAAAATAGAATATTCTGGCTTCCCTCTCTCTCTTGTGTCTTTCTGTTTCTGCTTGTTACTTCATTTCTCTTTTCTTCTCCTGGGAAGAGAGAATAGCTCAAAACTGGGATGCTTCTGTTGTGAAAGATTTTCTCTCTCTTTTTTTTTCAAGAGTTCACTTATGAGCTCATCTTTTAGATTTGTATTTTAAATTGCCTTTCTTTTAATCTGGATCTTGGCTTCATTCAACAAATGAATTAAACCGTAGCATTTGAATAGTAACTCAATTCACATTTAGGTTTTTTTTTTCCCCAAACAAGAATTTAATGCAAAGACACTTCTCCCTACTCCATAAAATCATGTGTTGGTTAAAGCTTCCTTTCACCCAAATTAATTTCTAGATTTTCATAATGGCTTTTATTAGTTTCAATCTCTGAATATTCTTTCCAATGTACTAACAGAGCTTTAAGAGAAAAATTTTCTTAGTAGGGGAGATAGAGATTTCTGAGTTTTCTTTTGAATAAGGGTTCAAATTGTTTGTTCAGATCAGACAGCATAGAAGACAAAGTTTTGAGTCAGTCATTCTTTGATAAATCCTCTTAATCTCGGCCCCTTGCTTCCCCCACAGCAATGTAGGAAGGAGTTGTAAAGCTGAGACCATCGAAACCCAGCCGTGGGCAGTTGTGGGGAGAAGGTAGTGGCCTGTTAGAAAATGTCTGCAGTTACGTTTGGAGAAGGCAATGGCACCCCACTCCAGTACTCTTGCCTGGAAAATCCCATGGATGGAAGAGCCTGGTAGGCTGCAGTCCATGGGGTCGCTAAGAGTCAGACACGACTGAGCTCCTTCACTTACTTTTTCACTTTCATGCATTGGAGAAGGAAATGTCACTCCAGTGTTCCTGCCTGGAGAATCCCAGGGACGGGGGAGCCTGGTGGGCTGCCGTCTATGGGGTCGCACAGAGTTGGACACGACTGAAGCGACTTAGCAGCAGCAGGTACATTAAACCAAGATTCTCCACAAGGGTTGATGCTTTCAACAACAGTGCTGTTTACAGACCTTCTGGATGAACGAGGGTTGCTTTCATTTTAAAAAAAACCTTTTTATTCTGTATTGGAGTATTGCATATTAGCACACAATGTTGTGATAGTTTCAGGTGAACAGCGAAGGGACTAGCCATACATATACAAGTATCCATTTCTCCCCCAAAGTCCCCCTCCCATCCAGGCTGTCACCTAACATTAAGCAGAGTTCCCTCTGATATACAGTAGGTCCTTGTTGATTATCCATTTAAAATATAGCAGTGTGTGATAGCTTTAAATCCTCCCAATGTTTTCTATGTGGCTACTGCCAAAGATAAAAAAACCTCTGTTATCTAGGGGTTCTTTTCCTCTCACTTATCTCTCACTTCCTCTACGTAGGGAAACCTCACTTATTAGTACACGTATATTTACTTAAACAGAAGAGAAATGTATGGTTTTCAAAGATCCACCTTCCTGACCTGTTACCACGAGATGTTTTCATTTAATCTTCCCACCAGTGTCTGTCCCCGTTTTCCAGTTTCGCTGGTTGAGCTGCATCAATACTCCTGAAGACAAAGCTCAGCCTTTCCTCTGTGACAGATCCGCTCCTCCCTGCTGCATGCACTCCGATGCTTAGGACATCAAGACTCTCTAGTGAAGCCAGAGAGGAGAGTCACACTCCGAGGCCGTGGTCACGTGACCAGGACGACAGGATGCGTGTCACCCTATGGTGGGGGAGCACCAGCGTCAGAGAGAGACTGAAACCAACCATTTGGTTATAGATGCTAAAATGAGCATCTAAAGTAGCCTTAGGTGGAGCAAGAAGGCACACCAGGCAGCCTGAAGAGTCTGGTGCAAAGGATGGAGGGCTGTATCTTTTCTCCCTGGGTGAAGCTGTGTGCATTTCTGTTAGTTCACGTGAGAAAGGGGGGCTGGACCAGCCCATCCTAAAAAACGTGGGTGTTTCCACCTCATCTTTTTTCCCTGATGGTGAATTGTGTGGAGTGTAGACAGAAGGGGAAGGGTGGAGGGATAAACTGTGCACTAAACCCCCGAGTGGGGAGGAGTGTGGATCTGGAATGGCTCCTGACACCTCTCAGCTTTATTCCCACAGCCCCCAGCACTCCCGCTGCTCCCCGTTAGGCTGTCACCTTCCATTCATCCAGCTGTATTGTTCCGGGGTGCAGTCCAACCATCTTGCCAGTACACACAAAGCCACTTCAGTTCTCCAGTCTGATCTCACAGCTAAGCTTGAGCTGCTCCCAAGAGCCAGGCATTCCCATCCAGTTCTCAGCTCTCCCTCCAATGAGCTTGTCTCACCTGCAGCCTCCTAGACATCCTTTATCGTTTTCCTCCTCCCAGAACCCAGGGTCGGACCATTGCTTCCACTTCTCCAGGGAAAATTTGAATATCCTCTCCTTGAGATTCTGATTCAAAAAAATCCAGAGAGAGACATCCAGGCTTGAGCAGTCTCAAAGGCTCCCGTGGAAATTCTGGAAGTTTGGGAGCCAAGTGTGGACACGTTTCTCTGGGAATCTTCCTTTCCAAGCTGAACTACACTGTCTTTGATTGTGTGTCTCTGTTAAACATCCGCTTCATGAGGGCAGGGACTCAGGCTTAGACGTGTTCAAAAATAACCACTGAACTGAATCAAAACTGAGGTGGGTTTCTTTATTCCTCTCTGCTCTTGCTACAACAAAAGCAAACTTTTTTTTGACTAGTTTTTGTTTTTTGTTTTGTTTTTTTTTTTTAGAAAAGCATGACTTAAAAAAGAAGACGGTAGGCACATTACAAATCTTCAACAACAACAAAGGTCTTACAAAGGCTGGTGATACTGGTCCTTGGTTGGTGTTTAAACGTGAATGATGCCGGGCTCACACTTAAACTTCTTTCTTTTTTTTTTAAGATTGACTCCAGTGAAATCCCTTTTCTCATTTTTTCAGTCTTTCATAACATGATGTGGAAGATGTCATGTTTTCTCAGGAAGAAAACTTACATACTTTGTTTCCATCCTCCTCCAATATACCCCTTTTCTCTCTCTATTTCATGCACAAGCACCTACACAATTTTCCATAGATTCTGCCAGGATTGAAATACACAAGTTGAATCATGTGGGATTCTCAAATTTGCAGAATTCTATCAACTTCCCCTGCTCTCCCACTGTGCAGTTTTCAGCCCACCCTTGCATCTACAAGTCTCCTAAAACTGTTTGTCCCTCAAACAGTTGCAACAGTCGGGTCTGTTGCAACCCCGTGAATGGTAGCCCACCAGACTGCACTGTCCATGGGATTCTCCGGGCAAGAATACTGGAGTGGATTGCCACGCCTCCTCCAGGGAACTTCCCAAAGCAGGGATTAAACCTGGGTCTCCTGCATTGCAGGCGTATTCTTTACAGTCTGAGCCACCAAGGAAGTCCACAATTCTACTGAGGTAAATTTATCTCATGGATGTTGAGAAGAGCAATGCCTGATCCTAACTCTTGATTCTCTGCAGGTCTAGAAGACCTGATTTTGTGCTATTAACTGTTATTTTTGTTGATGCGGCTGCTGTTATCTGATTTAAACATCGAAGGGATTATTTTATTTTGTTTGTGCCCTGGAGACTTTAGGGGGAAAAAAAGGAAAGAAAAAAGCCAGCACCATTTTGAAAAGGAAAGCATTCAATAATTTAATATACTTTCCCACAGAGCGGAGGAACAGATGTTCCATCTCCTCCTGGAGTGGGAGGGTGTGGACTCAGAGAGGCTTGGACCCAGAGCATGTTTCATAATCTTAAAAAGTCAAGGGGTTTGAGGAAGGTCCCTAAACATGGGAGGTCTGGTTGGGGCAAATTTTTACTTGTGCAGCAACACAAAAGGGAATTTACCACAGCTTTTGGCAATCACGTATTTTTTGAATTTTTTCGCTGAACTCTCAAGATGAGAAAGATTTTTATCACCACAACTTAATAGGGTTTTTGAAATTGAGAAAAAAAAAAGAGAGAGAACCTTTTAGACTTGGCTAAGACAGTTTTACTGAATAAATTGTTATAGTCATTTCCTTAACAGCCTACCCAGCAGAAGGAAAGTCAGGCCATGTGAAAAGTGAAGCCAAATTTGGAGGAAAAATGGTTAACAAAATAGATGAAAAGGAAGAAAAATTCTTTTTATTCTATTTTCTGTGAAATGATTCTGAAGCAGAGAATCACCTGAGGAACCTTTCAAACACACTCTTGCCTTATCACCCCTCCCCCACCCACTCTCTCAGCCTCCACACAAGGACATATTTACTTCTTAATTTTAATTTTTTTCCAGGTTTCTCCATTTATTTGGGATATGGAGTATATAATTATCATCGTTACAAGTAATAAGTTGAATAACTAAACCAGGGTGTATAGTTCAAACTATTTTGTTGGAACAAACTCCATGAAATGGAATCATTTGGTTACAGAAAGTTTGAAAGTTCTTGATATATTGCCAAATTGGAGTCCAAAATAGTATGCATCGATTTATATTGCCTGTATTCTTTTTTCAACAATCCTTGAAATTTTTGAGAAGGAAGAGAATATTTCCCCGTAGTCTAATTATTTTATTTGACTACTAAATGAAATTAAACATTTTTTAGTCAGTTGTATGAAAAGTGAAAGAAAGTGAAAGTGAAGTCGCTCAGTCGTGTCCAACTCTGTGCGACCCCATAGACTGTAGCCCACCAGGCTCCTCCGTCCATGGGATTCTCCAGGCAAGAATACTGGACTCCTGGGTTAATTCTAATATAGTGTCTCTGCTCTACCCCCTCCCTCAATTTTAGAACCAGTGCTACAAAAAGAAATTCTTGAAGGGTGTCTGACTGTTTGTGACTCCAGGGACTGTAGCCTGCCAGGCTCCTCTGTCCATGGGATTCTCCAGGCAAGCATACTAGAGTGGGTTGCCATGCCCTCCTCCAGGGGATCTTCCTGACCCAGAAATTGAACCTGGAGATTCTTTTTTGCGGGCAGATTCTTTACCATCAGAGCCACCAGGGAAGCCCTAAATTCTTGAAGAAAGAATAGCTACTTAAGACTGTTGTAGATGGAGGATGACTTGATTTTTCTCATCACCTGTCCTATGGCCACCCTCTGAATGGGCTCCATGGCCCTGGTCCTTCCTGTTTGGATAAATCGGCCTCTGAAGATGAAACCACCATTCGCGATTTTCTGAGACACATGCTTCAAAGTGGAGTCTCAGCTGCTCTTTTTGTGTTCTGTGGCCATGATTAAATTCCTTCTGTATCATTTATAAGGTTATTCTTTTCTGATCTCTCTTTCACTGAACTAGAAATATCTGCATATCTGAAATCTTCTGGAGTGAAATAAATCTCCAAAGTTATACAGTTTTTAGAATTGGAAGGAGCACGAAAGAGTGTCTCCCACATTTTTGCAGAAATTCATTTTATAGTATTCTAAGTGGTTGCTGCTTGTATATTGCAAAAATTAGGCACCTGTGACTTCATGTGGAAATGTGTTTTATTTTGGGAGAGTGCGGTGTTGAGCCAAAAGAAATGCAGTTCTCTTAAGCTTTTCCTGTTGTATGAATCATGCACGGAAAGAGATGGCACATCCTTCTTCAGTAACCTCTGAGCCCAAATCAAGCTGTCAGTCGGCTTAGGAGTGGAATACACTCCCATTTGGTAATCACAGATGTCATGCCCTCTGCTGAATTTGATTTCTCAGCAGATCCACAATGCTCCTGGTAACTGAGCCGTCCTCTTGGTGAGGAGAGCTCCTTGGAGTCTCCTGGGAAGAGAGCTTGTAAGGGGACCCCACTTCTCCCCTGACTGCCATCCTGGCAGCAGGAGAGTCTGGGATACTCAAAAGTGGCATCATTGAAAGCCCTCAACATTCAGTATTTATCAAGTGTCTGCTCTGTGCCAGGCATGATGCTCACTGCCAAGGATGCAGCAATGAAATCAGACGTGGTCCCTCCCTGAAGGAATGCAGTCAGATAAGGGTGCTAGGCTCCCGTTAGTGTGAAGAGCACACACATGCAGAGTGCCAGGGCTACTGAGGCAGCACAGAGAAGGGGCACCCAACACAAAGAGAGGCCTCACTTTCCAGAAACAGAAATGTCTTCAGAGCAACGTGGCATAATTGAATCCACTTTACAGATCGTCTCAGCAGAGAGGATTTTGACGTGAGATAAAAAGCTCAGTTATGTAGATTGGAAAGAAAGACCAGTTATCCAGGGCGCAGTCAGGAGTCTCTTGCTGTTTTTGTTTTGGAAATGAGCAAAAGATGTCCATCAATCTTTTGAACTTCCGGGTTTAATCTAACGATCTGCTTTTGCTGTGCCAAGGGAGCTGTGATCATTTGCAGGTAGCATGGTGCAGAATGGAATCTATTCCTCCATTATCATGTAAATTCCATATTTGAATATTCCAGCATCACTGTGCTTTTTTCCACCTAAGTTTCTTTCCTTTTAGATCTCTGGGAGTGAGTAGGTTCTGATATTATCAATTGATTTTTTTAAAATACAGGCTAATGAATCTAGAGTTTGCTGAGAGCCACATGCAGAGAGTCTGATTATTTGTGAGCTGATGGAAGGTGAGAATCTTAGAGCAGCAACTAATCTTAGAGGCTGCTGACAGGGCAACCCCAGCAGAAGGGCTCCTGGAGGAGACCGAGACAGCAACACACGTGCTCAGAGACAGACCGCTTCCCCAAGTTGGTTTGTGTTTCAAATTGCCCTATTATGGGTTGAGAGATGGCCGAGCCAAGGAAGACTGGGGACTGGAGAATAAATAACTGCTGTTCTCGACAGAAATAATTCCTGGAAGTGGGGGCAGATGAATAGTTAGGTGGAGAAATGGATGACTCAGTGTGTATTTCCCAAAATGGATTGGCGGCCCTATGTCTTTATTAATGTCTAATGGACTAGTTGTCTTTGTTAGAATTTTATGAAAGAGTGAGTTCAGGTAGGAAAGGGATAAAGACCAAGAGCTCATTTCAACAACTAAAGGCTCAGACTCTTAAAGTGAACCTTTCTTCTTTGAAGAGGTGCACAGCCTAAATCTGATGTCAAGAGCTTTGGGGGGTTTTATGAAGCACTTGGCTGATATGGAAACCAGCAGGCGTCTGTGCTGGCCTTGGCAGGACGGACTTCCATCGGGGTTCAAAGCAAGCACAGAGAAAGTGTTGGTCTCTGAGACTCTGCTCTAAGACAGGCCGTGTAAACACAAGAATTTCTCAGAAGTCCGGGAAATTTTCGAGGTTAAACTGGGGTGACAAGCAACTTCTAAATCTCAGCAACGTGAAAAAACAGGGTATACGTCTTGCCTGTGCACTTGTCCATTTTCTGCCTTGTCGCATCTCTAGGATTTAGTCTGATAGAACATCAGCTAAAAAGTTGCCAGTCAACTCAACAGAGAGGAAAAAGAATGCGAGTCATACACAGGCTTTTCAAGCTGGCCCTGGAAGGGAGAGTGTCACTCCTATTCCTTTTCTTGCCAGAGCTGATCACAGGCCCATGCTCGTCTAGGAGGGCAAGGAATTGTAATCCTACTATGTGCTCAGAAGGAAATCCAGGAAGATGTTCTGGACAGCTCTGGTGATGTTCACAGCTATAAACACTGCACACTGCATGCGAGCCAACTCCAGATAGCCGGTTGGGGGATGCAAAACTCCAGAAAGCCCTTCCTAACTTCCAGTGAGTGTGTGTGTGCATGTGTGTGTGTATGCATGCAAAAGTGAAGAACTAAGACTGACTATAAACAACCTGATAGAAATACAAATAATACCCACCCTAGCCCCAGCCCCCATAAATCTCTTGTGCATCCAGGTGTTTAACTACAGTAGAACTGCTTCATTTATGCTCTAAGAACCCCTGTCTGCAGTAGCCAGGACACAGAAGCAATCTAAATGTCCATCGACAGAGGACTAGATAAAGAAAATATGGCACATACATATACAATGGAATATTAGTCATAAAAATAAATGAAATTAGGTCACTTGTAGAGACATGGACTGTGAAGAGAGCTGAGCGCCAAAGAGTTGATGCTTTTGAACTGTGGTGTTGGAGAAGACTCTTTGAGAGTCCCTTGGACTGCAAGGAGGTCCAACCAGTCCATTCTAAAGGAGATCAGTCCTGGGTGTTCTTTGGAAGGAATGATGCTAAAGCTGAAACTCCAGTACTTTGGCCACCTCATGCGAAGAGTTGACTCATTGGAAAAGACTCTGATGCTGGGAGTGATTAGGGGCAGGAGGAGAAGGGGATGAGATGGCTGGATGGCATCACTGATGCAATGGACGTGAGTTTGAGTGAACTCCAGGAGTTGGTGATAGACAGGGAGGCCTGGTGTGCTGCAGTTCATGGTGTTGCAAAGAGTTGGACACGACTGAGTGACTGAACTGAACTGAACTGAGAGACATGGGTGGACCTAGAGACTGTATACAGGGTGAAGGAAGTAAAGAGAAAATATTGTATACAAACGCATATGTGTGGAATCTAGAAAAATGGTATAGATCATTTTATTTGCAAAGCAGAGATAGAGACACAGATGTAAAGAACAAACGTATGGACACCAAGGGGAAAAGGGAGGAGGTGGGAGGAAGTTCGTGATCGATATATACATATACTATTGATACTATGTATAAAATAGGTAACTAATGAGAACCTACTGTATAGCTCAGGGAACTGCACTCAGTGCTCCATGGTGACCTAAACGGGGAGGAAATCCAAAACAGAGAGGATGTATAGTTTATGGATAGCTGATTCACTTTGCTGTACAGTAGAAACCAACACAACATTGTAAAGCAATTATATTCCAATAAAAATTATTATTAATAATAAAGAACCCCTGTCTGCTGAGCTAGAAACAAGCTGGGACAGCTGAGTATGGTTGAACAACTTCTCTGCTCTGGAGAGGAGAGAGGCATCGAACTGTCTCAAACAGGAGGCCAAAAGCTAGCCGTCCACTCAGGACACCAGCAGGAAGCCTGGTGGTTTGGAGAAGAAAAGAAAGGCTTTTCTGGTAGGGAAGCAGTTCCCACCCTCTGGGTTTCTAATCTTGTGTAATGATTTTATCTGTCACAGAAAAAATTGGGGGTCATGCACATCTTTTCTTGCCTTTACACCCGGAGGATAATCCTTAGAAAGAGGGTGATCTGTTTTGATCATCTTCTCAGCTCTAACCTATCTTTTGCATGATTAGTGCTTTATGGATGTGGCAAACTCTTCTGGAATCCAGGTCAACATGGGAGCTTCTGCCTCTCAGCTTGCAAATCTTCGGGTTCATGTTAATTACAGCTTCCCACCACCCTGTCCTCTTTCTTTTGTTACTCACAGGGGTTTTTGGGAATCATGCTGTTTGTAAATCAGGCTAAATCCCAAATGCCACACTCACATCTGAATATCCAGATCCAGGCCCATTCTGAATTGCTGGGTGCAATGAGGAGATAATCAGTGGACAAAGATGGCAGGTCTCCTGGGATGGGAGAGCCACACAATTCAGCTTCCTGTAAAATAATTTCAGGAGCTATATAAACTTCCCTCTGTGCACTGAAATTTCTGGAAGCCAAACGTCTGAGATGTACGAACTGTAAGTTTGCCAGGGTTCATAGCCGTTTCCTCAAATTTAAGATTTCACTTCCAGAATGTCAACATAAGCAGCTTATTTTGTGTAAAATCAGAGATTCATTATGTGGGTGTATGAACAGGGGGAAAAAGAAAGAATGCGCCTAAAAATATAAAAGTATTTTTTGACACATGAGCCTTACAGAATCTTTTAAATCTGCCGGTCAGATGGTGTTATGTCCAGAGAGCAAAGCTCTACTGTTCTTCATTTTACCCACACAATTCCTCTATTATAAATTGAATAATTTGTGAAGTCTACTTATATCAAATTTTAATGATAATTCATTAAACATGTTTGAATGAGATTAATGTCAATTTCAAATATACATGAATCAACCTCACCTGATTCTCCCACTAATTAGAAAAATGTTTCAGAGTTCCTGGCTCTAACTTAAGTTGTCCAGACTGATGAAACCTTCAAGACAATTTTATATGTTCACAAATTTATCAGCAAATTTGGAATTTTTTCTTGATAGTGGACATGCTGACCTGGGTAGAAGGCACTGCTGTACGGAGGTCTTTAGGGCTGTGATGGTGAGGGTGGGTTGTGGTTGGTGGGGAGTATGCTGGGGTCCTAGAAAGAGGTCTCGGTCTTGGTGAGCCTGTGACTCTGGACCGTGAACTTCAAACATGCTTCTTGGCTCCACAGTCTGTCCCTTAGATGGCACCGGATAGTGGGCTGGAGTGGGGCATTTCCCCTCCTGGTGGCCAGTGGGGTCAGATGAAACCCCAGCAGGTGAGGCTGAAGTTAACTAGTCTCTGCTGAGGGCAGCCCTGGTTAATGGAACAGAGTGTCTGAAATATTTCACGATGGTTGCTTTTCCCGCCCCGACTGAAGCACTCAGAGAGTTTGCTCTGCTCTTCCCTATGAGAACCAGGTAGATTTCCTGCAGGCAAAAACTCACCCAAGGCTAGGAACATCCTCCTTCGTCCCCTCCACCATGACGGGGCCTCACTGGAGTTTTTAACTCTCAGACTTGTCCACACTGAGGCTCCAGGAATTCAGTTCAAGTTCAGTCCATGACAGTTGAGGTTTCCCTGCCCCGGCACTGGTTCCCAGGAGGGTTGTGGCTTGTGGGTTTCTGCTCCAGTAAGTCATGATTTTCTGTATTCGCTTCTCAGTGTCTCCAATTTGGGAAGCAGCAGTTTGTCCTGCGACCTTACTTCTGCTGCTGCTAAGTCGCTTCAGTCGTGTCCGACCTTGTGTGACCCCATAGACGGCAGCCCACCAGGCTCTCCAGTCCCTGGGACTCTCCAGGCAAAAACACTGGAGTGGGCTGCCATTTCCTTCTCCAATGCGTGAAAGTGGAAATGAAGTCTCTCAGTCGTGTCTGACTCTTAGTGACCCCATGGACTGCAGCCTACCAGGCTCCTCTGTCCGTGGGAATTTCCAGGCAAGAGTACTGGAGTGGGGAGCAATTGCCTTCTCCGGACCTCACCTCTAGGCTGGCTCAAATGACTATTGTTGATTTTCAGTTTGTTAAGGTTTTACTTGCTGTTAGGATGGGGCGATGACTTCTGAGCTCTTTATCTGCTAGACTGGAGACCACAGGTCTGTCTGCAAATTTGGAATCATGTTTACATGCCTGTCTTGCATGGTATGTACATGCGTGCTCACTCGATTCAGCCATGTTCAACCCTTTGGGACCTCATGGACTGTAGCCCGCCTGTCTCCTCTGTTCATGGGATTTCTCAGGGAAGAACACTGGAATAGGTTGCCATGCCCTCCTCCATGGGCTCTTCCTGACTTAGAGACTGAACCTGCGTCTCCTGTGTCTCCCGCATTCCAGGCAGATTCTTTACCGCTGAGCCACCGGGGAAGCCAGTACTGCAAGGTGGATCAACCCTTTGGGACCTCATGGACTGTAGCCCGCCTGTCTCCTCTGTTCATGGGATTTCTCAGGGAAGAACACTGGAATAGGTTGCCATGCCCTCCTCCATGGGCTCTTCCTGACTTAGAGACTGAACCTGCGTCTCCTGTGTCTCCCGCATTCCAGGCAGATTCTTTACCGCTGAGCCACCGGGGAAGCCAGTACTGCAAGGTGGACCCATGTTAAAATCCACATCTATAAACAGTCACAGCTCTTGATGACTTTCCCCCCATGAGATCCATAGTACTTAGCACTCTGCCCAGCGTCAAACAGTTGTCGAGTCAACGTTTGTTGACAGACTAGCTGGCAGATCGGAAAGGATGACTTCCCAACGAGATTCTGGCCAGAGGAGCAGGTGATGTTGGGAGTAGCCATCCAGCAACTGGTGAGTCTGGAGAAGGAAATGGCAACACACTCCAGTACTCTTGCCTGGAAGATCCTATGGACAGAGGAGCCTGGCGGGCTACAGTCCACGGGGTCACAAGAGTCGGACACAACTTAGTGACTGCACCAGCCAAACCAGCTGATGACTCTAGGAGGGAAGGAAAAGCAGAGAATGGGAAAAGGAGAGAGAACAGTGGACAAAAGGAAAAAAAGAGGAAAAGGAGAGGCAGGATGGAAAAGAATCTGATATCACAGCAAGGTTCCCATCTCCACTGCAGCAGGTGGCCTGGGGGCAACACTGTGCCCCCACCCTCCAGCTCCACCGAGGACTTAGCACTCAGGCCCCCAGGCTCTGAACCCCCAACTGGCGCATCATTGTCCTCCACATCCTACTATTCTAGTCTCATTTATTCACTTCCCACAACTAAGATTTTGACATCAGCATTGCTAACGGTGTGGGCGTGGAGTCTTATCAGCTTAACTGAGTTACCTTTGAGAGTGTAAGGGGCACTCTTAATAATTACTTAATTATTACATCATGGCAATTGGGACTTCCTGGAAATCCTGGGAGGTAAGGTGACCCTACTAACAGCCCATTCTTCTTCTTGTTGTTCAGTTGCTAAGTCATGTCCTACTCTTTGTGACCTCATGGACTGCAGCACGCCAGGTTCTTCTGTTCTCCACTATCTCCCAGAGTTTGCTCAGACTCTTGTCCATTCAGTCAGTGATGCCATCCAACTATCTCATCCTCTGCTGCCCCTTTTTCCTCCTGCCCATAATCTTTCCCAGCATCAGGGTCTTTTCCAATGAGTCAGCTCTTCACATCAGGTGGCCAAAGTACTGGAGCTTCAGCTTCAGCATCAGTCCTTCCAATGAATAGTCAGGGTTGATTTCCTTTAGGATTGACTGGTTTGATCTCCTTGCACTCCAGGGGGCTCTCAAGAGTCTTCTCCAGCACCACAATTTGAAAGCATCAACTCTTCAGCGCTCAGCCTTCTTNCTTCAGCATCAGTCCTTCCAATGAATAGTCAGGGTTGATTTCCTTTAGGATTGACTGGTTTGATCTCCTTGCACTCCAGGGGGCTCTCAAGAGTCTTCTCCAGCACCACAATTTGAAAGCATCAACTCTTCAGCGCTCAGCCTTCTTTATGGTCCAACTCTCCTATTCATACATGACTCCTGGAAAAACCATAGCTTTGAATATATGGACTTTTGTTGGCAAAATGATGTCTCTACTTTTTAATATGCTATTTAGGTTTGTCATAGCTTTCCTTCCCATTCTGCCTACAGGTAATTTCCCTTTTTTGGCTTGGAATATAGGTATACCTATTGGTATTCTATTAGGACTGATAAATGTGTATATCATATAAATTGAAAAATTTGGATGGTTAAATCTTTGATCCTTTCCTTCTAGTACTTGAGAACCCATATAAATACTCCACACACATCTTTCTTAACATTCCAGAGTTTGAAACACCCTGTCCCTTTGTTTGCTTTCTTTTTCCCTCCCACTTTGTACTAGAGCTATACCTGCACCCATCTCTCTTCACCTCTAGATATTATTGCTATTTGAGGGCAAAATCCACACTTCTTTAAAAAAAATCTTTAAAGCTATTGGAAGTATTTTGATAAACATAAAAAGTAAAATGACATGTCTAAGGAAATCATGATTTGGGAATAAGAAATCTTCTTTACATTGAATTTAAGGGGTGGAGGGGAGACATTTTGAAATGCCTTCTTTTCTGATGAACCTTTGAAAGTCAATTTTTGTTAAATGAGTTTACATCTAAATTTTCGTTCTGTTGACAGTTAACGCCAGGATCTTTTATCTATGCNTCTCACCTAGAGCCAGACATCCTGGAATGTGAAGTCAAGTGGGTCTTAGGAGTACCACTATGAACAAAACTAGTGGAGGTGATGGAATTCTAGCTGAGCTATTTCAAATCCTAAAAGATGATGATGTGAAAGTGCTGCACTCAATATGCCAGCAAATTTGGAAAACTCAGTAGTGACCACAGGACTGGAAAAGGTCAGTTTTCATGCCAATCCCAAAGAAAGGCAATGCCAAAGAATGCTCAAACTACCACACAGTTGTACTCATCTCACACACTAGCAAAGTAATACTCAAAATTCTCCAAGCTCCAAGAACTTTCAGATTTTCAATCTGTATTTAGAAAAGGCAGAGAAATCAGAGATCAAATGGCCAACATCTGTTGGATCACAGAGAAAGCAAGAGAGTTCCAGAAAAACATTTACTTCTGCGTTATTGACTATCTCAAAGCCTTTACTTTGAGATCACAACAAACTGCAGAAAATTCTTCAAGAGATAGGAATACCAGATCACCTTACCTGCCACCTGAGTTTGTTCTGCACAACAAACGGCAGAAAATTCTTCAAGAGATGGGAATACCAGATCGCCTTACCTGCCACCTCAGTATACAGGTCAAGAAACAACAGCAGGAACCAGACATGGAACAATGGAATGGTTCCAAATCAGGAAAGGAGTACATCAAGGCTGTATACTGTCACCCTGCTAATTTAACTTATATGCAGAGTACATCATGCAAAATGCCAGGCTGGATGAAGCACAAGCTGGAATCAATATTTCCAGGAGAAATATCAATAACTTCAGATATGCAGATGACACCACCCTCATGGCAGAAAGCGAAGAGGAACTAAAGAGCCTCTTGATGAAGGTGAGAGAGTGAAAAAGCTGGCTTAAAACCCAGCATTCAAAGAACAAAGATTATGGCATCCAATCCCATCACTTCATGGCAAGTAGAGGGGGAAACAATAGAAACTTTATTTTCTTTGGCTCCAAAATCATTGCAGATGGTGACTGCAGCCATGAAATTAAAAGATGCTTGCTCCTTGGAAGAAAGGCCTTGACAAACCTAGACAGCATATTAAAAAGCAGAGACATTACTTTGCCAACAAAGCTCTGTGTAGCCAAAGCTATGGCTTTTCCAGTAGTCATGTACGGATGTGAGAGTTGGACTATAAAGAAAGCTGAGTGCCAAAGAATTGATGCTTTTGAATTGTGGTGTTGGAAAAGACCCTTGAGACTCCCTTGGACAGTAGTCCATCCTAAGATACAACCAGTCCATCCTAAAGGAAATCAGGAAATCAATCCTGAATATTCATTGGAAGGACTGATGCTAAAGCTGAAACTCCAGTACTTTGGCTACCTGATGTGAAGAGTGAAGTCTTTTCACTCATTTGAAAAGACCCTGATGCTGGGAAAGATTGAAGGCAGGAGGAGAAGGGGACAACAGAGGATGAAATGGTTGGATGGCATCACTGACTCGATGGACATGAGTTTGAGTAAGCTCCGGGAGTTGGTGATGGACAGGGAGGCCTGATGTACTACAATCCATGGGGTCGCAAAGAGTTGGACACGACTGAGTGACTGAACTGAACTGAACTGAATGTGATCTACTTTTTCAACCTTCTACACATATTACTTTGATTTTTAAATCAACTTTTAAAGGATAATTTAAAAATCATAACACAGCAAAGATACATTCTATAAATGTATTCTAAAAACTAGTTAAAGCAACTAGTTCACATTTCTAATTTATCTAATGCAAATGTTATATGATTTATATTTTACAACAGGAAATGGCAAGCTCAGAACATGTATGACATAGTTTCTGCCCTCTAGACATTCACTCATGTTGTAAATCATTTTGTCTCAGACAAGGTCAAGGCTATCCAGAGAGAAGAAATTATCAAAGCCAAGTGGCTTACAATGCTCATGTTTGCTTTAAGGGGGCTGTTTGACACTCCCCCCTCCCTCATTTTTTTTAACCATGACATGGATTTCGAAAGCTAGGCATTTACAAATACCAACACAACTTTCAGCAAAGGGTCCCTATTTTGGTTAAGGACAAAAGAAGCGGAATTCTCTTTGTGGAAAAATAACTACTTAGTTATTCGTGTTCTAAATAAAACAGGGCCGCAGGGGCTTTGAGAAAGCCAGCCGACCCATCAACAGCTTTTCTGCTGCCTAATGCAAACATGAGTACTTCATTTTCAACAAGGCTGGATGAATGATCTTTCACAAGTAGGTTACAACAGCTGCTGCTGTTGTTCAGTCCCTAAATCGTGTCCAGCTCTTTTTGACCCCATGGACTGCAGCACGCCAGGCTTCCTTATCATTCACCATCTCCCAGAGTTTGATCAGATTCATGTCCAATGAGTCGGTGAAGCCATCTGAGTATATTATTCTCTGTCGTCCCCTTCTCCTTCTGGCCTCAATCTTTCCCAGCATCAGGGTCTTGTCCAATGAGTCAGCTTTTCACATCAAGTGGCCAAAGTACTACAGCTTCAGCGTTAGCATCAGTCCTTCCAATGAATATTTGGGTTGATTTCCCATAGAATTGACTGATTCGATTTCCTTGCAGTCCAAGGGACTCCCAAGAGTCTTCTCCGAGACCACAGTTCAAAAGCATCAGTTCTTCGATGCTCAGCCTTCCTTATGACATAGACACAAAGTACGAACGCTAAGCATTTCGTAAGGTGCTAATGCCCATGTCGTGAACGGAAGTTGCAGAGGGTCCTGCCCTGTCATCCCTGGCTTAATGGCAAGAGCAACCCAGGCAACAGCCACACCCCTACTACCAGATAAAGTCATTCCACAGTCCAACCAAGTCTTAAAGGCTCAATTTCCCCTTCCCAGCACAAGTTTTGTTTTCTTTTTAAAGGACAAGGAAATCCTAGCATGAGAGCAACAAGTGAGGCATAAATCCAAACTTGGCATTTTCTGGGTCTTTCTTAGTTACAGTATCTTCATAAACTGTCTAAATGCCAAGATGATCAAATTCCCTTAATATGAAAGAGTTGTTACCAATCACATGACAGTCTCTCAAAACTGCTGTAACCGAGTTGACCTCACCTCACAACGACTGAGGAAGGAGGGGCTGCAGATGAGGGCAGAGGGAAATGAGGGGCACAGCCCCACAGCCAAGGGCGTGTGGCTCTGGTGGCCACCGGAGGGTCGAGGTCCTCTGATCACTCAGTGCAGGGACACTTCGAGGAAGACAAAGCCCATGAGAGGAAGAAACCCATACTGTCCTATCGAAATGATGGGGAAAGAAGGGTCTGTCCCCTCAAGCAGTGGTCAGCAAGAGGTGGATCACGACCTAAGAGGGGGACCACCTGAGCGATGCCCACCTCCAGGTGCCCAAAGCCTGAGGTGGGAAACACAAGGCAAACGTAAAAGGTGGGGAGCAGGGGCAGGTGGGGTCATCTAGGGTGCTGCTGGCAGGAGGGAGGGCACAGAAGCAAGGGGAGCGGGAGGAACAAAGCGCGGGAGGACCACAGGATGAAGCAGGCACGCAGCAGAGGCCGCCGCTGCCCATCTGGGGCTGGACGGCCTGGCCGCAGGGCACAGTGGCAGGCAGGCTCCAGAGGGACCCACAGAGCATCAGGAACAGAGGACATGCATGGAGACGTGGGTGTGACTCTCCTACCCACCTCCACCCCAAACTGTGGCAGTGTTAGCAACTTTTTTAACTTTTCATCTTGAAATAATTTGAGATGCAAAAAAACAGTACAAAAACCTTCCATACACTCTTTATTCAGATTCACAAGTTTAACACTTTATCATCTCCTATCCCCTGGAGAAGGAAATGGTAACCCACTCCAGTATTCTTGCCTGGAGAATCCCGTGGACAGAGGAGCCTGGTGGGCTATAGTCCACGGGGTCACAAAGAGTCGGACACGACTGAGTGACTTCACTTTCACTTTCACTTTCACTTATATTATATATAACACATTTTATGTATTTCATATATAATATATAATTGCATTCTTTCCGAACCTTTTGAGAGTTAGCTGGCAATCTCCTGCTTCCTCACTATCAAATCCTTCATCATGCATTTTTACAAAGACAAAAACATTCTCCTGCTTGATAACAAACAATCAACATTCAGAAAAGTGAGCTTTGATTTGGATTACCTCTATATCAGATTACACCCTGCACCCCAATAATGTCTTTCCTATCCGTTTTACCTGATCCAGAACTCATGCGTGGCACACAGTGGTCCTGTCTCCAGAATCTAATTTATTCTAGAACACTTCTTCCACCTCCCTGGTCTTTTGTGATACTGGCACCTCTGCAGACTTCAGGCCAGTCGCACCTGGATTTGAATAGGACTCAGATTATGCATCTGGGCAGAGATGCTAGGTATGAGGGATCATGGCGGGACCTGCATGCCAGTGAGCCCCGCGATCCATGACAGAAGCTTTGATTCCTTCATTGTTAAATCCCCAAGTTTCTTCACTATAGAACTTTTTACCCTGTCATTAACACTACGGGGAAGACCTCGAGACAATGTAAACATCCCATTTTCCCGAGACTGTCAACCAATGGTCTCAGCATCCATGATCGAAGCCGATCTGAACAGACCTTATTCTGATGGTACACAGTGGGGATTTTCTAACTCTGTTCTTTGTGCATGCATCAGATGACATTCTGCTGTAAAGAGAAGCTTTCCTTTGTTCTCTGTTTACCTGCTTTTTAGCCCCATGAACCTAGGGTTCCTACATGATTCGGTGACTGACAGCCCATTCCTGTCCTCATCTATTCTGCCACTCAGGTGACCCCTGGCCTGTCCATGCTCCTGTGGGCTGTTCTATACCATAAGAGCACTTCTTCACCTTCTGACTTACTGAGACAAGTCAGACTCATCTTGGACTTTCTCCTCCCAGCCCTGGGATCCTCCAAGGAGTGTTGGTTTATTTAGTGGGGCATAATATTTGGAAACGAAGCTCTAAACGCACATGTCCTCCAGTGTTAGCAGCTTCTTACAGGGAAGCATTCAGGTCAGTCTGGGGAGGCAGTGAGCTTTGCAGAAGGAATTTCTAACCGGTTGTATGATGCTTAAAGCATGTTTTAGCAAGTCCACAAGAGCCGTGACCCACACTGTCCCTGTTTTTATTTTCAGATGTTGTTGTGGAGGCTGTAGCGCAGCTACTGATCTGAAACGCCAGGTATTGGCTGATGCATGAGCTCCTCCAGTCCAGCTCATGGCTGCTTCCCTGACCATTTGTGAAGCCTCTGTATTTGTCAAGAAGAGTAAACTAACCCAAATTGGCTCTTCCTGTATGTTGACTTTCTGGCAAGGACACAGTAACCCAACCAGGGCGGTTGCATTTATCCTGTAACAAGCACTCATGTAAGCACGGGATCCACCAGAAGCTGTGAGACTTAGGCACCTGGAAGCACTGTCCCCTCTCGATGACTGAGCCTGCTGCCTGAGCAAATGGTCCATGTCCTCTGAAGACTTCTCCCAGCGCCTCACAGAGGCTTTCCCATCCCTTCTCTGTCAGCCTCCAAGTCCAGCTGCATTCTACCTTCTGCTTTCATTGGCGGAACCTCACCACATAAACCTAAATGTTTGGTGACATGTTATTCTAGCCTACCACAGTAAAATTAATTTGGGGGAAATAAACGAAATAAGTAAAACCTCATGGGAGGAGTTTACTACTACTGTTCCATGTCAGTTTCAAAGCTGAAAGTAGAAGGATTAGCCCAAATTTCAGCAGCTAGGTGGCACGAAAAAAAGAAAATATTTATTCTACACAGAAAATTTTTCAAGCGTTGTAAAAATTTTGCTTCAATAAATTGTATCTTGTGCCACTTTATTTCTAAAATTCCTCACTCAATAGAGGGCAAGAAAAGACACTGCAGAGAGGTTTTCATTGGGAAACAGAATAAAACCCCTTCTCAAATACCCCTGCCTGTTAACTAAATAGAAACTAGAACACATATTCTCAGCTTGTAATAAAACAAAACATTTTCTGTGTTATATCCATAAAAAGATTTTAGACCAATATACTAATAATTTTTATCACTGAATGATGAAATTATTTTCATATTCTCTTATCTTTTGCAGCTAAGTTTTCGTCAATGTATATGTACAACCTTTGCCAGAGACTCAAAAGATAATAATAAATAGGAGTTTACAATCAGTGGAAAAAGGGAAGTACCAGTGCCATCAGGGTTAGAAGCCTCACAGGAGACACTACCAGGGCAGTGGTGAGGAAAACAGCATTTAATTTCACTCGGTAAGATGTTCCACGGCTGAATTTAAGCAATTACAAAGATGTAAAATTGCTTAGGACAGTAACTCCAGAGAACTCATCAGTTTTTCACTTACCAGAGTTTTCTGCCAATTCTCAGAAGAAAAGGTTTAGTTGTGAAAGACTGCTTTATCGTGCTGAACCCTAAGACGACATCCACTTCCTGTGGACTCTGGAGACCTGAGTCTCCCTTTGAATGCAGGGCAGACGGGACCCAGAGCACAGGGAGAGGCCGCCAACCAAGGGCAGAGCACCCCGGATGGTCCTCTGTGCTGCCCTATTTCAGTACACCAAGGAGACACACTCATTCAACCAACGTTTTCTCAAGACCCGCCTCGTGCCAGGAGTTCGGCTGAGCACCAGTAACCCAAAAATCAACAAAATATGGTCCCTGTCTCCCTCAAAAGTTCAGGACACTATAAAGCAATTATCCTTCAATTAAAAAATAAATACATTTAATAAAAAAAATTTTTTTTAAGTTCAGGACAAGGAAAACAGTCTATTGAAAGTGGAGAAGGCTTTCTGAGTGGAAGTTCTCCTAAAGAGAAAGACAGTGAATAAGAAAGGCGCAGGAGGTGGGAGGGCGGGAGTGGGGGGAGGTCTACCCACGCAGTGCTGAGCTCCTAAGCACTCTGATAAGCCAACTACTTTAGTCCAAAGCTCTTCAAAGCAGAGAGAAAGCACACTTCTTTGCCTTAATCACTTCTAATATCAAACCACTACTGCCACCCTAATCTCTCTGGTTACCACACCAGTGAAGCGCTTCCTACTCAGAGCTGAGTGCTCCAGGCTGAGAGAGGGTACCTCGGCAGGAACCTGTGGGTGGCACCCCGGTTCTGACCATGTGTGAGGAAGGGGACGGTGGGGAGGGTCGGGGCCTACTGACCCCCGGTGCCATCCAGGGGCCTGGCCAGCAGAGTGAGAGGCATCTGCAGCAGAAATGTGGGCATTCTGCCCCCATGTGCTCAGCACTGACCCTTCCCTATAGGCTAGCCAGACTCCCCAGCAGCCAACCTGCAGCCCTGCCCGAAGGAGGACGTTGTCCCTCTCCACCCTTGCTGGGGAGTTCGCCCTTCCCAGGAGCGGCTCTCAACCAACATCGCAGAGGAATCACTTCCTTGTCCCAGCAGGGTCACTCAGAGTCACAGGACTGCACTGGCCCCAAAGATCCCAGCAGGAATAAGGCTGGATGCCCCCAGGGGAACCTGCAGGAGCACCTGCTTCCCTCCTGGGGTTCACCCCCTCCCTGGGTCTCCTAGCATCCTGTCTCTTATACACATCTAGATGTGTATAAGAGACAGGCTGTAAAGAGAAGCTTTCCTTTGTTCTCTGTTTACCTACTTTTTAGCCCCATGAACCTAGGGTTCCTACATGATTCGGTGACTGACAGCCCATTCCTGTCCTCATCTATTCTGCCACTCAGGTGACCCCTGGCCTGTCCATGCTCCTGTGGGCTGTTCTATACCATAAGAGCACTTCTTCACCTTCTGACTTACTGAGACAAGTCAGACTCATCTTGGACTTTCTCCTCCCAGCCCTGGGATCCTCCAAGGAGTGTTGGTTTATTTAGTGGGGCATAATATTTGGAAACGAAGCTCTAAACGCACATGTCCTCCAGTGTTAGCAGCTTCTTACAGGGAAGCATTCAGGTCAGTCTGGGGAGGCAGTGAGCTTTGCAGAAGGAATTTCTAACCGGTTGTATGATGCTTAAAGCATGTTTTAGCAAGTCCACAAGAGCCGTGACCCACACTGTCCCTGTTTTTATTTTCAGATGTTGTTGTGGAGGCTGTAGCGCAGCTACTGATCTGAAACGCCAGGTATTGGCTGATGCATGAGCTCCTCCAGTCCAGCTCATGGCTGCTTCCCTGACCATTTGTGAAGCCTCTGTATTTGTCAAGAAGAGTAAACTAACCCAAATTGGCTCTTCCTGTATGTTGACTTTCTGGCAAGGACACAGTAACCCAACCAGGGCGGTTGCATTTATCCTGTAACAAGCACTCATGTAAGCACGGGATCCACCAGAAGCTGTGAGACTTAGGCACCTGGAAGCACTGTCCCCTCTCGATGACTGAGCCTGCTGCCTGAGCAAATGGTCCATGTCCTCTGAAGACTTCTCCCAGCGCCTCACAGAGGCTTTCCCATCCCTTCTCTGTCAGCCTCCAAGTCCAGCTGCATTCTACCTTCTGCTTTCATTGGCGGAACCTCACCACATAAACCTAAATGTTTGGTGACATGTTATTCTAGCCTACCACAGTAAAATTAATTTGGGGGAAATAAACGAAATAAGTAAAACCTCATGGGAGGAGTTTACTACTACTGTTCCATGTCAGTTTCAAAGCTGAAAGTAGAAGGATTAGCCCAAATTTCAGCAGCTAGGTGGCACGAAAAAAAGAAAATATTTATTCTACACAGAAAATTTTTCAAGCGTTGTAAAAATTTTGCTTCAATAAATTGTATCTTGTGCCACTTTATTTCTAAAATTCCTCACTCAATAGAGGGCAAGAAAAGACACTGCAGAGAGGTTTTCATTGGGAAACAGAATAAAACCCCTTCTCAAATACCCCTGCCTGTTAACTAAATAGAAACTAGAACACATATTCTCAGCTTGTAATAAAACAAAACATTTTCTGTGTTATATCCATAAAAAGATTTTAGACCAATATACTAATAATTTTTATCACTGAATGATGAAATTATTTTCATATTCTCTTATCTTTTGCAGCTAAGTTTTCGTCAATGTATATGTACAACCTTTGCCAGAGACTCAAAAGATAATAATAAATAGGAGTTTACAATCAGTGGAAAAAGGGAAGTACCAGTGCCATCAGGGTTAGAAGCCTCACAGGAGACACTACCAGGGCAGTGGTGAGGAAAACAGCATTTAATTTCACTCGGTAAGATGTTCCACGGCTGAATTTAAGCAATTACAAAGATGTAAAATTGCTTAGGACAGTAACTCCAGAGAACTCATCAGTTTTTCACTTACCAGAGTTTTCTGCCAATTCTCAGAAGAAAAGGTTTAGTTGTGAAAGACTGCTTTATCGTGCTGAACCCTAAGACGACATCCACTTCCTGTGGACTCTGGAGACCTGAGTCTCCCTTTGAATGCAGGGCAGACGGGACCCAGAGCACAGGGAGAGGCCGCCAACCAAGGGCAGAGCACCCCGGATGGTCCTCTGTGCTGCCCTATTTCAGTACACCAAGGAGACACACTCATTCAACCAACGTTTTCTCAAGACCCGCCTCGTGCCAGGAGTTCGGCTGAGCACCAGTAACCCAAAAATCAACAAAATATGGTCCCTGTCTCCCTCAAAAGTTCAGGACACTATAAAGCAATTATCCTTCAATTAAAAAATAAATACATTTAATAAAAAAAATTTTTTTT
>SJYX01021002.1:307826-337816 GCA_006410675.1 Oreotragus oreotragus | reverse complement strand
TTCCCTTGCTTTTTCTACGATCCAGTGGATGTTGGCAATTTGATCCCTGGTTCCTCTGTCTTTTCTAAATCCAGCTTGGACATCTGGAAGCTCTAGGTTTACGTACTGCTGAACCCTCGCTTGAAGTATTTTGAGCATAATCTTGCTAGCTAGGGAAATGAGTGCAACTGTACACTGTATTTGGAATTGCCTTTCTTTGAGATTGGAATGAAAACTGACGTTTTCCAGTCCTGTGGCCACTGCTGAGTTTTCCAGATTTGCTGGCATATTGAGTGCAGCACTTTTACAGCATCATCTTTTAGGATTTGAAATACCTTAGCTGGAATTCCATCCCCTCCACTAGCTTTGTTTGTAGTAATGCTTTGCTAGGCCCACTTGAATTCACATTTCAGGATGTCTGGCTCTAGGTGAGTGACCACACCACCATGGTTATCCAGTAGGGCCTTTTCCCAGGCCCCTAGGCAGCAACTGAAGGTTTTACACACTCAAGAGGACAAGCAATGGGACAACCAGGGCACCAGACATGTCCTCTGGCTATGTGGAGCAGCTGAAGGGCATGTCCGTGCTAGTCAGGGCCTGACAAGACACGGTCCACTGGAGAAGGGAATGGCAAACCACTTTAGTATTCTTGTCTTGAGAACCCCATGAACAGTATAAAAAGTATAAACAGCATATATATATACATATATATATAACACTGAAAGATGAGCCCCCCAGGTTGGTAGCTGTCCAATAAGCTACTGGAGAAGGGCAAAGAAATAGCTCGAGAAAGAATGAAGAATCTGAACTGAAGAGGAAAGAACACCCAGTTGTGGATGTGTCTGGTGGTGAAAGTAAAGTCTGATGCTATATAGAATATTACATAGGAACCTGGAATGTTAGGTCCATGAATCAAGGTGAACTGGAAGTGGTCAAACAGGCAATGGCAAGAGTGAACATCTACATTTTAGGACTCAGTGAACTAATCAGAGAAGTATCAATAACCTCAGATAAGCAGATGACACCACCCTTATGGTAGAAAGTGAAGAAGAACTAAAGAGCCTCTTGATGAATGTGAAAAGAGGAGAGTGAAAAAGTTGGCTTAAAGCTCAACATTCAGAAAATGAAGATCATAGCATCTGGTCCCATCACTTCGTGGCAAATAAATGGGGAAACAGTGGAAACAGTGTCAGACTTTATTTTTCTGGGTTCCAAAATCACTGCAGATGGTGGTTACAGCCATGAAATTAAAAGACACTTACTCCTTGGAAGGAAACTTATGACCAGTCTAGATAGCATATTGAAAAGTAGAAACATTACTTTGTCAACAAAGGTCCGTCTAGTCAAAGCTATGGTTTTTCCAGTGGTCATGTATGGATGTGAGAGCTGGACTATAAAGAAAGCAGAGCACAGAAGAATTGATGCTTTTGAACTGTGGTGTTAGAGAAGACTCTTGAGAGTCCCTTGGACAGCAAGGAGATCCAATCAGTCCATCCTAAAGGAAATCATTCCTGAATGTTCATTGGAAGGACTGATGCTGAAGCTGAAACTCCGATACTCTGGCTAACTGACGCAAAGGGCTGACTCATTTGAAAAGCCCCTGATGCTGGGAAAGACTGAGGGCAGAAGGAGAAGGGGAAAGCAGGGGATGAGATAGTTGGATGGCATCACCGACTCAATGGACATGAGTTTGGGTGGACTCCGGGAGTTGGTGGTGGACAGGGAGGCCTGGTGTGCTGCGATTCATGGGGTTGCAAAGAGTTGGTCATGACTGAGCAACTGAACTGACCGAACTAAAATGTACAGGAATGGGTGAATTTAACTCAGATGACCATTATGTCTATTACTGAGGGCAAGAATCTCTTAGAAGGAATGGAGTAGTCCTCATAGCTAACAAAAGAGTCTGAAATGCAGTAGTTGGATGCAATCTCAAAACCGACAGAATGATCTCAGTTTGCTTCCAAGGCAAACCATTCAGCATCAAAATAATCCAAGTCTATGCTCTAACCACTAATGTCGAAGAAGCCGGATTCTATGAAGACCTACAAGATCTTCTAGAACTAACACCAAAAAGGTGTCCTTTTCATCATAGGGGCCTGAAATGAAAAAGTAGGAAGTCAAGAGATACCTGGAGTAACAAGCAAGTTTGGCCTTGGAGTATAAAATGAAGCAAGACAAAATCTAACAGAGTTTTGACAAGAGAACACACTGGTCATAGCAAACACTTTCTTCCACAACACAAGAAATGACTTTACACATGGACATCACGAAATGGTCCATACTGAAATCAGATTGATTATAATCTTTGTAGCTGAAGATGGAGAAGCTCTATACAGTCAGCAAAAACAAGACCTGGAGCTGGCTGTGACTCAGATCATCAGCTCCTTGTTGCAAAATTCAGGCTCAAATTGAAGAAAGTAGAGAAAACCAAGGTGCCATTCATGTATGACCTAAGTCAAATTCCTCATGATTACACAGTGGAGGTGATGAATAGATTCAAAGAATTAGATCTAGTAGACAGAATACCTGAAGAACTATGGGTGGAGGTTTGTAACATTGTATAGGAGATGGTGACCAAAACCATCCCAGGAAAAAGAAATGCAAGAAGGCAAAGTGGTTGTCTGATGAGGCCTTACAAATAGCTGAGAAAAGAAGAGACATGCAAAGCAAAGAAGAAAGGGAAAGATACACCCAAATGAATGCAGAGTTCCAGAGACTAGCGAGGAAAGATAAGAAAGTCTTCCTCAGTGATCAATGCAAAGAAATAGAGAAAAACAATAGAATGGGAAAGGCTAGAGATCTCTTCAATAAAATTAGACATACCAAGGGAGCATTTCATGTAAAGATGGGCACAAAGGACAGAAACACAGGAACCTAACAGAAGCAGATTGAGGAGGTGGCAAGTATATACAGAACTGTACAGAAAAGTTCTTAATGACCTGGATAAAAGATCCTATAGATAGTAAAAGTGATTTTTTAAAGTGCTATTTTGAACAACTTTTTGCCAATAAATAGCACAACTTACATGAAATATACACATATCTTGAAAAACATGTCATGAACAGACCTGACATTAAGTTTTAATTACAATGTAAGTGCCTGACATCGAGCTTTTGATTGCTGAGGCATCCATTTCAAAGATATCCATCTCAAATGAATGTACTGCCAGCTGTATGACAGAACAAAACAACTAGATAAGGAACTAGTCCACTCCTACACATGAAATACTCCTTTTATAAAGCCCTGGGTAACCTAGTTAACTAACCACTTTAGTGACTCCTGCATTTATTGAATTCCCACACTTATGCTTTAAATTTGGCAATAAACAGTGAACTCACAATGCCCTAGAAACTTTACTCTTAGACTCTAATAAAGGCAGAGCTCCAGGTTTTCTCTCTGTGTGTGTCTAAGACCTTGCTGTGTGGCTTTCAGGCACGCTGTGTACACTCTAGGACCTGTAAGTAATAGATCTTGTTCTTAAAAGTTCCCTGATCCTTTCTTGCTGAAATGCATCCAGCATTCATAATAGAACCACAAGGGCCAGGCCAGCCACAATATTAGGAAGGATAGGGGAAGGTTCTGTAAGGTTGTAAGGCTGGGTGAGTGCTTTAGGGACTCCCAGCCAAGAACATCACCATCAGTAGGTTGGGAGAACACAACAACATAACTTATCAAAACTGACAAAACAAGTGAATTCACCGGTGGTCCAATGATTAGTACTCTGATCTTCCACTAGGGCATAGATTGGATCCTCACTTGGAGAATTAAGATTCCATGCACTGTGAAGTATGGCAAAAAAAATAAAATAAAAAATAATTTTTTAAGGAAAAAGCTTTTAAAAAACTAACAAAACAAATAGGAAATCTGAATATCTTATATTTGGGGTTTTCTTTAATCAAATTTTCAATTTAAAACTGCTAGGACCTATGGGTTTCTCTGGTGGGTCAGATGGTAAAGAATCTGTCTTCAATACAGTAGTCCTGAGTTTGATCCTTGGGTTGGGAAGATCCCCTAGAGAATGGAATGGCTACCCACTCCAGTGTTCTTGCCTGAAGAATTCCATGGACAGGATAGCCTGGCTGGCTACTGTCCGTGGTGTCACAGAGTTAGACATCCCAATCCAACTCATGCATATATGAACTAACATCTTTAAAAAGTAGTAAAATTAAGGAATAGTCCACAAATGTTGTTGGGACAATTGATCTGGCAAATACACTATTTTCCAATCACCCAAAAAAAAAAAATTCACATTCACTTAGAAATGGACAACAGTAGTTGTTAACCATATGTATTCGCCTGGACCACCTGGGCATCTCTCAGAATAGAAGAAAGTGGGAGATACATTCTACAAGTATTCAGGGGACTGACATATCAATTAAATTTTTAGAGGCTTAATGATCTGGAGCATGTTGGACATTTCCTCCAAAGTAAAGGATTGATTATTTTACTTTGTATCTCTCTTCAAGAAATACAACACATAAGAGCTTCTTTAAGTTCTGAAGGGACTATATTCCATACCTGGGATATTACCAGGCTTCCCTGGTGGCTCAGCTGGTAAAGAATCCACCTCCAATGCAGGAGACCCCAGTTCAGTTCCTGGCTCAGGAAGATCCTCTGGAGAAGGGATAGGCTATCTACTTCAGTATTCTTGGGCTTCTGTAGGGCCCAAAGCAGGAAAGAGAAAGCTAGCAGACAAAGCCTGTGGTACAAGTGGCCCTGATTCTTGAATCTTATGACCACATCCCCTGTGATGGAAAATCATATATCTGATGAACAACAAATTCTGCTGTTCTACTGAACCATAGTAGAGATAGTTAGTTCCTGGAACATCAGGTGAAACACCAGCTAGAACTGCTGATCATAAAGCTGTCAGACCTACAAAATCATAATAAGGTCTGAAGACCCAGCAATAGGCTATCATGAGATGCAACTGGAACATCTGAGATTGAGCATGAAAAGGTCTGGAGAGTTCAAGCAAGCTCCATGAGGAGGTAGCTAGATCAGCATGTCATTGTCGTCAACCACTATTGCACCAGTTCAAACATATGGCCACATAGCAATTACTTTAAGACTAGCTTACCATGATGGTTAGTTTATGTGGCAATTTGAGTGGATCACAGGGTGCCCAGATATTTGATCAACCATTATCTGCATGTTTCTGTGAGGGTAGTTTTAGATGAGGTTAACATTTAAACTGGTAGACTGAGTAAAGCAGATTGCCAACCAGAATGTGAGTGGGCCTCATGCAACCAACCAAGACCGGAATAGAACAATAGGTTGATCCTCCCTTGAATATGAGAATGCTCCTGCCTGTTGGCCTTCAAGCTAAGGCATCCACTCTTTCTGGTTCTACAACAACTTCTGGCCTAAATACACACATGTATCCCCTCTTGGTTCTGTTTCTCTGGAGAACATTGACTCTATTTGTGAAGGCAAAATGATTAACCTTGTTTCATGGATCAGCCAGCTCAGTATGTGGGTGTAAGCCTAAGAAGACAGAGCTTGAATTATATTCCTATTCAGTGGTGACTGTGAAAGAGAATGGTGAGAGGAAATCTTCCCATTGGGCCAAGTTTTGGGAGATATGTATCTGTTTGCGGGAAGAAAAAAAAAAGTGAACAGTGCAAAATGACTTAGCAAGGCTTTAGAAGGAGAAATACTGAAAGATTTGGGTCAAGAAAATCTACAGAAGGAACATGAGATGTGGACTGACATATGGAAATAGATTAAAGTCTAAAGGTTTTGTATTGCATATAATCCCTAAAGAGAATCTATGATAGAAAAATCACTAACGCACAGGTAGACAAAAGTATTTGACAGTTGACATACATTAGCTTGCATTGGCCATTCCTTGCACTGAACACATGGAAAGAGTAGCTATGGAGGCAGAAATGGAGGCCTTGTATGAGCTGAACAGCATGGGCTCCTGCTTATCAAAGTTGATCCAGCTACTACTACTGCTAGATCTCCTACCTGTCAACCCTAAATCGCTGTTACAGGACTCTTAATGAGACTGTGGTAGTTTGTCTCCAGTGTGGCCACCATCAGTTCCTCTCTTCCCTATATGCACATCCCATCCCCTCATCCATAGGCAGAATCCATTCCTCCTTTATCTCAGATCCAGGCTGAGCTTTAATGACTCACCAGTAGAAATATAGACATTCTGTACCTTGCAAAGCTAAGAGTAAGAAGCCTTACAACTGTTACTGGGCCTCTCAGAATGCTCTTTCCTAACTTGTTTTTTTTTTTTTTTTTTTTTTTTTTTTTTTTGAGAAACCATCTGTCCAACAAGCAGCTGGAGATATCTACCTTGAGACAACTATGCTGTGAGAATACCAAGCCATCTACAGAGAACTGAATAATGAGACACCATGTACAAAAAGAGAGAGAGAGACCAAGGTACATGGAGACATCAGACTTCTGAGGAAAAAGCCACCTTAAAAGTGAATCCTCTAGCCTCAGATACTCCTGCTGAAGCCATGTGGATCAGAAACACACTAGCCAGGTGAGTCCTTCCTAACTTCCTAAACCAGGATATCAAGAGCAAAATAGAATTATTTTAAGTCATTAAGTTATGGGGTGGCTTATTATACAATAATAAAGACCAACCAGCCAGTTGATGGCAAGTGGACTGCATTAGACCCCTTCTACCTTGGAAAAGGTAACAATTCATTCTGACACTAATATGCAACTATTCAAGGTAAGGATTAGTTTCTATTTGCAGGCCTGAAAGCTTAGAAGGTATTTGACTCACTGTCCCAACATCCCACATTATATCACCTCATATCAAGAGGACAACAGCAAAGGAAATACAGGAGTTGGCACATGATTGCAAAATCTCTTCGTTCATACTGTACCAAGGAGAGCTCACTAAAATGACAGATCAGAGGCAATACCTTGCAAGGATAGGAATCCCATCCTTTAGAATATTGTACTTCAAAAATCATTGACCTTTATATGATTCCTAATAGATCACTAATAGGTTGAATACATGAGTCCAGGAACTATGCAGTGGAAGTAGACATGGCCCCACTTACCATCACTCCTGGTGACCCACTTGGGGAGTTTCCCCAAGTTTTCGGAGAAGCTTCCTGTTGTTGCAACTCAGGGCTCTTTAGAGTTAGAGGTCTCAGTTCCTCAAGGAGGAACATCTCCACCAGCAGACACAGGTAAACCCCCATTAATCTCCATAGTGCCTCTACCTCCTGAGCCCTTTAGCTTCACATTCCATGATATTGGCAGTCAATAAGAGCAGCCATTTGATGTGGGCCGCCCCAGGAAGAGGGTATCACTTTGGGCAAGGTGGTTGTATATAGTGATCTTGAAGAGGACTGGCACCTAAGGGCTGAATGTTGACAGCATTCCCTGTCAACTGCTGTTGGCAGTTAAATAAATAAAATTTTCTGTCCCATAGGAGAATCTGAGCAATGCATCATATTCTTCTTATCTACCTCATATTGTATTTGGAGAAGGTAATGGGAGGACCTTGTATTTCATATGTAGATATTCATACTTGACCTCAATAAAATTCCTGGTAGTTGTAAAAGCAAACCCAAGAGATCTTATTTAAACCTTCATTGTAGAGACTGAAAATGTTGGTGAAAAAAATACAGGTTTTCAGCTGATCAGTGGAGTTGGGAGATTTAAGGGTCCAGAAGCAGATCCAGACATATAAGATAAACTAATTGACAAAGGTGACACTGTAATTTAGTAAAGAGAATAGGATAGTCATTTCAGTAAGCAGTACTAGGTAAATGGGATTGCCATCTGAAAACTAATGCATTTTGATCCTTACCTCATGTCACACTAAAATGTTAACTATACAGATTATTGATCTCAGTGTAAAGGATAAGCTTTTAGAGGAAAATAAGTTGTTAAACATTTCCCAGCACATTGATATCCACCTCTCCTCCTTGGTCGCTTTTCACCCTGCACCTCCTGGAAACTCCTTCCTCAGCTGATGAACACTGAGAAAGTTGACACCATAAGGAGGAGGACTCATAACATCTGTCGAACAATAAAACTACCTGAATTTATGTTCATACTTTCCATTTTCTCTCTCATTAAAATAAAATGAGATACCTCTACCTCTGTCCTCTCAAAAGAAAAACGGCAAGTAAAAATGAAAACTCCACTTTTATTCTGAGTCCTCTCTTTATGCTTCAGTTTCCTCACCTGTAAGCAAAGTAAGACTAGTAATAGCTCCCGCTTCATCATAGGAGTTCAGTTCAGTTCAGTTCAGTTGCTCAGTCGTGTCCGACTCTGCAACCCCATGGACTGCAGCATGCCAGGCCTCCCTGTCCATCACCAAGTCCCAGAGCTTGCTCAAACTCACGTACATCATGTTGGTGATGCCATCCAACCATCTCATCCTTTTTTTTTTTTTTTTTTCATCCACTCCCCAGACATTTATTAAGGCTCAAGGGCTGCAGCAGACATTCACCAGTTTTGGACAACTTTGTCGCGGACTAGCTGACCCTGGGGCTCGTTGGCATCTGGCGGCAGGAGGGCCAGGTAGACAGGAGTCTTAGCCCCCTCCTCCACCGTCCTGGAGGCATGAGCACCCCCCAAGTCCATCTTCACCCACCCGGGGCAGGACACGTTCAGCAGAATTCTGTCGACTTTCCTCTTCTCCAGGAGCCAGGCCAGGATTCTCGATAAGACTGTGACCCCCAGTTTGGACGCCCCATAAGCCAAGTTGGGCCAGCCCTCCCTCTCATGTAACACATCGTCCTCTTCTCCTCCTGCCTTCAATCTTTCCCAGCATCAGGGTCTTTTCCAATGAGTCAGTTCTTCGCATCAAGTGGCCAAAGTACTGGAGTTTCAGCTTCAACATCAGTCCTTCCAAAGAACATTCAGGACTGATTTCCCTCTGGATGGACTAGTTGGATCTCCTTGCAGTCCAAGGGACTCTCAAGAGTCTTCTCCAACACCACAGTTCAAAAGCATCAATTTTTCGGCACTCAGCTTTCGTTATAGTCCAACTCTCACATCCATCCATGACTACCGGAAAAACCATAGCTTTCACTAGATAGACCTTTGTTGGTAAAGTAATGTCTCTGCTTTTTAATATGCTGTCTAGGTTGGTCATAGCTTTTCTTCCAAGGAACAACATCTTTTAATTTCATGGTTGCAGTTACCATCTGCAGTGATTTTGGAGCCCAAAAAAGTTTGTCACTGTTTCCACTGTTTCCCCATCTATTTGCCATGAAGAGATGGGGCCAGATGCCTTGGTCTTAGTTTTCTGGATGTTGAGTTTTAAGCCAACTTTTTCACTCTCCTCTTTCACTTTCACCAAGAGGCTCTTTAGTTCTTCACTTTCTGCCTTATGGGTGGTGTCATCTGCATATCTGAAGTTATTGATATTTCTTCCAGCAATCTTGATTGCAGCTTGTGTTTCATCCAGCCCATCATTTCTCATGATGTACTCTGCATGTAAGTTAAATAAGCAGGGTGACAATATACAGCTTTGTTGTACTTCTCTCCCAATTTGAAACCAGTCTGTTGTTCCATATCCAGTTCTAACTGTTGCTCCTGACCTGCATACATATCTCTCAGGAGGCAAGTCAGGTGGTATGGTATTCCCAACTCTTTAAGAATTTTCCACAGTTTGTTGTGATCCACACAGTCAAAGGCTTTGGCGTAGTCAATAAAGCAGAAGTAGATGTTTTTCTGGAATTCTCGTGCTTTTTTGATGATCCAGCAGATGTTGGCAATCTGATCTCCGGTTCCTCTGCCTTTTCTAAATCCAGCTTGAACATTTGGAAGCTCACGGTTCACATATTGTTGAAGCCCGGCTTGGAGAATTTTGAGCTTTTCTAGTGTGTGAGATGAGTTCAACTGTGTGGTAGTTTGAACATTCTTTGGCATTTCTTTTCTTTGGGATCAGAATGAAAACTGACCTTTTTTAGTCCTGTTGCCACTGTTGAGTTTTCCAGATTTGCTGGCATATTGAGTGCAGCACTTTCACAGCATCATCTTTTAGCATTTGAAATAGCTCAACTGGAATTCCATCACCTCCACTAGCTTTGTACATCATAGGAGTAGGTAATATTAAATTAGTGATGATAAAAATATTTAAAATATTGACTGGGTCATGACAAGCACTAAATAAGTGTTAGTCCCTACTACCCAGCAGGATATCTTGAAGAAGCTGACTCTACTTATAGTCTTCACTTTCTCACCTCTCATTCACTCTTAAAATCAAATAGCATTGCACAAAATTAGTGATGGTAAAAATATTTAAAATATTGACTGGGTCATGACAAGCACTAAATAAGTGTTAGTCCCTACTACCCAGCAGGATATCTTGAAGAAGCTGACTCTACTTATAGTCTTCACTTTCTCACCTCTCATTCACTCTTAAAATCAAATAGCATTGCACCCATGTAAAAACTTCTCTAAAGTCTTCCCATTGCATGTGTGATAAACTTTTAGTCCCTCACCATGTAATCTAGCAGACTTTTCCCTTGTGATCTGGCCCCTGGTCATCTCATGTTTTCTCTTAATCCTTCCCTTCTGTTAAATCACTGTGCACTGTGCTGTGCTCAGTCGCTTAGTTGTGTCCGACTCTTTGTGACTCCAGGTTCCTCTGTCCATGGAATTCTCCAGGCAAGAAAACTGGAGTGGGTTGCCACTGCCCTCCTCCAGGGGATCTTCCCAACCCAGGGATCAAACATAGGCCTCCCACATTGCAGGCAGATTCTTTACCATCTGAACCACCAGGGAAGCCCAAGAATACTGGAGTGGGTAGCCTATCCCTTTTCCAGGGGATCTTCCTGATCTAGGAACTGAACCTGAGTCTCCTGCATTGCAGGCAGACTCTATACCAGCTGAGCTACCAAGGAAGCCCATTCAGTCACTATGCCTCAGATGAAATGATCTTTTTTCTCTTCCTTCAATATTCCAAGGTCATCCCTGCCTTTGCAATTGTTGCTTTATTTTTTATTTGCCTCCCTCCATAAGTTACCACGAAAGTAGACATCAGGTCTGTTTTCTCATCCATCAGTCCTCAAACACCCAGTGAATAATGTCTGTTACATAGTAAGTCCTCAAAAAAATGTGTGTGGACATCAAGAATTAGTTAATGAAAAACCCATTCTAACTTGACTTCCTTCTGTTTCATGTTTCCAAATCCAGGAAACACTTTTCACACTTTTATGCTATTTTCACACTTTTCACACTTTTATGCTATTTTCCCCATGAGTCCACAGTTCACTCCATGAAACTCTCTTCCTTGGCTTTTATGAGAGCACTGTTTTCATGATCTTTCTTTGACTCCACTGTTTTTGCCTGTTAAATATTCTATGCAGGCTCCTTATCCCCTCTATATATCAAAATTTTGAGTGTGTCAGGCATTGCTGAATCATGGGAATAATTTCTCCCTAGGTGACCCAGGTCATCTGCACCAAACCTGATACATTGCCTTGGTATAAAAATTGCTGTGAACAAATCTGTTAGCGGGTGGGGAAGAATTCTGGCATTTTCCCCACCCAAATGAAATTTTTGGTTAGACTCCTGAATCTACAGACTAAGTGAGATGATTTCCTCGTGTGTAAAATGGAAGACAGAGAAACTCCTTATCAATTCACAGCCTTGACTTTGAAGCTTCGTGATCTTCTCGTGCTCTGGTTATCTGCCTCATGCGGTCGCAAACAGTGAGACACAACTGGGTGACTAAGCACAGCACAGCCTGAAGGCTGCTTGTCTCTGCCCAGGCTTCTCACCTGCTCTTCTCTCAGTCTGTCACATGCCTACCCCAACACCTTTGTTCTCACACTACACCCTCTCTGTACCTCCAATTTGTAACAGCTATAGTTTGCTCTCTGCAGGCAAATACAGACGGGATTGGACAGCAAGGCAACCGTGTGTGAGAAGAGGAAGAGCAATTAACCTCTGTACATTTGATCACACAGTCACAGGTCACCTCCTTGAAAGGATTTAACTCAACGTGATTTTTCCCTCATTCGTCTGCCACTTCTGCATACTCCCTTCCAGAGTCACTGTACCCTTCCTGCAGAGGCCAGAGACTAGACTTCGCACAGAAACACAATGTCTGAAATATGAATAAAGGACCAACAGAAACAAATAAGAACATCCACTTATTATTTTCTTTTTCTGGCCAAGTCGAACACTAATCTGTATGAATCAGGGCCATGTTTTTCAAAGGGCATCACCTTAAAACACAGGAAGGGTTTAGACCATCCTTTCAGATGAAAATGTCTGACTAGATGGTAACAGGCAGAGAACTCTACAGCTGCAAGTCTTCCAAACATTTTTGCTTCGTAGTAGATGTATCGTTCCCTTTGCCTGGTATCCTCCCTTTGTTGGTAGAGTTAACAAAAGGAGGGGCACGAGAGGCAAGAAGAAAAAATAACCTGGTTATTCTTGGTCCAGGTACTTGCCTGGGCAGATGTAGCTGTCAGAATTAGGGAGCTGATCACCAGTGGCTTGATATGCCTTCACCAGAAGAACCTGCCAACACCTTTAGGATTTCTAATTTTAGAAAATAATTGGTAGCAGCAAACAACCACGACCTGAATTATTTTACTCATAAAATAACTCCTGCTCATCATTTGTTCCAACTTATTTTAACCAGCTCAGCAGAACAAAATGCTAAATTATTTGCAAGCTCTGTGTGTACCTCTCTCACCTCCTAAAATCGAGGCTGTAGCCTTAAATCAAGGCTGTAGCCTTGTTTTGTTTTGTTTTTTTCTTTTTTTCTCCTACTTCAGCACTAGTACAAGCAGGAATTGCTTTATGGTTTATTTTTGCAGAGGGATAATGCAAGGTCATGCTGCACCAGTTCCTGAGGGAAAAATCAAGGCCAATAATGCACACAAGATATAAGCCTCATAACCCCCTAAAAACAGATAAAAATAACCAGAGAAATGGCAACAAACCCGATTTAAACAAATTTGCAGAAGATGAAAATTGGATGAAGGAGTGGTGACTAGTTTAACTTAGTAAAGGAAGGTGAACTCTAAATTCCCATAGTGAGGACAACAAAGAAAAGCAAGTTTATCCACTCTACACATTGGAATTTCTGGTTTGATAGTCAGTCTTCCCCAACAAATCCATAAGCTCCTTCTCAAGAACAGCATAGAGCCTATATTCAGTCAGATTTTACTCCCAGAACCTAATAAAATGTTTGGCTGATAATTAGGGCTCAAAAACCATTTATGAGTAAAAAGAGTCACTATATTACCTTATTAAAGTATCTACTGGAAGACCCATTTACCTAATTCAGCTTTTAAAAGCATATTCTATGGTCAAAATTCTCTTTACGGAGCTAGCCTAACACAGCACTTTATTATTTAGACAGAATCCATGAAATGAACTAGCAAGAGACAACAAAGAGAAGGTTTTCTTTTGCTGTTAAAATAAATTACTGTGAACTTAGTGCCTCAAAACAACATAAATCTATTTTCTTACCATTCTAGAGGTCAGCCATGTTTCTTTCTGGAAGCTCCATTTCCGTGGACTTTTTCGTCTCTAAAGGCCACCCACATTCCCTGGCTCACAGACTTCTTCCTCCATTTTCAAAGCCAGCAACAGTGGATGGGTCCTTCTCACAGTATATCAGTCTGATCCTTGTTCTATCATCATATCTTTCTCTGACCCAACTACGAAAGTTTCTCAGCTTTTAAAGACATGTGTGATTAGGTTGGACCTCCTAGATAATCTAGCTTAATCTCTCATGTCAAGATCCTTACCTTAATCACATATGCAATGGGTAAAGTAATATAATCCACAGTTTTCAGATAAGGCTATCTTTGGGGAGATCTTTTTGCCCACCACAAATGTCTTCAAGTACCACTGGACTATATTGTGTCTATGCCCTCAGCACCTCTTAGAAGGGTCCTGTTTCCCTGAAACAAGACCAGTGTCAGGCATAGTCAGCTGGGAAGGAAAATCCCTCCATAAATTGTATCAATAAAATACCACCTCAAGGCAAGCCCCCAAATGTCCCCTGTTCTAACGAGACTTGGTCTGGCTTTAGTCATGTCTCTCACAGGGATCACCTGATTGACTGCTTACATCAAGCTATATCAAGCTGATCCATTTTTCTTTTTCAGAGAGACAAACATACTAACCATGCAGAACCACGTATCTACTCAAATAAGTTGAAGACTGAAAAAGAAAAAATGTAAATTAGCCCTCAAAAGAAATCCTTTCAGTTCATGTTTCAACAGAATAGTATCTTTCCACAGCTAAAGGTCATTCATCAGTCTAGTTTTTGTTAGATGGTTTTTCTTTTGTCAATTTGGTAATTGGGTTTTTTTTTCCCCTCACTTCCCCACTTTGCTTTTCTCTTCTCCCATCACTGGAATGGGTGAATGACCTTTCTTTTTTGTCTTGTATTTGTCCAAATCCAACTACTCCTGACAGTAAATTCATCCTCCTTCACAGCCCCGTCTTCCTTGCTTTCTGTATTTCACAGCACCTGTTCCCAGGAGACTATTCAGACAAGCACTGATTGGCTGAGTTATTACTATTCATTCCAAGACCATTGGACACCCATAGTCGAGAGAGGGTCCAAGGCATCTATTAGCATGAACCTCTGGAGAAAGGACAGCAGAATGTTTTTCAAACAGCTATAGACTTCACTTGAGATTTGATTATTTATTACAAATGAAGAGGTCCTTATTTTGATTCTCTGAGACTTGAGTGTAGGAGCACACATTAGATTTCTTCCAAATGCATTGTTCCAATACAGGCTATGCTGTAGCTCAACCTTCTCTGAAACTAACACCTCAAGTAACCATATGATTAAACTGATATTTTCAGGGGAAGGGGAGTGTGTGATTCAAGAATGAAACCTATACTAGCTATACTAATTTCCCCAGGTTATCAGAATTATGAAATGCTGCCAGTTGGAAACTTCCATTTCCCAGCACTTGTGAAACATTTGAAATATGGGAAAAATCCTCCTACCAGGAAGTTTTGCTAAGGTATTTAATTAAAATTCCAAACTATCACAGAAATCAGAGATTAAGTCTGATTCCCCAACACCTCCCACATTTGTGTTTGCCACATCTTCACTGGTAGCTGGCCCACTCTTTCCATAAAATACCCTCCTGCACGGCATACACTCAGCCCTGAAGGTGGTCAGAGAATCCTCCCCAAGCCTCATAGCTATACCACCATCTCTTCTCTCTACTAACACTGACATTGACTGCCATTGCTCAAGTTTTCACTTTTTTCTCCTTCTCAGGAGGGAGACAAGTCACCTACTAACCCTTCCTTGCAATTCTTCCTTTCTACTGGAAGCCCTCATCATCTGTATTTCTTTCACTGTAACCATAAAAAGGGTAACTTATTCATGAGTCCTTTAAATGATAATTACAATTTTGTTTCTCTTCCATCCTCCCACCGAAGGATGTGTACTTCTTGTTTTTGTCAGTTTCTTTCTGTGTTATTTCAAGATTTCTTTTTTGACTCATGGTCTCCTTTTCCCTTCACATTTCCTAAATCCATGCCCATGAGTTTATGCAGGTATTACTGTAGCATTACACCATAAATAGTAATAAGCATACAATTCATACTGACAAATACAAGGATTCATTTGCTGTAAATGTTATACAGGATAACACAGAGAGAACAAAAAAGGCTAGTACTTTGACTTCTGAGCAACAACTAGGGCACCTCTGAAGTCAGTCAGGAGCCTATCTTACTCATAACTGGCTTGCAATATTTTAAATAATGAATAAGGTAGTGCCTTTATGAGTTCAATGTAATGCAGATCTAAAAAGCTACAAATCATCACAAATATCTCCACCTTCTTTATTCATTTGGGGATTCTTGGTTTGAAACCTTTAGCATGAGTCATAAAACCAAAACAAATTTCAGAACAAAAGCAAATTTTTAAAAAAGCAAATTGTTTACTGTTATAACATTGCTAGGAACTGTTTGATAATCTATAGTGCTTACCACTGTGCCTATCACATAATGAGCTCTCAGTGGATGACTCTTGAATGGATAGATATACTACTAAATTCACAGTGTGGAAAGAAAAGGAGAGAGGCTTATTTCAATACAATGTACCTGAAAGCTCATCCATTACTTCAACGTCAGGACATGTGTCCTACTTCACAAATGAGTGCCAAGCATTTTGAAAAGATGTTGATAACTGAGTGTAGATCTTACTTACCCAATGGTGAGTAAGAGCGACACACCTCCATGCTGTTTGGCTTCATTTTTTTTCTGCCAGTCACAGCTCCCAACCTTCCTGTCAGAATTCATTTTGCTTCCTTATTGAAACCAATATTCATAGTCGAGGTATCTGCAAGGAAAAACACAAACAACAGAGAAAGCTAATACTTTGCATTCATTCCTCTTGAAGACAGCTCACAAGTTAGTCCTTCTCCTTTTACCTCTACAAACTCTACATCCTTCATTCACCCAGTTTCTTTCTCATCCTGCCTTTAGAAAACTTTTCCCATCCTGCCTTGGAGAAATATATAACCCTCTGATGAATGGAATACTAATGAGGCAAGGTAAGAACAACTTCAATTCTTTCTAGGATAACATAATTCTTTTTTCAGATTCATAAATTCTCCCAACATCGTAGAACCAGCAAAGCCAAAGAGATTCAAGATTCTGCATTAGCTGAGAGATTGGCCCTCCTCTAGAGTGGCAAGTCCAAACTTTGGTCAATTCTGGGTCAGTTCCATTCTTGGTAAAACAAATGAATTTGTTTGGCACAGCTGCCCAGGGACTGCTCCATGGAAAATATAGTGGGTATAGTTTGACCTAGGATTCCAGATTCAAGCAAGTGAATCCGACTGTTTTTTTAATTGGAGTATAGTTGCTTTGCGATGTTGTGTCAGTTTCTGCTGTACAGCAAAGTGAATCCACCACACATATATACATATCCCCTCTCCCTTGGATTCCCTTCCCATCTAGGTCACCACAGAGCAATGAGCAGTTCTTATGCTATATAGCAGGTTCTTACTAGTTATCTGTTTTATACACAGCACTGTATACATGCAAATTCCGATCTCCCAATCCATGCCACTTCTTCCTCCCTTGGTATCCATATATTTGTTCTCTACATCTATGTCTCTATTTCTGCTTTGCAAATAAGTTCATCTATATTGTTTTTCTACATTCCATGAATATACAGGAATGGATAAAAGTAAATGTGATACATATATACAACGGAATAGTATCCAGCCATAAAAAGGAACGACATTGTGTCATTTGAAGAGATGTGAATGGATCTAGAGACTGTATCATACAGAGTGAAGTCAGAAAGAGAAAAACAAATATATATTAACTCATTTAAGTGAGTCCTACTTTTGGGTTTAAAAAAAATCTCTGTTCACAACAAAAAGGAATGGTTGGGGGTTGAGGGTGAGTAAGAATATAACATTATTATCTTTGCTTCAAATTGTGCCTGGGTTAGACCCAGATCCATATAAGACACTCAGAATATGTTACAGTGTCCCAGTTTTTATCATATCAATTTCACAACGTGTATTGATTCATCATATACCATAAGGATAAAAATATGAGAGGAAATCAACTGCTGGCTTCTTCCTTAGTCAAAAAACTATGCATTACTGTAGACCCCATCTTGCCCTCTCATTAAACTGCTGCTGCTGCTAAGTACCTTCAGTCATGTCCGACTCTGTGCGACCCCATTAAACTACCTACTTTAGGAATGATAAATGGACATCTTTAAAATGTCAATTGGGATGAAGGTAGTTTATTTAAGTTTATAGTTTATCATCAGTTCCAACTTATCCAACAACTAGAAACTAGAACACATATATAGACTTTGAGCATCAGCAAATTGACCTCACAGATTGTTAATGGCAGTTTTACATAGTCTAGTTGAATACTTAAAAGATTATAGTAAGAGAAAGTAATTGTTTTTGTAATCAAAGTGAAATTGCTAGTATTTGATTTGGAAGAGACAAAGGTTCAAAAGTAGCTACTGATCCCATGCTGACAGTTAAGATGTTCAGGGTGTGAAGCACCTACTTTTCCTCATCTCGCATCACTCATATACCCAGAATTGTTGGCCTCTTTGGCCATGAGAGTCATCTACCCAACTTCTACCAGCTTTTCTTTGCCTGGAAAGGAAGCTACCTGCAGAGCCTCTCTCATAGTCTATTTCAAAGATAAAAGGATGAAATTTGTCCCAGGAGGCCTGTCTTTATACCAGGCCAGGAACACCCATATATAAATTGGTTTCCAAATCAGCACTTTGCCCCAGTATCTACATGCCCGTTGATTGTTCCTGACTTTTATTCTTCAAATCTAATGCAGCCTCATGTGCCCTTAGGTGGTGGATTATTCTACCTCTGCTATAGCTGGAATCTTTCAGAAGGTTCAGCCAAACCTGGCCTAGTGGGTTATTGTTCATGGAAAGCAAACATTTCATCTCTGAAGGCAAAAGTTATAAGCCATTTTCTAAAAGCTGAATAAAGGGAGGAAGAAAATCAACCTATAGTAGATCATTGTGAGATTGATCTCCTTAGATTTTGGGAAATGCTCCACCCCTGTGTGGAAATCAGTCTTTACTTGTCACACCTAGTGCAATTACCATGGGAAAGAGTAAGAGTGATACCACATTCCTCTCGTTTTCAAAGTAACTGCCCCAGAATTCTCTTTCACATGCTACCTCCAAGTCTCTGTGGTCAGCTAATAATTTTGTAAGTCTACTCTTAAACAGAAAGCATATAGTTCTCTACAATACTTCAGGTATGAATTTATATTTGCAAATATATTTAGTCCTTCATTGGTTTACTGCACATACAAGCTTCATCAGAAAAGTTCTACTAGAGTTAAATGCATTCAAATATTTACTGTAACTTTCCTCTTCTTTGTCTAACTCAAATCCGGCCTGCTCTACCATAATCCCATTTCCATTTTCTGCCTTCTCATTTCATTTGGCATCAGCACAAGAGAGACCAAGTATTTATCTGAAATTTGCACCAGGCTCCTTCACCCAGGCGTCTAACTCATTTCTTATGCCCAACATTGATAGGACAGTGACATTGATATTCCAACTCAACATGGAATCTGACAAACTGGTACTGGTGACCTGACAGCTGCTTTTACAGCACGTTCCATCTGCTCCTTATCAAGTCCACCTTCCTGTGAGCCTACCCAAAATCCAGATTCTCCCAAACCTAGCAGGAAAAGTTAAGGTTAAGTATGTTGATTGCATTAGAGCAGACTCAACTAGGAGTTCTTGCTTTGCACTGCAGGCTATGGAGAGCAACAGTTTCACAGTAAAGACGACGTTTGAAGAGGATACATCTAGCAGTAGGAAGATTAGTCGAGGCTATTGGAACATGAGACTTGGAGGGTGGCAATGAAAATTAAAGAGAAAGAAAACAAAGTAAAGAACTATATAAAATAGCATTTGCTAGAACAAGGTATTAAATGTCTATAGGGACTAAAAGATAATCTATCAGTTCTAGACTTAGAAATATAAAATTGGGAGCAAATTAAGAGAGGTTTCTTCTTTAATTGACATATAGCTGATTGGCAATACTGTGTTAGGTTCAGAGGTAAGCAAAGTGATTTAGTTATATACATTTTTCAGATTATTTTCTATTATAGGTTATTACAAAATATTGAATATAGTTCTTTTTGCTATATATTGCGTTGTTGCAAACATAATTGTGGCTTTGGACTTCAAATTTTAAATCATTATCAGTTCAGTTAAGTCAACTCAGTCATGTCCCACTCTTTGCAGCCCCATGGACTGCAGCACACCAGGCTTCTCTGTTCCTTACCAACTCCCAGAGCTTGCTCAAACTCATGTTCAATGAGTTGGTGATGCCATCTAACCATCTCATCCTCTGTCATCCCCTTCTCCTCCTGTCTTCAATCTTTCCCAGCATCAGGGTCTTTTCTAATGAGTCAGCTCTTTGCATTAGGTGGCCAACGTATTGGAGTTTCAGCTTTAGCATCAATCCTTCCAATGAATATTCAGGACTGATTTCCTTTAGGATTGACTGGTTTGATGCTCTTCCAGTCCAACGGACTCTCAAAAGTTTTCTCCAACACCACAGTTCAAAAGCATCAATTCTTCAGCACTCAGCTTTCCTTATGGTCCAACACTCACATCCATATATGACTACTGGAAAAACCATAGCTTTGACTAGACAGACCTTTGTCAGCAATGTCTCAGCTTTCTGATATGCTGTGCAGGTTTGTCACAGCTTTTCTTCCAAGGAGCAAGCATCTTTTAATTTCATGGCTGCAGTCACCAATCGCAGTGATTTTGGAGCCCAAGAAAAGAAAATCTGTCACTGTTTCCATTGTTTCCCCATCTGTTTGCCATGAAGTGATTGGACTGGATGCCGTGATCTTCATTTTTTGAATGTTGAGTTTTAAGTCAGCTTTTCACTCTCTTCTTTCACTTTTATCAAGAGGCTCTTTAGTTCCTCTTCACTTTCTGCCATAAGGTTGGTGTCATCTGCATATCTGAGGTTATTGGTATTTCTCCCAACAATCTTAATTCCAACTTGTGCTTTATCCAGCCCAGCACATCACATGATATACTCTGCATATAAGTTAAATAACCAAGGTGACAATNTAGTTCCTCTTCACTTTCTGCCATAAGGTTGGTGTCATCTGCATATCTGAGGTTATTGGTATTTCTCCCAACAATCTTAATTCCAACTTGTGCTTTATCCAGCCCAGCACATCACATGATATACTCTGCATATAAGTTAAATAACCAAGGTGACAATATACAGCCTTGACATACTCCTTTCTCAATTTGGAACCACCATTGTTCCATGTCTGGTTCTAAATGTTGCTTCTTAACCTGCATACAGATTTCTCAAGAGGCAGGTAAGCTGGTCTGGTATTTGGAAAATTTTTCCACAGTTTATTGTGATCCACACAGTCAAATACTTTAATGCAGTCAATGAAGCAGATGTTTTTCTGAAGCTCTCTTGCTTTTTCGATGATCCAGCAGATGTTGGCAATTTGATCTATGATTCCACTACCTTTTCTAAAACTAGCTGAAACATCTGGAAATTCTCGGTTCATGTACTGTTGAAGCCTAGTTTGGAGAATTTTGAGCATTACTTTGCTGGTGTGTGAGATGAGTGCAATCGTGCAGTAGTTTGAACATTCTTTGGCATTTCCTTTCTTTGGGATTGGGATGAAAACTGACTTTTTCCAATCCTGTGGCCACTGCTTAGTTTTCCAGATTTGCTGGCATATTGAGTGCAGCACTTTCACAGCATCATCTTTTAGGATCTGAACTACCTCAGCTGGAATTCTATCACCTCCACTAGATTTGTTTATAGTGATGTATCCTAAGGCCCGGGATGTCTGGCTCTAGGTGAGTGATCACACCANGCCACTGCTTAGTTTTCCAGATTTGCTGGCATATTGAGTGCAGCACTTTCACAGCATCATCTTTTAGGATCTGAACTACCTCAGCTGGAATTCTATCACCTCCACTAGATTTGTTTATAGTGATGTATCCTAAGGCCCGGGATGTCTGGCTCTAGGTGAGTGATCACACCACTGTGGTTATCTGGCCCATGAAGATATTTTTTGTTTAGTTTTTCTGTGTATTCTTGCCACCTTTTCTTAATATCTTCTGCATCTGTTAAGTCAATAACATTTCTTCTCAAACACATCTTTATTAATCAAAATAGGAACCATTAAAATAAGCACATTTTTGCCAATGAGATATAAGTTGTTTTATTCCTGTAGCATAAAAATCCATGCTTCGGGATTTGATGAACACTTGGAAAGCGTTTTATGCTTCCTGCTGTTTGTGGAAGTGTTTTCTCTGCAAAAAGTTGCTGAGATGCTTGAATAAGTGGTATAGTCAGTTGGTGAGAAGTCAGGTGAATATGGCTGATGAGGCAAAACTTCATAGCCCAATTCATTCAACTTCTGAAGCAGTGTTTGTGCGATGTGCAGTCAGGCAGTGTCATGGAGGAGAATTGGGCCCTTTTTGTGGACCAATGCCAGCTGCAGACATTGCAGTTTTTGGTGCATCTCATTGATTTGCTGAGCATACTTCTCAGATGTAGCGGTTTCACCAGGAAAGCTGTAGTGGATCGCACCAGCAGTAGACCACCAAACAGTGACTATGACCTTTTTTCTATCCAAGTCTGGCTTTGAGAAGTGCTTTTTCCTGGTGGCTCAGATGGTAAAGCTTCTGTCTACAATGTGGGAGACCTGGGTTTGATCCCTAGGTCGGGAAGATTCCCTGGAGAAGGAAATGGCAACCCACTCCAGTACTCTTGCCTAGAAAGTCCCATGGACAGAGAAGCCTGGTGCAGGCTACTGTCCATGGGGTGGCAAAGAATTGGACACAACTGAGCAACTTCACTTTCCTTTCACTTAGAGCTTCTTCTAAGTCCAATCACTGAGCTGGTCATCACCAGTTGTATAAAAATCCACTTTTCATTGCAGGTCACAACCCCGATCAGAAATGGTTCATTGTTGTTGCGTTGAATAAGAGAAATGACACTTCAAAATAACGATTTTTTAAATTTGTGGTCAGCTCATGAGGCACCCATTTTTGAGCTTTTTTACCTTTCCAATTTGCTTCAAATGTTGAACGGCTGTAAAATGGTCAACATTGAGTTCTTTAACAAATTCTCATGTAGTTGTAAGAGGATCAGCTTCGCAGATAGCTCTCAATTGGTCGTTGTCAACTTCCAGTGGCTGGCCACTACACTTCTTATCTTCAAAGTTCTCATCTCCTTTGCAAAATTCTCGAACAACCATTGCACTGTACATTTACTAGCAGTTCATAAGCCAAATGTGTTGTTGATGTTGTGAGTTGTCTCCACTACTTTATGACCATTTTGAACATGAATAAGAAAACTGCTCAAATTTGCTTTTTGTCTAATATCATTTCCCTAGTCTGAAATAAACATAAAATAAACAGCAAATAATAAGTCATTAACAGAAAAATATAAAGTGAGAAATGCACATTAAAATGGTGTATAACATAACCCGCATTTATCTAAGAATGTATTCCAATATCAAACAGCAAAGTTGAGCAATGCAAAACCACAAATACTTTTGCACCAACATAATAGTAGGTCTTTGCTGGTTATCTGTTTTATATGTAGTAGTGTGTATCTGTTAATCCCAAACTCCTAATTTCTCTCTCTTGCCCTCTTCCCCTTTGGTAACCATAAGTCTGCTTTCTATATCTATGAGTCTATATCTGTTTTGTAAATAAGTCCATTTGTATCATTTTTTTAGATTCCACATATAAGAGATATATTTGTCTTTCTCTGTGGGGAAACTTTAAAGAAAATAACTTTAACCTGGAACATAATGATTTCCAAATCATCTCATAACACTGAAGGCATCTAGTAGGCAGCTATAAATGAGTACTAGGAGTTCAGGTGAAAATCTGGAGCTCAAGAAAAGGAGACAAGCATTCTCTTCAGAGAAGTGAAAGTTGGGATCAAACTTAACCTAGTCTCCAAGGAAGAAAGTATAGAAAGATAAAGTGAAGGAGTTTAGAAAAGAATTAAACACCATTGGATTTGGCAAGGACAACACTGATTGTCTGTCAAGAGGTGCTAGTGGGAGCTACATTTCTTCATGTCTCATTCTCTTATATTAAAAAAAGACACAAAAGGGCAAATCCTTGAACCCAAAGCAAATACCAGCACTTTGCAGAGCAACTCAGACAACCTTCAGATATCAGTTCTGTACATTTAGAGACATAATCAGGTCATGTGAAAAGCTGCCATCAGCAAGGCTCTGAGGCCAGCTGAGCATCTGTGAAGCAGCCTGCTGGCTCAGCCACACTTTCTCACCCGCAGCTGAAGTTGGGATCAGTGGCTACAGCCTGGGAGACTCTTCAGTGGGCATTTGCCTTGGGAATCCAGGCAGCTTGCTTTGGGGTCCCTGCAATTACTCTCCAGACATCCGAATCTTTGGGGATTTGGGGGGATGGGCTGATTGATTAGTTTATTGGTCAAGTTCTGTTTTATTTTGTTTTTGTGTTTTTTTCATAGAAAGAGAATTTTCTTAACAGGTCAGATAGAGCAATAAATACTGGACATCTGTGTCCTGAGGAATGGACAGCTCGTACATAGGAAACATCAAACCTATGAACAAGACACATGATGCCAACAGACATTTATTGCAGGCACCTTTGTGTGAGGCTAATAGGTCAGAACCACGATAAATAGACCAAAGCAAAATGCCACCAAGCCCAGACAAGGCGAGACAGTCAAGCACATCTGAGGACTGAGGTGAGTTCACGTGTAGAAAGACTGGAAATGATTTGACAGAAAGTAACCCAAGAGAGTTTCCATGACCTCGGAGCAATGTTTTAAGCAGTGCTCAAATCTTCTGGTATAAGAATCTTGGTGGTTAATAGAGTTAACTCATAGCACATACTTTCCCCTAAGGATAACAGTTTTTTGGTGTTTTGTTTTTTTTTAAGTCTGTGTCTTCTTCAGCTTTCCTCCATGTGTTCCTGGTACTCACACTTCCTTGTCGAGATGGTTTGGGTCTTTTTGCCCCTCCCCCATCACTTCAAAATGTGACACTCCCTCCACTTTTTAAATTCCCCCCATTTCTGAAACTTCCTCAGCACTGTTCAGCCTTCTACCTATGACACTGGTCAGACTCCCACAGCCCTTGGTTGATTTCTAAATGTTGTTTCTGGCTCACATCTTCCTGTGATGAAACTGAAACCAGTTGGTTACTGATGACTGATTCTCAGTAGTCAGCTAACAGCTGACTCTCTACCAATAAACTCAGACAAAAAAGCAGCTGAGACACTCACCTCTGGATCAGGCTTGATCTCTGCAAGATAGATTTTGAGGGCTCAAAGGAAATGAGATCCTATCATAAGCATGATGATCACATTTTCATAAAGACAAATGGGGCACCTCTACTGGAATATCACCCCTTGAAAAAGGACGTGCTTTGGTACCTGTGCCACCACGGAAAGACCGACTAGCTGAGTCAAAAGCAGACTCCTGAGTCACCAGCCAGACAACACTTCAGGTCCCTGGAAACCATAATATCATGCACAACAAATCAAAAACTTGATGTGTTCAGGTTTTTTTTGTTTGTTTGTTTGTTTTAACTTAAAGATTCTTTGCTAGCCTTATCTCAGAGTCTGGGTAGCCATATTACCTCCCTTGGTTTATAGTTTACCTCTGCCTACCTGCCTCAGCATGTAAACTGTACTCAAGTAATGCTTTGGAATATTAATTATTCTCTCTTCCAGGCAAACAAACAATCCTGGACACGGGAACTTCAACACAAACTCAAGTGTTCAATAACTGGCCAATGTATAAAGTACGTGACAACTCAAAAGTATTCAGAAGTATTTTTAAATGTAGCTGAGGATTACACAAAATTAATAAAATGGAGCTTACACATTTGCATTTAAGATCCAGAATGAATACATGGTTTGCTCCATCCACTTCTGCCTTCTCATAAACAGCAAGATCTAGACAAAAGTCATGGCTACATGAGTGCTCTGTGGTTACTCTGGCTTTATAAGAAGAGCCAATTGATATACAATCACAGGGTTCATCTCTTTGTTCTTTAAAAAGTACTGTAAATAATTTCCATAGTAGTAATTTTAATTAACAAAATGTGTAACATATTAATATTAACCTATTTAAAAAATTATAATATTAACAAAACATAATTAACAAGATGCATACTGAATAGACCATGTAAGTATCTCATCAGTACTCTGGCAAATTTTTCTATAGTATACAAACTCATCATGAAATGAGAATTCCCATATGTGCCCCCAAAGTATATTGATAGAGAGCAGGAAGAACTACAGCCACATAGCCAGACTCAGCATAAAGCACTATGACCCAGTCCAAACCATGGCTGCTCAGTAGCATGACCTCAGGAGTGTCATACTCACTGGCATTCCCCCCTCCTTTAATCTTCTCATTGTACCTTCCTCTTACTCATGTCTAGTGAATGACTTCTTACTTTACTAAGATAGCTTAAAGCCTTCCTAAGGTTCCTCATCCGCCATTTAATTTCTACAATATGGTCCTATATTCATCCAGTTCTCCCCACTTCCACCACCCCAGTTTTTATTTCAACCTGATCTTCCTTCATGGTTTTTTTCCAATAGTCCCCCATCACTTGTATGATGTGAGAGTTAGACTATGAAGAAGGCTGAGCACCAAAGAATTGATGCTTTTGAACTGTGGTGTTGGAGAAGACTCTTGAGAGTCCCTTGGACTGCAAGGAGATCCAACCAGTCCATCCTCAAGGAGATCAGTCCTGAATATTCATTGGAAGGACTGATGCTGAAGCTAAAACTCCAATACTTTGGCCACCTGATATGAAGAACTAACTCACTGGAGAAGACCCTGATGCTGGGAAAGATTGAAGGTGGGAGAAGGGGATGACAGATGATGAGATGGTTGGATGACATCACTGATTCAATGGACCTGAGTCTGAGTAAACTCCAGGAGTTGGTGATGGACAAGGAGGCCTGGCGTGCTGCAGTCTATGGGGTAGAGAAGAGTCAGGCACGACAGTGACTGAATTGAACTGAGCTACCTTCCTAAACCCCAGCTTCCACTATGGCACTCCTCTGTTCAAAAGCTTTCCAAGAATCTATATGTCTCTCATCATGGCCTTCTAAAATTTGACCATGGCTATTCCCAACATAAATGTTCTCAATCCAGATCATTCCGTTGTATATCCTATACTCTACAGATATTTGCATCTCTTCTGTCTTACTCCAAAACTTCTAGAAAACAGAAACTGTGGCAAAAATTATGGGATATTTCTTTAGGGAAATACAATTGTGGGACAAAAGTGAAGGAAAAAGAAAGGTACACAGGGAATGATGACAAGCAATAAAAGATAACATAACAGCAGTGGCCTCTACTTCACTATGAGCTTGAAGAATCTCAGTCACTTAGCAGGTCACCTACTCAGCTACCCAGAATGTCTCCAGACAGGCTGGTCAGAGAAACTGTCTTGGATGAGTCCACTGAAGGATGAAAAGGAAAGAGTACTTACCTGCCCAAATTCTTTCCAGCTCTTATTGCTCTTTGCCTAAGTTAACTCTCTTCTAGGTTGTGTCTTCTGGACCCCTGAAGAGCTGCTTAGGCGGATAGAGCCCATGCTTAGTAGCATGATGTATCATACAAGTCTCAAAGTGTGGAAGGAACCAGAGAGTCCAGGCATGGAGCTGGCCAGTCTTGGGTGATAGAATGTCAAAGACCACAGACTTTGTCAGGCTCCCAGCTGAGGCAGAGCAGATGGATGGAAGAGGTCAAAGCCCTTGAACCAGATAAGACTAAGACAATCTGCAGAGGCGTATAGGTTCAATATGCCTTCTCCTCATCTATTCAAAGTCAGCGTTTCCATAAAGTTTCCCCACGGATCTTCACCCCTGAAATCTTTATTTGAGTGCTTGCTTACATGCTGCTAGATTTGTGAAGGTTATTTAAAGATGATATGTGTGTGTTTAGTCTCCCAGCACTCTTGCCTGGAAAATCCCGTGGACGGAGGAGCCTGGTAGGCTGCAGTCCATAGGGTCGCGAAGAGTCAGACACCACTGAGCAACTTCACTTTCACTTTTCACTTTCATGCATTGAAGAAGGAAATGGCAACCCACTCCAGTGTTCTTGCCTGGAGAATCCCACAGATGGCGGAGCCTGGTGGGCTGCCGTCTATAGGGCCGCACAGAGTCGGACACGACTGAAGTGACTTAGCAGCAGCAGCAGCAGTCTCCTTCTTTAAATTTTAAGCTCAGTATTTCCATGGATGGCCATCTCATCTGGCCCAGTAACAGCATATAAATGGAATCCCATCAGCAGCTGTTTAATAAGTAAAAGAGCAGAACCACCTGGAGGGTAGGCGATTTGGCAGTCACTTTGGCCCTGGTGAACACAAGGACAGCCTCTTTTCTTTTGGCTTCATAGAAATAGCCTGAGCTTTGGAAGAAACTCTAATGGACAGTTAAATCATTCCCTCAGTGCACCCTATTCTCTCAAGTCATTTCTTGCACAGTGAAAAAATGATGTAGGTTCTAAAACTACTTAGAAGCAACTTTTTTTTTTTTTTGGCTCTTATTTTAATAAAGAAAATGAACTCTTTTCCTTTCCAACAGGAAATTGGTTAAAATTAGATCCTGTGTTCATCATTCAAATATTTTTCTTTTTTGCGAACAACTACCAACTCAAAGTCAAGACCATGCAATGTGGTGAAGTTGTTAAGACTATAGGCTCTGGAGCCAGTCACTGGCTCCAATCTCAGCTCTGCCGCTCACTAGCTATCTGACTTTGGGAGACCTATTTAACTTCCATACCCACAGTTTCCTTATAGACAAAATGAGAACAATAACAGCCCCGACCCCATAGGGTTTTTATGAACATGAAATGTGTAGGCGTCTGTAATGCCTGGAAAACTATCTGAAGCATGGCACAACACACGTGAGAGTTTGCTTAATAAATAAACAAGGTTGTGGGGTTTGGAAAGGAAAGATGATAACAAGAAAAATTATATACTGCTCTGGTTGGTTGAATATACGGCTGTAAACTCTTTAAGATCAGAGTCTTTCTTACTAAACAATCCATTGCTGATGGTATATAAATGTGAAGTGTTTTAGTGAATAAATGGGGGAGGGGAAGTTATCAGCAGGAGTGAGAAAGCCCAGCTTGCAGTTAAAACTTGACTAACTAGATAACACCTAGTCTCCACTCCAAGAAAAGCATTTATATAGTTGATTGAAAAGTATGTGGGTCCCACCCAACATGCTGTTTTATTATTTCCTCATTCTTCTGTCATCTCAGCAGGTGTGGCTTACCATTCCAGACTCATCTTGCCTGTCCTGTTTGCTCTGTTACCTCTGCTCTTCATTCTCTCTGTCTCTCGGACAGCTTATTGGGTCCTTACCATCTGTTCAACTTCCTAGCTTCAAGACCACTCTGGAGAGAGAACATAACAGCCCAGAGCAAATGCCAAACCAAACACATCCCAGCTTCAGAGAAACTGTTTGCTACTCCTCCCCAGAGACACAAAGGTTTTTCTTCCGAAGTAGGGGATATACCTTGGGGTCACATCTTTGCTTCATCACTACTTTCCAGAGTTCCTCCTCCTATGTTCCTCTCTATCACACAGTAGCCATTTACAGATCCAAACAAAATTATAAATGTAATCTGAGGATGTTCCAGTGTGCCAGTTTTATTAAAGATCATTTGCTCAATTCAGTTTGAGTTAACTTAATATTTGTAGCTATTGGACCAACTAACCCCAGAAAAAGGTCATTGGCCCAAGTTTCATAGTGTGGCATTTTATTTCCAGCCTCCTCCAAGTTTTTCCTGTGACTAAAACTCTATCAAAGTCTATATCTTCCCCCAGAGCAATGAATTTCAACACTCTATTGTATAGGAATTTGTACAGGGAATTTCTTCCCTCAGTATGGCATTTGCCACATCAAAGGAGGCCAATAAAAAGTGCCTTCCAAAGAAGGCTTTCCTTGTGGCTCAGCTGGTAAAGAATCTGCCTGCAATGTGGGAGACCTGGGTTTGATCCCTGGGTTGGAAAGATCACCTGGAGAAGGGAACAGTTACCCACTCCAGTATTCTGGCCTGGAGAATTCCATGGACTATATAGTCCATGAGGTCACAAAGAGTCACTACTGAGCAATTTTCACTTCACTTCGAGAGAAGGGCTTTGAACTAGCTCTCTGAGGTATGTCATGAATTTGTAGAAGAAAATAAGGAATCATTTCCCCCCCCCCAAAAAAGTACACATACTATTAAGGAGAATTGTGGGGAAGGTGAATTTTTAATCTCTTATTCACTGTACCCTACATTCATAGACTTTCCTTCTAAAGAACTTGTGATACTGTTAGCATTAGCCACTCAGTCCTGTCCAATTCTTTGCAATCCCATGGACCATAGCCTGCCAGGCTCCTCTGTCCATGGGATTTTCCAGGCAAGAATAGTGGAGGATGCTGCCATTCCCTTCTCCAGATCTTCCCAACCCGCGGATCAACCATGTCTCCCGCATTGCAGGAAGATTCTTTT